>VWYI01023790.1:110061-161611 GCA_013399455.1 Anthoscopus minutus | reverse complement strand
CAGCCCCGACACCTTCAGCAGCCAGAAGCAAAAAAGAGAGCGAGCCCAGAGTTTCCCAGACTCCAAAATGGGTATTCACGGGGGTGGATCCTGACCCTGAATGGCCTACAAAGCTGTCAGTTCTCAGAACTGGACAGCCACTGGCTCCCTCTGAAGCTCCCAAGAGCCTCTTTCAGGAGAACTATTTCCGTAGATGTTTTCCCTTCCTTCCTCCCCAATATTAACTAATGTCAAACCAGCACATTCTGACACCAATTTTCCAAGTAATGCTCTGCTCAGGGTTTACCAATAAAAATAGCTTGGACATGAAAACTAAAGGCTGGTTTGCTCAGTTGATACATTATGTCCTACTCCTACTTGATATATATAAACTGTACTTGGAATTTCATCTTTAACAATGATTACTTAATTAAATAATATACAGGTGTTTTAAGTTGTTTTTCTTTTCTGGAATTTGATGAAAAGGGGTATAACAGGTTGACAAGCACTTGAACCTAAAAGAGAACATATCTTTGATGTCAAGTGTGTCTAAAGGATTCTCAAGTAAGAGTAATATGAAAATGGGCTCACCACCACTCAATCTATTCCCAACAGTTACCTGCTGGTCTAAGTGCCCCTGCACCACTATAAAAACTTGTCAAGCATTCCAAATCAATTACACAGGATGTCAAATGCTGCCACGCCAGCTGTTCTTTCGGTGCCCGGCAGCTCTCACTGCCCATTTCCAGTTAAAACCACATCGAGCTACGCTGTTGTTTTTCTCAGCCGTGATTCACTGCAGTACAGAATCTGACCTCTATGTAACTTAATACCTTCATACACAAAGATGAATATGTATACACAACAATTGTATTCTTAATATTTGCATAGTTGGAGGCATAATGAAAAATTAAAGATATTTCAGGACACATTAACATCAAGCTACAATTTTAAGGGAAACCATTAAGTACTTACGATGTTCATGTGTGTTGCCTTTTTCAGTGATTGTATATGACACTAAAATGGAAAGGCAGGTTTCACATATATCTCCTGCTGTCTCTTCTACACAGCACATGGACTTTAAAGCATTTATTTACCATGACATGCAGTAGGAATGAATAGTGCAATTATTGAAAGATGTGAGTCCAAAACAAATGGCTCCATTTGGCTACAGAAGCTCCCAATCTTATGAGTCACATATTACTCCCAGTGCTAAAAAGAGTTTCATATCCACACACTTGGAGGGATAAGATGCCCATCTAAGTATTGATAGCTATATTTGATGTAAGCAACACTGAACTATAAAATAAAACATCCCATCACTAAGCCCCATCTTCTCACTTTGTGATAACTTATTTTCATTTTACTATTACCTTTTGAGATCTATATGAATTTTGACATTATCTTTAGTGGAGGAACTTCTATTTGTGACTTAAAGATTTAATTTTTTCTGAGAAGAAAGCTCTTTTTCCAGGCAATGTTTTTCAACGGTTTGCAGAATTCATAGAAGATGGTTCTATGGCCTTTCAATGAAACCAAAACTATAATGGAAACATTTTGTTTTCCGACAATGTTTTTCAGTTCAAATATTTTAAAAATCTTTTGAAATTTTTGAAGAAAAATTGAGGCTTCTGAATTGAGAGCATCTGTTCTGACAATTCTATTGCAAGAAAATATTCAAAATACTTTATTTTCAGTCCAGTGTGAAAAAAACATCAAACCAAAGCTGTTGTGTGGAAGAACTGACATACCCCAAAAAAGCTGAAAAAAGTTTACTGATAGTGTCAAGGGACACTTTGTAATAAAAGTGCCAGAGGAATTAAACATGAGTTATTTGTCAAAAGCATTTGTATGCACACTTACTGTGCGACTCTGTCTTTACCGGAGACAACACAAAATACCCCTCTTGAAACACGATGCTAAGGGAGCCAACAGCAAAGCCCACTGTGCCATTTCAAAGGTACATCTAGTACATCTTCCAGCATTTATCAGATTCACACTTGCTTTGCAAAACCTCTATAAAATAACCCTTAGTATATTTTAAAAGACCCCAGCCTTCCCACATAGCTGCTTTTGCTGTTCCCTGCAAAGCTGGGTCCCTTGCCAGCAGCCATATGTAGCTGTGAAATGGAGGTTAAGTCATACAGCACAGTGACGCCCCAGTGCTGGGATTTTAGAAGAGTGTGGCTCCACATGTGCTAACGAGCAGTGTGATGACATTCTGTCTCTGATACACATGATGTATTACAGCTATGGAAAGCTCTAGACATATTTTACTCTTGTTTTAAATCAGAAGGAAAGGGTGCCAAATGTTTGGGGGTTTTAATCATGGAATAATCATGTCTTGCTGAACTACCACTTACACTGAAAGATAAGGGCAGTTCTCAAAAAGATCAGTGTTTTTTCACACACACCCATTTTAAACAAATGCTAAACTTAATGTCCATGTTTAAAATTGAAAGCATGATCTCTAGAATAGTGTAATCAATGTGCACTATTAATATTTGCATTTTGAAACAAAAAAGGAAAATAAACTCCCAATTTATCTTTACATTTAGTCACTTGTTAGAGCCTTCTCAAAACTGTCCCATGCACTGGCAATAAATGAAGCCCTCTTACAAAGCCCTCGGGAAAGTATCTATTTAGCAAGTAACAACTTTACCTGTCTCCTTGAGCCTTTGAGCACAATCTCGCCCAAGACTAAATAGAATCCAAGACTCTGCTTCACTGCTCAATGAAGTTCTCCAGTGCTACAAAAAAAAGGAAGTGCTCATTAAATGTACTACTACTATTAATAATAGTTTGAGTGATAACAGCAGATGAGTCATACAAATACATTTTAACAAATTAAGTAGGGAAATTTACTTTCTCTTCAGAACAATTTGACACTGCTATAATAAATTGATTGTCTCTCAAATGAACATATATAATCATTGCCAAGGTTACAGAAGGCTGCAGTCCTGAATAGGTTTTGTGTTCATTTTAATGTACTGAAATCTTTGCACTCCTGGTTCAGAGCAGTACTATCATGGTGAAGGCCTATTGCATAGAGCTGTCCATGCTGTCGATATTGAATTGTTTGTGAAAGACGAAGAAGGATGAAGTGATCTTCCTGGATGGCCTGAATAAATTACTGGATTCAGCACTGTTCACATGATCATCTTTAGATATTTGTCAATGGAAAGCTGCGATGTTAGTTTGTTTGAAAGTAGAATGATTTTGATAGTTTTAAAATGTTTCTTCATGCTTGGAAGCAACTGCCTGTAATGCCCATCTGAAGAGTGTATTGCGGGACCAATAACAGAAGAAAAAATTAATGCTTGTTTCAAGAAAATGTCCCTCTAGTGACCCCACCAACTTAGAAAATGTCACCATCTATCAGAATCATAACCTCAACATAAACTAGCATCGCTGAAAAAGGTCAGAAATCAAAATGAAATGCAAAAAATCCTTACAAAGGAAAGCAAATTGGTTCAAATACCAATAGTACTCTACAGCAAGAATGCTCTACATGCAAAAATAGTTGAAAAACAAGTTTTGGGAGTGCTTTCATGATGAAGATGGTAACAATGAGTTTTTGGTGGGGAATGACTCTTATTTAATAGCTGACAGGAAAAACAGTGAACTGTGATCTAAAACCCTGCTTACAGAGGAGACTAAACTCAAGATGCTAAAGACATCAATTAAATAAAGCTACAGTGCCTGTAACCAGACAAACTGAGGCCCTACTTCTCATTACCTTTTTACACATACACTTTATCAGCATATCTGTGCAGAGTGAGCTGAATCTACCTTAATCAAACTGAACAAAAGTGTCGATAGTAAACAAACGCAACTGGGGAAGACCAACAATACAGAAGAGGGATTCTTTGTTCAGCTGACCAGTAAAAGCCTGTAAAGACCTGTTAACTGCTCAGCCCAATGTTACAGAGTTCTTTGAAGACTTGGGAACAAGACAAAAAATTTCTCACAGTGTTTACTAGAAGAGTCTCACAAATCAGTTCTATTTGGAAAAGCTTCATATCAAAATTCCTTGAAATCAATGCTTTCAAGACAGGTTTATTTAGACCAGGAGAATTTGCATCCACTCCTATGGAGGGAGAATTGGTACACTGCAAGATTTGGCTCCATGATCAGAGGTTTAAATGCCATACAATCTGCTTATAATGAGTATTATTCCTCCTCAGCTCCTCTTCAGTTAGTCAGAATGCTTCTGAGTTTGATTCACCCGAGGGCCAAGGGGGAGCCAGGAAACTCACTGCTAGGCATGCTGAGAGAAGCACATAAAGAACGGTGTTAAGGGCAAGTGGCATTTTATGTCCTTTTTGTGCTGCTAGGCTGAAAAGTGGCACCTCCTGATAATCTGGTTGTGCATTTGAATGATGTGAGAAAGCCATTTACTTTAGAATTGAGAGGAAAGTCACTAAGGCGTTTCAGATAAATTACAGCCTGGTTGCCACTGCTGAGACACACACTGATACCTGATGCTTGCAGGACACCTTCTGCAGAAAGCTCCATTTCAGCCTTATGAAAACGGTGAGGAATGTGTGAAAACACAACACACCTGGCTGAGCTGCTCTGCTTCCCAGCACTCATTTATGTAAAGAAGGTTATAATTTTCTGAATCCCTTTCCAGATTGCTTTGGAGAGCACCAAGGGTGGCTTGTGGCATGGAGAACACTGTGACCCCAGGCCCTGCAGGTTTGGGAAGCCCATTCTCACATGTTGGCTGTGGTAGCCAGATATGAAGAGCTGCCCAAATGCAGGGCAGATTGATGGATCTGCTGCCTCAAGAGATAGTTCTGTAGCAGTGAAATGCACTAAGCTTATTTTTTCAGACAAGGAGACTATATATTTTCAAGTAGGTATACAATTGGTTGTTTCCATGTCTTTACACAGCATGACTGGAATGAGGCATTCTTCAGTGAGCACTGACTATGCATGAAATGACACAGCAAAGTAACTCTAAGTATTTATTAATTTATTTAATATTTAGCACAGTTGTTTTGTGATGCTCAATTCCACTTCAACTTTCTGTATCTTCCTTTCACACCATGACTGAACCAACACATTAAATGGTACTTCCAGGAGGAAATAAATCAACTGGTCCCTATGACTTTGGTGAAAAGGCCAAAAAGATAGATTTAGACCACGGCAAGACATTTAAGGGAGAGATTATGGTCATTATTTTGGGGGCATTATGGACAATTAACCAGCACAACACATCAGGCTGCAGAAAGGTGAGGTGGAATCTCCATCATTTTAAAATGTTCCTAAAAGCATACAGGCACTCATGAAATCAAAGACATGGATTTGAGGTTTATCCAGCCCAACATCAAAGCTAAAGAAATCTCATATATGAAGAGGAAAATGCACATGATGTGCTAAAAAGTAGTATATATTGAAATACACAAAAAGGACTACTACCAGAATGAATCTCAGAAAAATACATTTTCAGGTTTCCTCTTCAGTGATATCCCATCTACTGCAGAATAATAACCTGCTATCTATAGCTGGATAATTTTATCATTTTAAATGGTTTTTACTTTTAACTTATACATTACCAGATGCTAAACTAAAAAGACTTTAATTCAGCTTTTAGGAAATCACGACATTTACAAGTTTGGCTTCTCTAAGGAATTTTCCTAATGCTATAAAGACAAAACTAGATGTTCACAGCCTCACAGATTGTACCTGTGTTCCTCAAAATTGTTTATCTGTAGATTTAGTAACACTTAATAGATTATAGGCAACGATGAGCCTGACTTCAATTGAAATGCATGTTTTAAAAAGACAAAATCTGCACGTTATTAAGCCAGAAAACCTATAGATTGTTTTTAACAGAATGGGGACCGATCCTTCCTCTGAGACCATTTGCCAATTCTGTCAGTATTCAGTAGAGTGTAACAATATTCTCCAGGTAATGCAGCTATTTTGCTCAGCAACAGGTTCTATTTGCATACATGACAGTTTCGGCTAATTCAGATTGAAATTTTAAAAAATTTTTAAAACACCCAAATCTGGATAAACCCCACCAATAAACAGATCCTACTATTATCATCACTGGATACTGAAACAAGCCTGAAAAGTGAAGAGAAGAATACTTTCTGGGCTCTGACTTGTACTGAAAAAATAATCTGACATTATGAAAGTACAAAAAACTTCTTCAGCAACACATTGATTCTCAGAGAGCAAGAAACAAGTGGTGGTATTTTGGCACTCAGTGGGAGTGAGATACCAAGGCAAAGGTGAAAGAGTCAACATGCACTGGTTTTTTAATCATCATCTGTAGAACACAAAGTTCACATTCCAGAATGCAGAATATTCTACTAGACTTGATATAGAGGCAGAGAGTACAAGATTCAGATTTCCAGTTAAATACGTAGGCTTAGTGGTACAAGCAACAGACTGGCTTGTGCTATCAAGGTTGACTCATGTAATTTTGCCCAAATTTTTAAACAGGACCTTGGCTGATTTATTTTATCTCGAAGAAATACTGTACTTAGCAATTCATTATGCCCACCTTTTATCTACATAAGTGATAGCCACTTCTGCAGAGACTTTTTCCTACATTGTACCCTTTGTGGTGCTGTGAAAAAGATGGTATCATAAATCTCACACTGTTGTAAAGCTTAGATTTAGGCTTCACTTTAGATAAGAGGTTGCAGAACCTATTGGGAGAAAAGTCGAGTGAAAAGAAGATTAATGACACATAATGATCTGCTACCAAAATTTTCTGAAATTCACAAAAGGTTGATACAAAAAAGTGTAAATAAATTGAGAGTTGCAGAGTGAGATATAGAGCCAAACAAACTTTACTGAGTTGTTGGTATATGTATATTAGATACCACTTCCCTTAAGACATCCATAAATTGCTTTTTATTGGGCGATCTAGGATTTCACCTCCAAATGCCGACAAAAATATAAATAATACAAGCTGAATCTACCAATTGAGATTCTCATGCTGCCTCACTTCCAGAGTACAGAGTAAAACATTTCTCAGTTTAGGAAACTCGTTCGCTTGCTGTACATACAAAAGCAAGTGGATTCTGAAATTGCAAGGAAAGAAGTGTCATTCCTCTTTCTTCATCTTTAAGCATTTTACAAAATCCTGGTCTTCATTATCAAAGCTACTTCCTGCCTTAACCACTGACTGAACCAACAGAAAAGTATACACTCGGTTCTAAATGTACCGTCCCTAAGTATCTGCTGAATAGCACAGCATTTGAAAATCTCTTCTTGACACAACATAGGTATTTCTCTCTGCAAAACTAGACAAAGAAAAGAAGCTTACAGTGGCTATAAATAAAGCCACTTAGGTTACTGACTTTTTAAAATATAATAATTCACTACAGTTTGGATTGCTTTACTTATTAGAATAATATGGAGCCCAGGCAGAAGAAACATTCACTGAAATGGGAGAAAACTAACACAAAAAACCCCAGAAACAGTCCAGACACAAATCTAGGTCTAGTTACATTGAACCATCATGATCTGAGGTTTGGCTATTGAAATTCTAGAAACAAGCAGCATGATATAGCTGAGGCTGATATTTTGGTGTTTAAAAGAAGAAATAATTCTTTCATATGCTTTTGTTTTGCCAACAGTACATAAAAAGCAAATCAATAAATGGATAGGGCAATTTCTTTTGGAAGGGATGATTATATTTTCTTTCTGACCTAAAAGAATAAAAACAATTTTCTAACAAACAAATTTTAAATTAGTTTTTTGCTTGCAAAAATGACCACTATAAATGGACAGCTGATTGAAATGATCATTATTATTATTAGGAGAGAAGTAGATGACAAAATATGTACTAGGCATCTCTCATATACAGTGGGCAGTCAGTCTGTTTGTTTTCCAAAACATCTTTGTTTCTGTCACAGTTCTAGGTTCAACCACACAACAGGCACTCTCCAATTTGATAACAAAATTAGGTGGACTTTTTAGAGGAAAATTCTAGGGAATTTGGTACTTTTTGCTAGAATGAATGTTACCGAATAATGGAATTTAAGCTGTGGGTGAGCTTTAGTCTGTGGAGCATAGGATAAAGTCCTGATGGCTGATGGGAAACAGCACCTCACTATGGACTCACTCTCAACAACTAATTTCTGTTTCTGCTGGTGTTGTTTCTCAGACTGCCAGGGCACTGTCGAATTTCTCTGCAGTCTTAAAGGGGAGTTGTCTTGCTTTTCTTACAAAAAACTCCTTTCATTCATTAAGACAACAGCGTAGGAAAACATTTGAGAAGTGGCTGTCAGACTATTCAAGAAACTACAAACTTTGCTATTCCATGGTGGAATAGCAAACAAAATCAAAGCCAACTTTTAGTCCTCCTAAACCCAGACCAGCTGTGTGTCCTAACATGGTCCCAAGTCCATCTCAGAGGGAGCCCCAAATGAGCACCAGATCTCTTTCACAGAAGAAGATGAGACACCGGCAGAGAGACCAGGATGATCAGCAGACCATGGCATGACACAACACCTATGAGTCTGTCTCTCATGTCTTGCTGTCCCTGTGCTGACATTCACATAAAACAATTTGCTCATGCACACAGAAGCCAGAAAATTAAAAGTGAAAACCTGTGAATTCATCATATTCTTTTTTCTAAGTTAACCATATCTATTCCAAGAGCTTTAGTATGCTTCTAGCAAATTAGCTGGTTACTGAAAATCAATCTCATTTTCAGAACCTCAGAACAAAGCCTCTTGCCACACTTGCTCCCCAGTAACACAAAGATATTTTATAGCAAGAATAGCTGTATTACTTTTGGTAAAGAGACAAGGGAAGAAAAGAAGCTTAGCATACCTACAGATAAAATATACTTCAGTTTTGTCTTGCAAAACAGAAGTCAGAACCTCTGGGTTTGCATAATGCAAATTAATGAAGTGGTATAAACTGTCCTCTAAAAAAAATAAAATTAAACTTCCAGATTAAAGGATTTGTCAATGAATATTTTATAAAAATAAATTTGTGTAAAGCCTATGGCATTATGAGGAAAACACCTGAGTCTGAGGCAACAGAAACAAAAATATTTCACTGATTAAAAGTTCTTGAATTAAACTGTGATGTACTGTTGTATTTTCATTTCCTGTCTAAAAGAGGATATAGTTACAATACATGCCTTTGTTATGTGTCAAAAGCAGACATGAAACAAGGCAGAATTATTTTTTCCCTGTTTATTACTTTATGCCTATTTATTCATGACTCCTTGCAAACTGATGAAAACCAAAATCATAACCCAGCTTAGCCCAAAATGGCAAGGTTGTTTCAAATATGCTCAAGCAGCTTTGTAAATAAGCAAGTAAGTGATTACTTCATCCCACATCTTCATACATGTTTAGGCTGATAATGACACCAGTGCCCTTTTAAAGTGGAAGCCTTGATTAGTAAAAATAATTGGACTTCAAATGGGAGCTTTAAGAAAGGTTTATGTTCCAGAAATACTATCATTCATGTAGCAATAAAAGGGTCGATTTTCACTTTGTTACATGAAACAATATTTACAAAACTTTTTTAGGTAAATGGACTGTAAGGACTTTGTATTTTTGTCACTTTTCAGCTGGGAGGCTATGAAGAAACATAGCATGTTCTCTGGTGTATCCAAGGCAAAATTAGTTTGAAGGTATGAAGATACGACTTCAAGAGGAAGATAATCCCTGCAGGTTGTTATTTCTAGAGACCTGGCCTCAAATCTTGATGTTTCATCCCAGGCCACAGTCTGTGAGCACATACCTCTGTTGCTGTTTGGCAGGGCCATGACTCACATGACCAGTGTGTTTAGGAATGCCACCTAAAAGGGGAGTTAAAAATCTGAAATCACTGAGGTTAGTGGAATAGTAGCCTGAAAGGAAATAAATGAAATAAATTAAAATAAAATTTCTTTTATTTATAAGAAATTATCATACAAACCCTTGTGGAAAACAGTATGATGTCATGACTTGTCTGGTTATTAATCTTAGGAACATGTGAAGGACGTTGTTTTCTGATATTTGAGTCTTGTTAAAACAAGACAGCTTGGATTATCCTAAAAGCACCTCCCTGACACTAGCAAAGATATATTTCCTGAAAATCACAGAAAGCATTCATTATATAAATCCTTAAGAAGTGCTTAAGATAGAGTCTAGGGCTGCCATATAAGCCACGTGTCTGAGTCACATATTTCTAAAAGTTGGTAGTCAATCTTTGTAAAGAAAGAAATAATGTAAATACTTTTTGAAAGAATGGCACAATCACTGATTTAATGGGATGAGCCAAATTAGAAACCTGGAACAGCACACAACTGCTTTGTTAATTTTCCATGTATTTTTCCAATTTTGCAACATAAAAAAGAAACTGTCTCAATCAGATCAGCCAACAGAATCTGTTTCTTCTCAAGTCTCATCACTATCCTGATATCCAGAACTTTTTACTTTATATAAAGCTTTTGCTTTATCATGAATTCATATTCTCTTCACATATGGCTTCCCACAGCTGTGATAGGCAAATCATTTTAAAGAAATGAAATACAATCATTAACTACAGAAATATAAGGAAGTTTGATAATTTAAAATAAAAAAGCTTTCATCTGGGCAGCCCTTGTAAAAAGCCCTGGCTTGCAGCAAGACTTCAAAACTTACCATTTTACTATTCAGACAACATTAAGCTATTATAGGTGCCACCCAGGAATAGAAGAAAAAATAACTTACTTTATCTGACACCAATGGATTGGAATTAAAATATAAATGAATTAGGCACATTTAGATAATTTTCATAACTGCAGTTGCTAGATGTCAGGGTTTCAGTGCAAATCTCACATCAAACATTATTTTATGGCTTCCCTAGACAAACAGATGGTCTCCTCCAACAAGAAGGCACACCAGAGGAAAGAATGAACCTGCATTAATTCTGACAGCATAGTTTAAAGAGAAATTAATCTCTTCCTCAGTCTAAATTTAAATAATCATTTAGGTCTCAAATCAGTAACAATGTTTGGCTCCCATTCTAGAATAGCCCACATAATGCCACAGAGGCCTTCAGAAGCCCAGCATGACCATCTGCAACGTAGGAGCTTGAACATATTTTTTTCTTTAAATTGAGTTATACTCTTTGGTGGTAGCTGCCCAGGTCCTATAATTATCCAGGGGTGCAAATGGTAGCTTAGAAAAAGAAAACAAAACCAAAAAGCACAAACACAAAAAAAGGCCCCAGTCAGACCCAGCACGCCGCGTACGGGAGCTGAGGGAGAGTTTGCAATGGCTTCCGGGGAGCGGAGCGCCCGCGCAGCCCGCTCATCGCGCCGGGGGTGAACGCCCGGCCCCTGCCCCTGCCCCTGCGGCTCCTGGCTGCTTCCCACTGCCCTCCCCGGGGACACAGCGAGTGCCAGGGGCTCCTGCTAGCCCTGCGTGGCTGCAGCCCTCTCCAGAGACAGCACAGAACCAGCCATGGCTCCTCCAGCAGACTGCCGGAGACGGGCACCTACAGCACCGCCCGGACAGCGGCCGGGCCCCGAGCTGGGCCGGGGAGAGTGCACGGAGCCATAGGTGAGGGTTGAGAGCAAAGCACGTCCCTGAGGCCTCCGGTGCCGCCTCAACTGCTCTTGTGGCACAGGCCTCTTGTGCCAGGTCAGACACTCCTCTGCTGACAGGACAACCTGGTAGGCACCCATCCTGGCTCCTGATAAGTGATGGAAAGCTTCATCGCCAGCCAACAGAGTTTTCTTTGGACTGCAGACGCCACAACAAAATGTATGAGGGACAATCATGAAGTTATCACACAGTGCTAGATCTGCACAACAATTTCCTAGCTGGATTCCTTTGTAACCAAAGGCACATTGACTTAAACTGTCCCATCCTTCACTAAATTAAGTCTTCTCTAGGCAGCAGCTTGGTCTCATGATGCATTTACTGTTGGTTTTCTGTAAAAAATTTTGAGTATATCTATTTGTCTGAATTTAAAAGAAGGTTGAGAAATACCAACAGAACAGAAGGGAAACTCTGAAACAATTTGATACTGTCATTGTTAAGAAGTCAAATTATGTTTATAATTGGCACTTCACTAGAACTCTGCAACTTTCTCCTGTCATCAACTCACCTAAGCAAAACTCCTGATATTCAAGTAGTTATTAATTAAAACACTGCATACCAAAGACACCTAGCAATAACAACTCCTATGAAGCTGATCTTTTAGCACTGAGAGAAATTAATCCATCTTAATGTGATGGCAAGTATAATGTCTCATTACCACAAGCAATTATAAGAAAAAGTATATAGGCCAAAAAAGCCCAGTATTTTTTAAAAAAGTTGATCAGTGGGTTATGGATAGCTAGGTTATTTTTTGAATACTATTATTTTCAAAGGAACATCAACATCAATCTCCAGAATTTCACATCAGGCTTGAGAAAGTAAACAGATTAGGGATGAGACATCATGAGCTACACTGATACCAAGTAAAGAACACATTTTCTTCTAGTCCACATCATTCAAAACAAACAAATTACAAAGACCAACACTGAAGATCCCTAATACGTAAACTATAGTAAGTACAGCCAGATATATTTGGTTGTAGTCGTACAAAACTCAAAAATCATTACTAAATGTTAATCTCAGACTCTTAAAAAATAATTTAGCAAAAAAATTCAGAGTTTCTAAACCAAATGAATAGTAACTCCTTCTTAAAAGTGAGAAACCATGTACAGTCCTGCATGAATACCACTGCATGAGTCCTATTCACTTGTTGCATTTGCTGCATCACAATGATCACCAAAAACGCCTCCATATCAGGAGGCTGTTTTTTCTCTCAATTAACACTCAACTCCATCTCTGCCACGTCAGCTTCTGCTTGCAGACCCTTCTCCCTGTTTGTGGCTGGCTTTGGAGCAGGCAGCACAGAATCAGCATGTGCAGGTCAAGCACTGTGTTGGTGGTGTTGTGTTGCAAACAGTTATTTGTAGCAACAACAGTATTCTTCAAGTATTATCAGTACAATATGCCTCTTACAACTGAACAAAACAGACAGTGAACAAAATGAAAATACAAACAGCTATACATTCCATTCTCATATATTTTTCTTCTTTTATCTCTCAATACTATTTAAGTGTGACTTTCTTTCTCCTGAAAAATACCAGACATCACAATATAATTTTAACATATTCCTTCTACAGTCCTACTCTAACTTTTCCTTGTTTTGATCTTAAAGTGTAGAATTTATTAGAAGTAAATCAGTTCTTATGTAGCATTTAGTTGGAATACATTCATTTTTTTTTCAGTCTCCTGATGTTTTAAAATACAACTTGCACTTACTGTTTTTCTCTGGTACTCCATTTCTGTTTGAATGGAGCTTTTGTCCAAAGCACTCAAGTGCAAGCCAGCATTTCTCATTTGTTTCTACTGAAATAAAACCTCAAAACTATACACGAAATTTTGTTCTAGAAGCAGCAGCACAACTAGCCAGAGAACAATCCGGAAAGGAAATGGCAAACCAAAAATTTACAAAAAATATTCAAAAATAGTAGCAGGGACTATTATAAATATATAATATATGACAGCTCAAAGACCTTCACAAAGCTCAAATATTTAACTGGCTTATGTGACAGCCACTGTAAAGAGCAGAACTGCCTTAAAATGACATTTTTGGATCACACACTTAAAGGCATAGAAAATGTCTTATGATGCACCAAGAAGAGTAGTTAGCACTTTCACACCAAGTGATTTCTACCGTGAGTTTTATATTTCTTTTTCTTCTGCAATCCATTCTCTCATCAAGCTATCTGTATACATGCCTTCAGGTAGTTCTGGGCACAGAGCACACAGGACAGGTTTTATCCAAAGAGTCATGCTCGTTAGCAGAGACAACAATGACATTTTGGGATTTTGCATTTTTTAAGCAAGTATTTTTAACCATTGTGCATTATATTTCTTGTTAATAACTTTCCCTTCTCTATCAATCTTACTTTCCCTTCTCTATCAATCTTGGATTAGAATTAAAGGAAGATGTGCTTAGCAATATCCCTTTCTTTGCAAATTGAGGTAATGTATGTCTTTAGTATTTAATCTGCAAAAATAGAAAATGCAGATTTTTCCTCTACACCTCTAGCTACACTAAAAATTTTTTGCCAAACACTGGACTCTGATATTCTCTTTTGTTGTTTTGTTTAGTTATGGCAACCAGTTAAATATGAGATTTGGAAAAAAGGGCATTAAAAACCTCAGATCTCAAAATTAGGTAGAAAATAAGAGTCTGCAAATTAAGTACATTTTTATTCTGGAGAAGAAAAAGCAACTTTCACAGTGATGAATGTTAAACAGCATTCCAGAAAAAGAACTAAACCAAACTGAAAAAAACTATTCCAAATAAACAAACTAAGTAAAAAAAAAAAAAAAGAAAAATAATCCCCAACACCAAAACAACACAATAATGCCTTGGTAATTTTGCAAACATAGAAATATTTTGTGTGCTTACTTCTGGACCCCACATTTCTCTTTGGAAGTGCACCCCAGTGAGTCAGTACAGTGGAAAGGCAGCAGTAACCACTGCAAAATTTTATGTAACTATTTATTCTGCTATTCTATAAAAATGCCCATTAGTTACTGTTATTTCCCATCTCACATGGTGTGTACATACCATTCATGAGGTGGAAGAGACTACAAATGAAGTCACACAGGTACCTGGAGAATGTATCATGTGATTCATATACATATCCTTGCATGCAATTTCCAACAAAGGAAATACTTAACATAAATGAAAATATGAAGGTCTGTCATAGTAAGAGTCAGGGCTTTTCCTTCCCCCAAGAAGCCTTTATTTCATAGCCATCTTTACTGACACAATAGCAGAATCGATTTCCAGTCTATCTTCATTTGCAGTTGACAACAGTTTAAAAAACAAAAAAGAGAACTTCATGGAGTCATGTCTGCATTGCCAAGCAGTGCTGTGTAATGGGAGCTGACCTCAAATTGAGATTACTGCTGCTGAGTAACCAGAACCCACACAGCAACATCTCCGACAATCTGCTGCTGACAGGAGCTGCCACAGCTGGCACATCCCTGCTCTCACCTTCTGGGCTAAGAGCATGGGGAAGAAATCCCTTTCAGAATGCCCCGGGGCTGCCCTACAATGGGGACCAAATGAAGGAGGTGGGGCACAGTCAAGAAATCCACTGCAGACAGCAGTACTGGGTGTAAACTGAAATGCCAGCACAGACCCACCCAGAAAACACAAACCCAACGAGGCTGGTGATCTGAGCACTCCTTCCTTGGAGAGTCAGTCACTGAGATTTTCTAAAGTCTGAGGTGTTTCAGATGTTGGCTGCAAGAAAGCATAAGGAACATGTCCCAGCAGGGCAAATAAAGAGGTCAACAAATGCTGGAAAAAATACTACTTCTGCTTTTACTGTCAACTATCACTGCAAATCTTCACCTTTTACAATGCAATCATATCTTCGAGGTATGGCTGCTGATTCACTGTTATATAATGAAAGATATTTTATTAGCAAGGAAAGAAGATTTACTGGCCTTTAAAATGGCTTCTCTTGATCGCAACATAGATGTTAGAGAGATTTTAGTTGTATCATTTGTAAAGATACTTCAGGAAAAAAAGAAATCCCCAATTTGTTTATAACTAAACCTGTGCTAATTACTGACCAGTACTAATTTGAGCTGCTCATTTAGCAACCAACAGTGAGACAGAGAATGAGAAGAGAGATGAGAACATGAGAAGAGCAGTGGAGAGGAAATCATGAGAAAGATCCTAAGCACTAAACTGAAAATAAGAATAAGAGAAGGAAATATAATCACTGGAGATCATGCCTACAGCCACCCACAGTATTATAAAGACAGTAACATTCAGAATGAAGCTTTAGCCATCCAGCTCTTATTGCTGCTTAAAGTTGGTCATGAGCATAGGAGTTCCAGCTGCAACAGAAGCAATTTCTGATCACTGAAGAGCTGGTGTGATAGCAGAGCTGGAGGATGACATGACCATGGAAGTAGAGTGCATGACAGACCTGCATTTATGTGCCATAAGCATGAATCCTCACACACCCCCGTGCCCAGTTCCTGGGCTCAGGGACACTGGTATATCCTTGGGAAGGAGATACCAAGTCTCTTGTTCAAATTTACTGCTGTGCAAACATGGAGCAGGTAATCAATCCACCTTTCCACCCTGGCTGACCACAGTATTTAGAACTGTAAAATTAGCCAAGGACCACAGTGAGTGTTCTTGAAGTCTGCAAGTATTTTCTCATTTTTCTCCTCCTCAGTGCTGTAAAATATGCAGGACCTGACAATGTGTCAATCAAATTCACCCTGTGAAACCAGTTCTAAAAATAGTGAATCACAGTTATTCATCAGGGAGGGGTCCAGAGCAACCTCTACCATATGTTTTTTTCCCCAAACCTAACTCAACTACCCATCTGAAAATCATTCACCTGCTGGTGTTCATACTCCATCAAAAGTAGATGTTGAAGCCCTACAGAAATTACAGGTGGATAACTGCACCACAGTCTTCCTACAGAGTTCCCCAGAGTTCCCTGTTTCTCTGGCCTGTCTCACACACATACACAATGGGGAAAAATACATAGATAATGCTTTCTTTTTTAATACCAAGAACCCCCTAAAATATTTCCGGAATCTATTATAAATGAAGAGATTTTTTCAGGGTTGAATCTTAAGAGCTTTTCTAAGTGCTGGAAAAATGTTTTGTTTAGACTTGATAGTCTGAGGCAGCAAAATAAAAATTAACCTTGAAAGAATACATGCACTTTATTACAAAATTTTATGTACATGTGCAGACGTGACTAAATAAAATTGCAGTTTGAAAAACAGAAAAAATAAATCCTGACTGTCAAGGTGACTTCTTGAGCTTTAGTTTGATAAGGAAATGTAAATTCTTGCTTTAAGTCTTCTAGAACACTCAAACTGTATTTTAATTGGCTTAAATTAATGTTATATAAAAAATATTTACCCACAGGGAAAAATATCTTCCCAATAGTAAGAGAAAACAGATGGAATTTGTATGGCATTTTAAATACACATTTGCTTAATGCTTTACTTGCTTAAGAGTTGACTCTCAGCCCTCTTGAAGTTCAGGTCATATTTCCACTTGACTTTTATGAAAACTGAACTAGCACTTCAAATATCAAAGAAAAAAAAACCTTGAGATACAAACAATGAATAAGGACAAAATCAGATTTATAAAGTTAATAAAGAAACCAAAGTTTTCTTGTACTCAAAACCAGAAAAGAGCTGTATTGCAAAATCTAAGGTAGAACAAAGTGCCTCTTCTGCTTAATGTTACAGAAACCAGACATTTAGGACAGGGTTCTGTATAATGTATTAATTGGTTCAGATTTCATGATGCAAGTATTCCGTAAATGAGTTTTTAATTGCTAAAGGAGCCATTCTGTGCCCTTTCAGGGAGTGGAAACAACTGTTTGAGAATAAATGTAACAGAGCACCATGAACAACAAATATATTTTTGTTTTAAAAATTATTGAATATCAAAATCTTTATTCTCAGCTTCACAAAAAAATAAAAAACTTTATAAGCTTGCCTACATAATTAAATTCTAGAACTATGCATATACATTTATAATATGCTAGAATGCTAACCTGAATATTAGAACTGCCCTCTGTTTTAACCCCCCCTTTTCTTCAAAAGGTGGTCTATTAATTCAATTCATCTCACTTTGCTAAACGTGTTTGAGGAAGTAATTTCCCCTTCAGAGAGGGAAAACCAGAGGATATCTCTGCCTCTGATACATCCTGCACTTACAAACTTAAACCTTCAAAAGTTCCTACAAATGTGGGTAGGAGTCCTTTCAATGATTTAGGTTCATTGCAGTACTTGGTATAAGTTTGGAAGATGCCACTGCCTTCTCAGTTGTATATTCCCATGATGAAACATTCACTTTGATCATACCCAAGAGCAATATTTCTCATTTGGTTAACATTTCTCTCTAGAATCACTTCATTTTATTGTCTGAATCTTGCTGGCTTACATCCTGTTGTGTATAGCGACATTTAAAATTAAAAGGAAGAAATTAATCTGTTTACTTCTTGAATATGAGGAAGTGACAACTAGAAAGATTTTGAACAAATTTACAACTGGCCCAATTTGTCGGTTTTCTGAAACTTCCATCACAACAATCTTCTGCTCCCTGACAGCAATATACATATGTGGTGTGTTTATTTTAAGATGTGCAAATATCTATTTGTGTTATCCCATATATTCAGTTGGAACAGCAGCTTGATGCTCCTCAAAATCCGGAGCAGATGAAAATGATGCTTTAGTGTGAAAAGACCAGGAAACAGACTTATACCTCACAGATGAGAAGTCACCAGTAAGTGGGAATTGATTAAAAATACCCCATTTCATTGAGTTCAGTACATCTGTTTCCAAGTCTGAATTTTGCTGGCCTCCTCTCTTCACTGTAAAATTCCTAATATTTGGTGGTCCTCTGATTACTTTCTTCAGCTCATCAGCATAAAAAGCCTCAGCTGCAGAATTATGTCTCACCCTTCTCCCACAGGTGGGAAGGTGCAGATTAACCAGCTTTCAAGCTATTGACAACAAGAATAGTGTCCTTTCCACAATAAAAGGATATAATTTGCATTGGCATTCACATTTATGATTGCTGTACATATTGAACAATAGTTTTAATGAAGTTCACAAGACCAGAGCTACAGCCGAAAACATGGCAAATTTTCCCTTATTCTCTGAGGTGTTAAATAATTTAATATTGAAATTGTAAGAACATCCCAGAGTAATTAATTACTATTAGATATAATTTGTATGCATCATCGTATTTTCAGATCAAAAATAAAACCTGATTTGCTAAAGAAATTCTTATATACTTCATTCTGCAACGTTTCAGGCACCATTAATTAGATGATGTTTAAAATCTGCAGAGTCTTTTCTTTCACACCTTATTGAAAAAAGTTCTGCTATTTTTTGTCTTGTCTTCTGCCAAGATAAGGAAAATATTTCAGCACTTTGCAATTATTTTGAAGAGAAAAAACTAGTAACAGGTGTCAAATGATGATCTGAATATTTATGATGTGATGTATAGAAAGCAATTTGGAACATTTACATTGCAAATATTTGAAAAGAGAAGTCAAAATAGAAATGATGCTATTTAATTAGACAGGTCTTAATAATTAATTCAAATTTTGCTTAGCAGTTTGGGAGTCCCCTTTCAGGGTACCTTGATCAGGTTAATTGGATCATGAAGAGACCAATTGGAACATAACAGAGACCCCTTGGCAAAACAAGTGTTTGCAAGTTTAAAAGCTGAGACATTACTTATGGGACTGGTGAAAAAAGGAGCCACTGAAGTGTACTTGGCAGAGGTGCTGCAGTTCAAAATATTTTGCCTAAGCACAACAGTCCTGTTTGGCTTAGTATTTGTATGGATTCAAATTTACTTCTTTAACAATATCACGATTATTTGGTGCTTTTAGCACAGGTTTTGAGACAACTGTTAAAAGCACCACTAAAACACACCAGCCCACTGCTGCAGCTTACCTAAGAAGTGTGTGTAAAACTAGAAAAGTTTAAATTAATTGAGGAGTTGTGATTGTCATAGTGCTTTTTTGTTAAGGCACTGATGATTTTTAACATAAAAACCTTCAGATTTGTTGAAATTATTAAATTAGCTGTGTTTGTAGTTTAACTGTTGCAAGGAAGCCTCAATTGTGCTAAATTCTGCAGAAGGCTGTGGGAACCCAGGGTAGAGGGAATATTTCTCTGCCTGTCCTGAGGACTCCTGATCCTCAGGAAAGCACTCTGCCCATGGAGAAAGTTTCCAAAGCTTTCTGAGGGGTTGGAAACAACCCAAGTGTTCATTAGACAGCAGTGTAGTTGGTAGTTATTGTTTAGTGCAAATGTATTCTTTAGGTTTTATATACTATGGGTGTAGGTGAGAATTCAGGATAGAGGATTGTAGGCATTGCCTCAGTTTCCCTTCTTCTCCTTCACTTACTCCATTTTCTGTAGTGTTAAGAGCACAATCTCATTGGATGGAGTTTGCTGCAGTGCCATGTTACCTGAATAGATAGATAACTGGTTATTGGTAGTAGTACAGTAATAACAATATACATTTAGAAGACATAGTGTTAAATAATTGGATTGTTTGTTTTGTATATAAGGGGACATTTTGGCTCCTTGAGGGCAGAATCACCTCGTGTTTGTAAGAGAGCAGAGCCTGTACCATCCATGGCTCAGAACTTATGATAAGATATAATAAATAATCCCTGAAGACTGAAAAGAAGTTCCTCTGCTTCACTCATAAAACAAAAAAGAAGAACTCAAGGGGCTGGCCTAGTTAGGCCACCCTACATGTTGCAATTAACCCGACCAAAGGCTACAGCAACTGCTTGGTACATTAATTCCTGTCCCTACCTGGACCCAGATTTTTTCCTTGTGTTTTAAGGTTAAGAAAAACAAAACCCTCCAGGTCTTGCAAGGAGACAGGAGGAAGAGCCAGACCCATATGATCCTGAAGGTCTTCCTCTAAGTGCACCCCAGGATTCCTCCTGCCTTATCTCATTCCCAGGGGCAGCTGATTGCAGAGGATCAGCCAGGCTGTGGGGACGCCAGCACAGTGTCCGTGTGGCACCCGGGCACTCCTGCCAACCCACTGGCACAATTCACACAAGGGAGCAAACAGGGCTCCTTGGCAATCCCTTTTGCACCTTATGTTGAAGAGGAAACCAGGTGATGGGAAAGTGTAGTTTGACAGTCCCTCAAAAAAACCTAAATTCAAAAGGACCTTCCTTCCCTATACTTTTAAATTTATCCTCACAAATTTGGATATTGGTACACTTCTTTCTGAACATGAAACAGTGGATGCCAAATTGCACAGAAACCTTTGCAAATTTACTCTTCATGAAATTTTTTCAACTTCCTACAATTATAAGTGATTTGTTTTAATCTGCAAGAACTGACACTTCCTCTAGCTCCCCACTTTGCATTCTATCCAGAACTGCACTCAACACAAAATTTCTGGATTGTCTTTTTTGTTTCATTTTGGTTTGTCATTTTAGAAATAATTAACAGTAATTCACAAGGAAATTTAAAGTGCATTAAATAAAAACTGAGTATAAAAATCTGAAAAATATATAATTCCATTACTTTTTCCTTTATTTAACAGAAAAAACAATTCAACTTTTTTTTTTTACTCTCATGACATGCTAACATTGGGATGATATAAAATAAATAATAAGGAATTTACCAAGACCTAAACAGGGTTCCTAAAATCACCTCAACTTAATACAATTATTAAAAAAAAAATTACACACAAGTATTTATAAACACTTTAAATCACTCAGAGTTAGAGTTAGTCACAGCTAAATAGTGCATTAAATAATTTCATGGTTTGAGCAAAAAAGAATTTGACATAATCAACACTGCATACATTAATATTCTAATTTTACAGTTTTGTTTAGAGTATATGCAGTATTACAGTTATAAATTAATTATGCAATGGTTCATCCTTTGTGTGTTAACTACCTTCACAAGTAATCAGCCAAGAAAACAGAAAAAAGCATTATCCAAAAAATTCATTTCACCATGCTATTCTTTGATCTCTTTAATATGTTGAACATTCATTAACTCTTGGTTATATTTTCATTATTATATTCTGTGTGTAGCTGAAAACAAATCCAGCTTCCTTCAGGCAAACATTTGCAATCTAAGAAAGTCAATTTCTGTAAACAAAATCAATCTTAGGCATGAAATTTTAACACACACTCTCCCCTAAAAAACTAGAAGTCTACAATTCAAACCCTGTAGAGAAACATAAATTTCAGTCTATTTAATTGTTAATTGCTCTTCTGTTATAATTATACAGAAAATAATTAGGGATTTCCACCGAATAGAGCAGTATCCAAAACTTCCTTTCATATCTTGGACAGACAATGTGAGCTCGTCAAAGAAGGTAGCACTGGGTGAAGTTGCCTCTATACCACTGTGATTCTGCTTAAATTAATTATATGCATATTTCTATTATTATTATTTTAGAATATTCAAGCATCTTGCAGATATAGAACAAAGTGTGAGGCTTCTTTCCTTTTTTTAAAATTTTCATTATTTAGGAAAGGTTTGCTTAAACAATTATTCTCTTGTACATCAGTTTTGCAACTGAAAAAATACTTATTTATATTAGAACTATGAAAATAGCAAGAGAAACACCAGATCATAGTACTACCATCAGCATATATGCACATTCAATTAAGACTATCCTTAAGGGATGTCTGAAAACATCTCATGAGAAAACAAAAATTGGCAAATTATTCAAGTCTACAATAACTACCAGGGGGTGTGAAAAGAATGTTTTCCATGGTTAAGATTCTAGTTACCCATATTTCTTCAGTTTATTGTAACCACTCCCTAATTTCAGTCATATGGCATTTTAGGAGATCAAATGTGCAAAATTTTAGGGTTTTCAGATGAAAAAGAAAATGCATGTACCTTCAACAACAGATTTTACCTCCACAAGGTTTGACTATTGCAGAACTTTTCTCTTGCAGATACATGTTATTGTGCACAATAAAAATTAATGCTTTGAGAAGATTTTAATATTAAAAAGATATTGGACCTTGCAAGTATTTACCTCCTTAGAAAACAAATAATTGAACAAAAAAAACCCCCAACATTATTTTGCACAGAGGATGAGGGAAGAGGAGAATCAGCCTCTCTAAGGAGTAACCTATCAAGGGAAAGAGTTTGTCACAAATAGTTTTCTCATATGGCTGTTACTGTTAGGCTCAAATTAAGAGGTCCATCTTTTCATGCAGCAAATTAGTGTCCAACAAATAAAGGACCAAAGAAAAGTTTCACTGTTTCTTGCATGCCTTGTACTGTCAGAATTAAAAATGACCAGTGTGGGATCTGGGCTGAGCTCTTGCAGAGATTGTTCTCGTTCACTTTATGTGTAACTGAGCTGCAGCCACCCCTCCAAGTGTCAGTATAAAGGCTTCTCACAGGTCCAGGCTGCAGGACCAACAATGAATTCCTAATTTATCCAACAACTCTGATGAACATTCCACTGATGTATTCTGTCAAAACAGTATTTAATGTTAGACTGATAATTATTACCAATTATCTACCCTAAGCATTATTTTCTCTAAATACAAAGATTCTGAAGTTAATTGGACAAAGTGTAGATCCTGTAATCCATACTATTCACCTCATTAGTGTTAAGCCTTTCCCCAATCCTCCGATTTAATTGCAAATATTTGGTTCACTGAAGCTAATATCCTTTTTGTCATTGTTTTTCAGTTAAAATCAACAGAACTCTGCCAAAGATATAGATTACCAATAAAGGTTTATCCTTTTATAATTACTTCAAAGCTTGTACCAGGCAAGCAAAAGTCATTACTATGCAGGCTAAACAAAATGGCAAAGGATTTTCTGATGCTGAATATTCAACAAATCAATGCAGGTAAGCTGTCTTCATAAACACATTACAAGACTTTATAAATCTAAGACATTTTGGAGCAGCATTTAGATGTTTCTGGTCTTCAGAATATTGTTCAAGAGCAAATATAAGCAGCTTCTGAAAACTAATGGCTCAATACATTGTTTCTAAATCTACTGTTTTCAAAGAGAATAAGCCAAAATTACAACTTTTATCTTCTGAACCTGTAACTTCTTTTGAATTTCTATTTATGAACTTAATAAAGCTTGCAATGGTTTTACAGATACAATATTTAATACTTTCGCTTCTTAATCTGATTTGTGATACTCTGAACATATAAAGCCACAGAATTAATTCAACTGGTCACCTAATCCATTATAAAAGCTGCTCCCATTCCAACTTCAATGGAAACAAGAGATTGCTCTAGTATTAAAATTAATCACCTGCAGATAATTTTCTTGAAAATGTTATATCTCTAATCATGTAGCTCTATTCTATTAAATGAAAACAAAGCAAAAAGGGATTACATTTATATCCTATATATTTATTATATGGTCACATGTATTGCCAGCATGAAAATGAAAGGTGTATTAACATACATAACAGTGAAATTATTATGAATTCCAAGCCACTACTCGAGTACATTTACAATGAAAGAAAACACTATGGGTTCCAGTTTTATCTTAGGTTATTGATATTTTCTTGACAGTAGCTAATTTCTATGACAAAGTTTATTTTTTTTAAGTTTCCTGTGAATTCTGAGGATCAAATACTGCACAAAATTCTCAGGACCTTATTTTGCATAGCACAACTTGCACTGAGATAGGAACACATTTGCTGGCTGAGAAGCTTGTTGCCTTCCAAATGCTATCATGGAAACAGCAACAAGTTAGCAACAATACTAAAGAGTAAGTGCTGGTCATAGTGATGTGCTTTGTTAATCCCCCTTTATATCATGCTGTAAAGCATGTAAGGCGTGCTTGGCCCAGTTAGACACATTTATGTTGCAAACCACAGTTCTGCCCATTCACCCGGCCTATCCTCAAAACTCAACACAGCCACAAAAATTTTTTATTTTATTACCCAAGTTCTCTGTTTGCTTTCCTTAAGATAAATACCACACACAGCTGAAGTAAGAATTTATCCTCATATCTTGTGTGATAAAAAATATACTGTTATGGAAGGGGAGAGAGAAATGAAATCAAAATTGGTTTGTGAAAGAAAAAAGAGAGGAGCCAGTTTTAAAAAATATACTGATGCAATCTTAAATATATGCTTTAAGAGCTTTGGACAAAAGAAAAAGAAATAACAGAGTATGCTATTCAGATGTGAAATAGACAACTGGAAGGAGCTTCAGCATGAAGAAGTTCACACTTTCACAACCACCTAGTGACAGAGTATTTCTTGGTCTCTTCAACGCCATTGAAACTGCTTCTCATAGGTGCTGAGACCTGGGCAGGCACAAGTTCAGAAAAACAGAGATCATGCTGCATCTTTCCATCAGGAAGCTACAGATACTTTAAAGCTATGCTAGTATTTAAACTACAGAGGAAAACCTGAGATGTGAAGTGCTGGTTTCAGAGAGATTTGCATCTATTTGGTTGAGAATTCAACACGAATTATGAAATACTGAGTTTTTAGGCATCACTCTGACTCTCCCACTTATCAGTTTTAAGGGATTTAGTGCACTCCAGTGAAGGTCAAACTATCTGGTACTCTGGACATACAATGAAACCAGCTCTTTGAGTTGTATAAACAAATATTTTGTAACTATTTTCCTAAGCTGGTCAGGAAAAATATTTTGTCTCCTTTATAGGCAATCTAGTAGAAAAATCTCTTTGAAATACTTTGGCTGATAGTAAACTCTACTGGGAGAAACAAAAATATCCTGTTTTAACAACACTTCAGAGTAATATTTTCATTCTTCAAATTAAGTCTCCATATTTTTTCATTTAGCATTTGACTACAATGCATTACAGGTCACCCTCCACCTTTTGGAAGAACATAGCATTTTGTGCGCAATGTGCAATTCTCTGCTCTCAAAGGAACAGCCAGACAAGCCTGGTTACAACTGGCATTGCAGAGATCACTGGCTCAGTGAAGTTATCCACCAACCTGAACAATTACAGGATTTCTTATCCTCCTATAAACATGGCATAGTCAATGGAAAATAAATTCTCTATAAGGGGTGGTCATGTACGTGGATGTGGGGGGACACTGGAACAGCACACAGTAATACACAGGAAAACCTCTGATGCAGGATGAAATATGTTACTTTCTAGGCAGTTTTCCCTCCGTTTGTTTTCCACTTGTTAGGTTATTCATTTGACACTGAACCACCTGCTTCTCAGGGGTGCTATAGTTGCTCCTCGTTACTTTGTATGTTGACATTTTGTTTTGCCTTACATCTCAATTTCATTGTCACTCAGACCTTTAGAAATTGTTGATGTAATACTGTAATCTATTCTCATAGTGATATTTAAATACTATGTACTTTACTCAGAACACTGTGATAGATCCCTTGAAACCTCTTGTCAATATGAATCAGTCATATTTTGTTTCCTTTTAATCCTTTTAATTTAATACACCTCAATATCATTCTGTGATATAACTAAATTTTGCTACTGTCTCACTGCAACAGGATATAATTTTAAAATATATTTAAAAAATCAGTCTGTCTTTATTCTACAGTTCTTTCTTTTATCAAATCAGAACTGATGTTACAGTGGCTATTAGATTTATTGATACACAACTATTTCAGTTTGGCTTATTTGTTTTGTCAGTTACGTAAAGAGCTCAATAAGAAAAGGGTTTCCTGGAGTTACTCTGCAGTAACAAAAGCATCCCAAAAATTAATAGAACCACAGCGAATATCGTAAGAAACAAGGAAAATTAATATATTAGCTCAAAGTTTCAATTCAAGTTTCTACACAGGGCTTATCCTGAAAGCTGTAGACATTTTAATTCTCTGCAAGCTCAGGGACAGCCATAAAATTGCCACTGAAGACTACAGCATAGATAGAGCACACTTCTGCTTGCAGCACGTTTCACTGCTGGGCTTGGCACCCAGCACATGCATCACCCATGCTGGACACAAGATGAAAATTACACTCAGAAGATTTTGCAACAAATTCTCAAGTTATGAGCTCTCGTGAAGGATGCCAAAGGAAAAAATAGCAGAAGCACATTGATGGGTAGGGATTATAACAATGTAGGTAAGGAACTACAACAAACATTTAGAAACACTCTTTGTCAGCAGTACTATTATTTCCACAGAAGGACTTAATCAAAACTCAGGACTGAAGGACAGAACAAAAGTGTCATTGGTATGAAACTTTAGAAACTGCAGACATGAATAATAACTGAGCTGTTTGCTTCCCTGCTTAATCTGGTTTAGAACTTATTCCTAATGATTTTCATGTAAAGAAACATGAATTAAAATCATGTAAAGACAACACTGAATTAAAATCACCTTCCCTGGCAAATATCTATTACATTTCACATGTGTAAGAAAAATTAAAACAATATCTACAACTCATACTCAGCCCAACCTTTAAACAAATCTTACAGTGTGCGCCAATGCTAACTTCCACCTACCCTCCAAATATAAACATGAACAAAAAAAAACCATAAAGGGATATTTTGCAAAATGTCTTGGTGGGTGTTTTGTTTTCACCCGTTATGAAGATTCTGTAGTCTCATGACTTGCCCCTGGATGACATTATGTTCTGTGCTGAAACACAATACTTCAGCATTAGCACAGTGAGGCACTGCAGAGCAGTTGCAAAAGCCTCCAGTCAAAAGAGAAAATGTGGATTGGTTTCTGGGTTTGCTTTGTTTTGGTTCTTTTGGGGTTTGTTTGTTTTTTTTTTTAAAAGAGCGCCGCAGCATAGGCTTCTGGCATGCTTTAGACATTTGTCAGACAAGTCACAGAACTTTTTAGTTTTTAAGTAATTTACTTGAATATTTAGATTAATTTGCTAATACAATGAGTATGAATTACCACATGGAACTCTAGTTCCCCAAACATTATTAATTCATTCCACAAACATATATTCAATTTTTAAATAGAAATAGACACTTTAAACATGATAAAATGGAAGAATTAAAAAAACCCTTCTGCCTGTCATTTACTGTTCACACTGAAGACTGCAAAATTGTTTCCTTATGACTCAAATTCTCATGACAAATAACTGCACTGTCATTTCTAGTGCCATAGTACATAATAGTGAATGCATTGCAAAGCAGACAGTAGTTGATCATACACTCAAGCAAAAACACCTGACATGAAAACACAAGAGGCTACTGATTTCTCAAGTCACCAGTGCTTTTCAGTAAAGCTTCTTCTATGTACAACATTATCTTTCCAGAAATATGGTATAAACTAAAGAATTTTTCTCACACAATTCTTTGTGCTCTGGTGTCCCAAATCCAAGAGATTTTAAACAGTCTGTTAAAGACTTTTCAAATTACAGCAGTTGGTGAGAACATGGCTAATAATCCCAAGGTTGTGGAGTCAATCCCTTTATGGGACATTTACTTCAGAGCTGGACTCGGTGATCCTTGAGGATTCCCTTGCAATCAGAATACTCTGTGATAATTTAGAATTTTATATATATATATATATAAAATATCTGATTGTTGTAGCTTGGATATTAGCTAGTAAAGTCCAGGGTAAAAAAGCAACATTCAGCCACACGTTGAGATGTTCAGAGTTCCCAGAGTTCACATGTCCCAGGTGCAGCTTCCTCCTCCTGCCCGGGCCAGGGGTGATCCTGGGCTGCTGCAGCTCCCAGACCAGGGGCCAGTCAGGGAATAGGGAAGGAGTGGCCCAGGGACACAGGAGTAGGGGAAGGAGCCAAAGGGATCCCTACAGCCTTTCGGGGGAAAATCTCTCTGTTCTCTGAACCCAGGGGATGCATCCCAGGGTCTCCACATCTGATATCTAGCAGTACTTTCTGTTCTTCATTATGTCTGCTTATCACAAGCGCTCCTGAACACCTGGGGATGGACTGTGACTATCTTGCCTTGCGTTCCATAAAAAGAAAGGCGAATCCTGGTGCAAAAACTGGAGGGGAAAGCAAGGGGCAGAATTCCTGACCTTTGCCTTCCCTCCCCCACCACTATTGCCTGCTGCAGGACACCCTGAGGCGTCCTGGAGCAGGTGCAGTGATAATCTATGCCATAATTTTTAAAGGAATCTTAGCTTTTTCTAACTTTACTCTACTCTTCTCTTGCTTTCTCCTTGCCTCACTTACTATTAAATAAAAATATATCCTTTTTTGGCATAAACATTTAATCTTGTTTGGGTTTTATCTCAGTTTTTGGGGGAATATTTGGAACATTCAAAGTCCTTTACATTTTATTCACAGTGACCTCACTGCCTTTGCTTCTCTGTGTTTAAACCAGGTTTTAACAACTCCTAAAAATATATGGTTGGCAAGTTGAGCAGGGAAGATAAAAGGTAGATAGGAAAAGAGCTCTTTTACAGTGTTATGCAGTGCTCCCTCTAATTTGTTACTAGATGTTTTAGTCTATGTAGCTGAGCTTTTAAATACCATTCCTCCATGTTTAAAGAGCAGGTTGAGATGTTAAGGAAACTTGCCAGTCTGACCATGCAGGCCCTGTGCTATATAATATATATAATAGAATTATATAATTGAAAATTGTAGCTAAGCATTCAATTCAGTCATTTAAACCTTTCCCATGTATCAGACTCAATGTCAAAGGTATATCAGTACAGAGGTACATCAGCTAAATAAGCTTATGAAATAGAGATACCCTTTCTCAAGTTAAAATAAAATTTTAAAACTCCTAATCCAAATTATCTAGAGTCATATTGTTGCTAACATCATTCAGATGGGTGGTATCTTCATTCACATGTACTCCTTTTATCTGTATGTTTGATGTAATTTCATCAATCAGTCTACAGAAATTCTATTTTACTACTATGTTAGCACTTGCCAATTATTGAGTAGCCACTAATGTCAGCCTCCTTCAGAGAGCTGAGTGAAAACTTACAAAAACATTGGCAAAGCAACAGTTCCAAAGCCAACTGTTCCACAGAATAACACTGAACAATCTGCATGGCTGGCCCAAAACAGCTGCTTTGTACATGGAGAGAAAATTCTCTCTCCTGTATTGGATGAATTCTTGGCTTGTGCCACATTAAGTCTTACAGCATGAATGGCTCTCTAACTGTTGCTGAAACAATGCCAAAACACATTTCTTACCACAGAAAACACCAGGACATCCAGTATGAACATCTACTAACTTCATTCAGAGGAGCCAAGTAGCATATTTAGGATGGCTACAATGTACAAGACATGTTCAGCATCTGTAGCCATCCTTCTTGCTTTTGTCACAAGAACAAGAACTGTGTGGTACTTGGCATTCAATTCAGATTCCTGGCCTCCAGAGGCATGCAATTACATCAGGTATCTTTCCTGAGTTGAAATATGCTTTAAAATACAGACTCTGAAACCAAAATCAAAATGGAAACTAAAATCGAAGCTCTCAGAACAGACAGCATTAGCAGCATTCATGTGTCTCTTTGTACAGGCATTAAATGTGAGTCTGGGATAAGAGGACTACAGTTTTGAATAGCACCTCTCTTAATAGCTACCCTTTTGTGAAACTGTAATTTATTTTCAATTATTTCTGTGAATATGCTTTCAAAAATAATGTGTGGATACATTAGGATATTTAAGTAACTAATAATAAGAGAAGTTACAAATAATCAGACATATTTTTTCAACAATTTATCACTTGAATTAATGCTCAGCTTCTTTGAAATATTTGCATGACTTTTCAAGTTTCTTTTACTCAAATGCTGCACCAAGTTGTATCCTTTCTTAACACTGATATTTTATCTTCAGCTTAGAGTTTTCCATCTTTCTGAGAACAAACTGGCAAAGGGAGCAAACCAGTGAAGAGATCAGCAGTGAAACTGTGATTTTCAAATTGATTTGTAAACAGCCATTACACAAAGCAGGCATTAATTTATTGGTGCTCTGTAAACCTCTGGCTAATTTATCAAGCCAGGCACTGTGTAGTGCAGAAAGCACTTGGAAGGAAAGAGTCAGAGAGAGGTCAGTGCCTGAGCTGCAGCTCATTTCCACTGAGGCACAGTCATCGGCCTGAGCAGTGCCCATCAGACACTCCAGCAGCATTCCCTGGGCCTGCCTTTCCCAGCCAAATGTGGCAAACAACAGACATTAATACAGATTTGAAAAGCCTTATAAGCATTCTGTTAGTTCAACTAAGCCACAGTACTTGATTAGATTGCAAATATGCTTCTGCTGCATCTGCAGCCCTGAACCACCACCGCTGCCGTTGTCAGGCAGAGGAAAACCTGCTCACTGAAACCTGTGTGGGCACCTTTGCTGGTACCTTACAGGCATCTGCTCTGGGGCAGTTTTGCAAGCATGGTGCAAAAATCTCTGCTGCACCTCACCTGAGAGCCTGTAAGGCTTCAGTACAATTTGTTTAGAGTCCTTCAACTACCAAAATATGAGCAAGCCTCCCAATACAGCCACTGCTACAGGCAAGGGAGCCAGCTCCCTGTGCTCCTCGGCCCCCTGCATTCTGCAGGAATGCCCCCTCCCAGACTGTCACACCAAGGTGGGAGCTGTTCTCTTATGTTAACATTTCACTTAAGTAACAAAATTCTTAACAGGATACTATTAATAAGGCCTCATGTGATTACATACAGCAGTCAAACTTCTCAAATATATTAAATGTGTATGGGCATGGAAGGAAAAACCAACAGAAAACAGACAGGCTTTAACTTCTGCTATTCTTGTCTTTTGTTGCACTACTGCAATCAAAGGAATTGCTGGCTTCTCTCTTCCACAAATCTATTGTGAGAGATACATCTTTGTGATTAGGAAAGCTGCAAACCCAGCATTCTCTTAACCCAGCAAGTCTGTTTCTCAGGACAAAGACAAGTACCTGTTTCCCAGCCTTGAGACAAACTTACTTCTCTCTCTTGAAGAAAAAAGGATTTTCCATGACCCATAGGTTGCATGTTAACAGAAGCTATTTCTGCTCAATCGAGTGGCACAACAGGACCCTGCTCCAGAGAAAAGAAAACTAGGGAAGTTCAAATGGCTCAAGCAGGCACGCCAAATGCATCTGTAGGAACCTCCATGCTGGCTTTCTGTCCCCACTCCCCAGAAGGTGAAGGGTGAAGTCAGAAAGGAGGCTGTACCAAGGGGGTGTGCAAAGCATCCTCAGCACAATCCCAGCCCAATGGCAGTAAATAGCATGGCTCAAATACTGAAGCACAGAAATGTAAGAAAATTAATACAGGGGTTTTTTCAGATGACTAATGAAATTAAATTTCAGTTCCATGACTTCTTAAAATAACACTTTTTTTCCTAGCACTGTTGCTTTGAACTCAACTTCGTAAAACACAACAAACACATTACCATCTAGGAACACAGGTGAAAAAGTTTTGATACTCCAAAATCTGCTTCTACATCAGTGTCATGGATTAAAAAGAATGAAAATTATTCATATCTCTAAACATATTCAACTGAGCTTGATTTCTGTTTTAAAACAGCAGTGTATCTTGTATAACTTCTGAGATGGCAAAAAAAGCAATGCATATATTTTTGATCTGGGATTTAATTTTATATATTTAAACACAATTCGTTGGCTTATAGCACTTGTTGGGTTACAGCAAATATTGCATTTTAAAACTTTATGGAACTAATTTATAGTGTAGGGCAGGCACAGACTTGATCTACTGGCAGCAAAATTTTATGTTTCCATTTCAGCAATCCTGCCTAACACAATAATATCAGGCCAGCAAATCTTAAATATAAGTTAAGCTAACATGATCCATTGCCTTATAAAGCAAAAGTACCCTGTGGAGTCATGCTGAATATGCCAAGTGATTTTTCAAAATTTAATCATCCTAAATGTCAGATAAAGGTGCTTTTGCTGTCATTCTTTAAAACCAGGAAAGAAATCTGAGTGTGCCTTCAAGTTATACAGAAAATTGTTCAAAAATAGCTTTGTTAAAATATTAATCTGTTGTTTGCTAAACGTAAGGAAGGAAATATTGGTGTTTTTTATTGAAAAATAAAGAATTGTATACTTTTCCCAATAAAGAATACCAGTTTTCATATCAATATAGATATTATTGTTTCCTTCTAAGGTCCATTTATCTTTTGATGATGCTTCCATAGTAGATGTTGTACAATGATAGCATGATATGCTGATAAAAAATTTCAGTATGCCTCTAATCAAACTTGTGTTGACTTTAATTTTGGAGCTGGTCAAATAAACAAGTTGGACTGTTTCATAACAATGCTCTTAACCAGCCCCACTCATGAAATGGAATTTACACGTAAACTATTCACTAGAAGGCTGCACAAGGAAATGTGATATCACAGGCTCCATGTGGCTGAATAGAAAGTAGGAGTTTAATTATACTGAGGAATTTGAATATTTGTAAAGTACATTATGACTTATTTATAGTGCCTCTGCTAAGGCCACCTTACTGAGGTGAGAGAGAGAAGATGTCCTGCATTATTCTTTGGAACTTCACCTTTAGAAAGGGTGAATATCATTACATAAAATTAGGCAAAATAAAATAACCAGCATATCATAAATGACACTAGAAAATCTGAGCAAAAAAGAGATATAAGGAAATACTATGGTTAAGTAAATGATTAAGTTAATAACTATTTTAAACTATGAAGAACTGTGGATGGTGTCAATGGATTTCATCTCACCCATTCTCTTTTCTCTAATGTCATGTATAAAATACTTCACATTTACAGTTTCCATGCTGCTACATGGATCAAAGCAGTCTATAAAATTCTCTGTTGCTAGAGGACACAAAATAGGAGCATGGACTCACGAACAACAAGGTTTTTTTCTCAGATGAGGCAGGAAGCCTTTATTTCAGGGTCTAGCAACCCTTTTTATAAGGTGTTCCCATACAGGTCAATGTGATTGGCCAAAGGAACCACCCCTCTGGTCCCATTGGTGGAACAAGAGAAAAACACATTCAGAACATCTCTGTGACATTGTTTTAAGAATCAAAACTTATTTCCAAAAAACAGTCCTTGAAAGACAAGTTTCCAAAAGATTTTCTCTTGGGAACAGATCATCTCCTGACAGGCTGAAAACTCTCACAGGCTCAGAAAATAATGTCTGCAATTCTCCATGTCCTGCAGCACACAGGATTTTATTTTAGGAGGATATCAGGCTTGGAATAAGCTTTGAGACATTATCTGATCTTTCAAAACCTGTAACCTTACTTGGCCACTTACACACACAAAATGTGTCATGGTGAAATTCAGGTAACACTCCTATAAACAAGGTTGTGATGGAAGACCACAGCAGACATCAGGGCTGCAATATTCTGTTTAGCACACACTGTCCTGCATTCAGGCACAGTGGAATGTTCAAACAAACAAGTCAGCCTCCCCCTCCCACCCACTGCTAAAAAATTTCTAACACACAACCAAAGCAAACACACAAACCAAGCCAGAAACAGAACACAAAAAAAAAGAACAAAAAAACTAACAAACAAAAACCAAACAAATCTCTACAACAAAAAACTCACCACATGCATCAAAAAACAACCTTCCCAAAAATTAGCACAACCTCCCTAGAACATCTTAAGATAGAGGCAATGCCTCTGTCTTGAAAGGAGTTCAGAGTACCTATGGCTCTGCACGCTGCAATGAAAGTTGAAGAGATGCCAAGAACCCTGCCAAAAGATATTCCTGAAAATTATCTTTATAAAACCCACTTTAAGGGAGAAACACCTTTTTCTACTGTGCATGCAATATAGCCATGCTATTTGAAAGCAAATAAGGCTTTCATTTTTATACCCATTCACTGATTACATAAATCTTTATATATTTAATTCATTCCTTGCCCCAAGTGACATAAATTATGCTTATGACAAGGGCTCAAGAAGGTTTCCAAACATGAAGACTAACACCTCTTGTCAGTGAAACTCAGCCACAAGACTAGAAGGCTGCAGTGAATGATTAATGAAACCATTGCCATTGTTCCCCATTTCTACATTCAATGGCTACGAATAAGACTTAAAAGGCAGCTTTATTTTTGTATATTAGTGAAATTTGAGATTTTTTTAAAATTTTCTTTATCAAAAATATGTAAAGCAATAAAATTACCATATTGTAAAAGCCACTGTCTTTTTGGTAATTCACTGAGGGAAAATCAAAGTCCAGAGGATGAAAAGCAATAGACACTTAGAGGCTGTAATCATCAGAATAAGCATTTTACTCTGCGTGAGAAATAAAAGAGTTTATGCTTGGCTGTATTTTCTACTAAACCCACAAATTACTTGTCAGTTCATCTTGTTAAAAATTACAATATTTATTTATTTTATTGCAGCTAAACGGTTTCTAATATGGATTTACTTGTCCTAATACCTTGTGCCCATACAGCTTACCATCTCCACCAAATTTATTTTTGTGTCACTGAAATTCCTCACAAATTTTCTTGTTCAAAACAAGAGAAAGAGAAACATAACTTAAATACATGTATATTATAAAACCACATCTCAGTCATTTCTGCTTAACTTTTTCCCAATGTCATTATTCTATTTTTAGCATTCCCTTCTCATTAGCCTGTCAGTCCATGCTACCCATTTAGTTTTCGTGACCACCTGAATCTGACCCAAAAGTTTCTCATTCTCTTCTGATTACTGCAAGACAATCTACATCTTCACAAGGTAGCTGCAATTACTGTTTTTAAGGAAAATGCTCCTACTAGCCACAAATAAAATCAGTTCCCAGCTGAGTAGCAATGGCTTTAGAAGCATTAAAAATATAATAGCTTCAGTTTAGATACAAGTGATGGCATGAGTGAGCAAGATCAAATTATTTCTCCAGTTAAATAATTTTTTAACAAAATATACTGGGGATGGAAAGACTAAGAAATGTTTCTGAAGACATATTTATGTAATTAACTTGTCCTACTAGACACTACTTGAGTTTTACCTGTCCTTTGCCTTAAGTTTCACAGTACAAGCCTGTGAGCTAAGCAACAAGACACTCAGTAAGTAAAAGAATTGTAAATTGTCATGCATATTTGTTCTTTTAAGGATGGAAAACATATAAAACATTATTTCAGGTTTGTTAAGCAGCACAGCATACATTATCAGCGCTGCTTTTTTACCAGAAATTTAAAGCAAGGCAAAAAGTTAATTAAAGTCTGGCAAGAACTTGCCTTACATACAAAAAACCACATTAAGTACTTTATTTACCTCAAAACATAAACTTTTGTTTTCAACAGGCTAGTGAGAGGGTCTTAAAAAACAAAAAAACACCAAAAAACCAAAAGATGACATTGTGACATATAGCAGAAAGAGTAAGTCATGCCTCAGATTTTGTTCATCTCCAAATTAAGAAAGACATGGAACAAAGAAAAAGAAATAGAGAACTAAAGATTTATAATATAAAAGCAACAAAGATTTTAGATTTTGCTTATATTAGGAAGACAGTGTTTTCCTTAAACCAAGATATAAAACTTATCTGCTAAAAGTTTCACTTTTCTAAGCTGAAAGGGCCAATTCACATGACAGTCAATCAGATTGCAGATTTGTGCAACCTGCAGCTCAAAGAACTGTTCCCTCTGGGCCAGGTGATCATATTCTCAACCATCTCATCAAATACCCTCACCTTCAAATACCCCAGGGCATTTCAGTTTACAAATCATTCAGAATTCTATCTTAGCCCAGTAACCTTGTGGGATTCTCCTTAGTTAGAGCTTAATCAGTGGAATGAGGTTGTAATGCCAGTATGTTGCTCCACCCAGGACAAATCTCTACAAAATTAGACAATAATCTAACATATTTTAGAAAAAAATATTTTTTTAAAGTCGGTAGTGCTGTTATTGCTACAAAAGACAAAGTAAAAGTTTGTATTTTTTTGTGATTTTTAAAAAATTATTATTTTTCCTTAAAGAAGATAACAAATCAAGTCAAACAAACTACAATAGAAAATGTAGATGTTGTACTACAATATTCATTTCTGGTAATATATTTATTTTCACAGCCTCTTGCTCCAAGGTTCAGCAAATAATCTGAATATGGTTTTCAGAATTATCATCCTGCTTATTAAGCAGATGTAATATTAAGCATTGCAGGAGGTTGCCAAATTGGAATTCATTATGAGTAAATCTCATAACAAAAATTAATTCTTTAGAAATCTATTAATTTGCATTAAATGCCAGTAGGTATATATCACATCATACAACAAAAATGTGTAGTAACATGTATATATAACACAGAGAGAGCGTACACATACAGCTCCTTCTCTCTCTCTCAAATCTTTCCTGGGATGGGAAAAAAAAGAAGAAAGCTGGAATAACCACTGAGGTTGACACACTTTTTCTATCAGATTTGTGTCCTCTCTAGTTTTGCCACAGCATCTAAGCTAAATCTTCCTCCTTTGGCATCGTTAGCCTGATGCTTTGGCTGTGGAGAAAAGAAATTGTGATTTGAGAGGGTTTTGAAGGCATATGATCCCCCTTCAGACTGGAATGTGTTGTGCAATCCCTAGCTTGGGTCAGTATCACCACCTCTGGCACGCACATCCCGGCTCTGTCCTTTGAGCACAAACATGGGCTGGCCGACCCCAGCCAAGTGCCGAGCTCCGCTGGGCTCTCTGCACCTCTGCCCGCAGCAGTGCCCGACCCCTGAAACCCAGGCTGAACTTGTCCCTGTGCACAGGGAGCTGCCTCCCGTGCTGAACGTGGGGACACTGCTGGGAGCAGCAGCCCCAGCACAGCAGCTGGACCACAGGGCCTGGGTTCCCTGAGCCAGCACAGCTGGCACAGCCCCGAGAGCAGACTGAGCCTGGAAAGACCTCTAATAACATGAGCTGTTGCCAGCCCAGGTTATTATCCTGCTGGGACCTTCCTTCCCCCTTCTGTCAGAGCAGATGTACACGCTGGACCAGGATCTCTAAAAAGCACAGTACTGGGACCACTGAGGAGCACTCTCAGCCTTGGTAACTAAACTACACAAAGGCTTCTATCCAATTCTACTGATTTTCTGCCTTATAATGGAATTGAAAGTTAGGGCAGCTTTATCTTAACTTGCAGCTAAATTCCAATACTCCAAATAAATTCTGTTCGTAAACAAATATTTTAAGTACAATATGTCTGACATTCCAGAGATCAAAACAGTTTCCCCCAAGAAAGGCTGTTCTTCATTCAGCCAGAAAAAAAAAGAGCAAGATTATTTGTGAAAGGATGATTAAAACGGAACATCATATTCACTGAAATAAACACAAACCTCATGTTTAACTCAAAATAGTTATGATTTGTGACAACACCAATAACACTAAGTGCAGCTTTAAAGTATTCAATAAAATTTATTCTGGTTTTAGAGAGGAGTATTTAAGAGAAGAAAGCTATAACTAAACAATAAGATTACACCATTTACACAAATAACTTCTGTGTTTCATCACAGAAATCATGTCATGCATCTATGTGCATAAGCCATAAGAGCAGGATGATGAAGCAGTCCTAGTAACAGAAAAGAACACTGCTAGCCATTTGCCAATTCTATCTCAAATAGCCCGTTTCCCACTCTGAATTCTGCTGTAGTTCCATTAATGAATATCATATTCACTACAAGACAGAGCTACAGCTTCTTGCAAGGGCAAGAATTATCTATAAAAATGTCACTTGTTTATATGAAGTATGTAATCCATTTTCAAATGAAAAACAGTGGAAACACCAGCAATTTTATATACTTCCAAGATAAAATTTCAGAACTTTTCACTTTCATATAATTATGTCATATTTATAAATATGTCATATTTAATTTTATGAAAATTAGGAATTAAAAAGAATGCTTTCTGTCAAGTATTTATATTTTTCCGTCCAAGTGGTATTATTCAAAGTGCCTCTAAAAAACTCCACAAATCTGTGTCAGATTGATTTATTTTTCTTAATTTCTTTTTATTTTCCTTTTGTTTCAGCAGTCAAGCAAAAAAATCCATTATTTGCCTAGTTCTGCTCTGCTATACTTAATGTTCTTATGGTGTTCTCAGAAGAGAACACAGGACAGCATACCAATCACTCTTGGCAACACACTGGGTGGTTTGCATGTTTAAATCAGGGAAACCTCAGACAGCTTTTGGGTTCATAGAAATCACTCATGACTGAGCCACAGTTGCTACTGTTCTGTATGCTAAGCATTCGTAGCAGCAGTCCTTCTCAAAGGGATAAACTGTCTCATGACTGTAGCTGTATTCAGATTGGAGACTAAAATATATCAGATCCTTGAAGATCTGCAATGAAAGCTGTAGGTGTTATTTTCAGTATTCAACCTCTTCAGTTCATTTTGCCTAATTCTGTCCTTGAACTCTGAGATTCTGCACGTAGTGATGAATACTTATGACCTATATTCAAAATATTTTGACTCGCTATTTGATCCATCTGACATGCCCAGGTGGCATTACTAATAGGCTCATGCTCACTGAGGCAAATAATGTTGCTAAGCACTTTTTCCCTTTTTCTGCACTTGATTCTTCAGCTTATGTGTTTCACTGAGTTCCTTAGTTTTGCAGAGACCTGGATTAAACTAAAGTGTTGTCATTTAAGCTTGGATGTTCTAGGAAGATTTCTTCCTTGTCATCTTAGGGCAAGAGCAAGAAGGGTTGTATCTCCCCTTGGAGAACTATAAGTATAGGAATTTGGAATAACAGTGGGGAGTATTTCTTCTGTGCTTAGCATGTACTGCTACTGCTTCAGATCTGGAAAATTATTCTTCATATTGTAGACTCCTGCTATAAGTTTGTACATGAGCTTTCTCCATCACAAATTTTTTAAAAATATCAACTAATATTTTGTGAATTAAATGTCTATAAAAACACTCATTCTTGCAGTTTGACCATTAATACTCAGGAAAGAGCAAAACAGCAAGAGGTAATTTAAATCAACAGTTTTCCAAAGCAAAATATTTCAAAAAGTCAATCTCTACCATGGTGATACAGCACCATGAGTCCCATCAAAACCTTGAAAATATTTGCTCATAGCAAGCATAGTTTCACCCTTTTCTGACTTTTCTTTGTTGTTCTTATTTTTTATCTTTTACTTTATTCCTTAATCTGAGATTGAAAATAGGAGGTTATTTGCATCTTACATTTCATCTCATATAATGATGATTTACTTCAACGCGTCCTCAGCTAAAATAATTATTTTTTACAGTTCAGATTCTATGTATTAAAAACTTTAAAGTATAAACTCCATAACTTTCTCTGACGAGAACTCTAGCATCTAATTCAGCTTTTTCTCAGAAACATAGTAGCCATTAATCATCACACAAAGCATATTTTTGCTCTCTCTAGGCAAAATGATTCTGTAGCACCACCTAGTGAGATGACATCACTGTCTATGATGGAATGCTTAATTCTCAACCAATATTGATCTGCCACTTCCACTTTTGGAGAACCTAACTGGTTTCAAGATTGTAACTCAAATTCCAAAACACAGTTCATGATACACAGTGATGCAATGGGTCATGGGAACCCTATTTTCCACATTCAGAATGGATCAAGTTCACTGCCCACTGCAGTGATGGAAGAGTGCCTCGACCACCTCCTTCCCTTCTCCTTGAGACGTCTGCTTGGAAAACACAGTAGTATCTGCCAGGTCTTGAGTATTCCTTCCTGCCTCTATCATACTGCACCATTGCTCATTAAAAGCATACTCTGAACTTCCTTCACTACCAAAGACTGTAAAAGTGAACTCCATGAAGGCCTGAAAACTCCATTGTATTACTGTGAATGAGCAGAGGACTTGAGGAAGAGCGTCTAGGGTTTGGTAATGAGATCCTTCAAATCCAGCAGGTTTCATCTAATACCAAGCTAACCTTTCCAGGAGGTCAACACAGAAACTGAAGAGCAACAAGTTCTTTAGTGCCTAAATCCAAAGAAAACTTTCTGCTGAACTCTTGTGATGATCAGCATATTGACATGAAGTATGAAATTTGATTACCCCATCTTAGCTTGCATAAGTACAAAGTTTTAATAAACTCTGACAACCCTGTTTTACCAAAGGCTGGTTGTGCCAACCCTCAAACTAAACTATTTAGCTGAAAAAAGAGTCAGGCACGAGCTGATTTTCAATTGCTTAAGATAGACAGAGTAGGGTATATACCTATTTAGGGAAGACATTTACTAAAAAGGGTAAACAGCATAAAATAACCCAAACATTTAAATGATTCTTGTTACTCAGGAATTCCTTCGGAGATCCACAGAATGGAAAGTACTGGAATACACTGTGAGAACCTGTAACATTCTCCTTAGGCTTAACAACTAAGGAACATCTTTTTGACAAACTGAAACAGGTTTCGAGGGAGTTGGTGTTGAGCGACCTTGGAGATTTTCATAACTCAACTATTCCTGAGCAACCTGACCTAACCTCAGATTTGGTCATGCTTCAAGATGAGGGCTGGGACCTGAGGAACTGTGGCCTCACAAAAATGGGTACACACTACTATTCAGTTTTCTGCTTCTCTTTGCCAAATCCCAAAACATCAAAACAGCAGTCCCTGAGAGAGGTAGAGGAACAGAAATTGATTGTAATGAATGTAGAAATCAAAACATTATCAAATCTGCATCCATCTTTTAACATCTGAATGCCAGCTATGACTTCATACCAAAGCAGCATCATGCTTAAACCAAATGCTAACTGTGGCAGAAAGAAGGCTGCTTTGTATGACTTTAGACAAGTCATTCAGTAGCACTCAGGGGAAATTACTATACAATACAGAAACGTAAAGAATCCAGCCCACACCTCACCTTTATATAATGTAATCAATTCTTTAATCACAAACTTCTGCATAAACGAAAACTTCTGCTGTATTTTCTACAACTGAACTGAAACACATCTTTAAATTAGTTAATTCTGCTTGGAAGCGGAGCATGCAGGTGTACACCAGTCATTAAAAGCACAATGTGATCAATTCATGCTTCTATTCATGTCACATTTGGATATTTTCTGCGCTGCTTCTCATTGAAGACCACATATGCCTAGCTGAACCTTTGCTTTTTTTTGATGGATTTCTGACATTCTGATCATGAGTCTATTATCTGGCTGTTTACCAGTCACTTCCTTGAGCTCCCTGTACTCCCGCTGCACAGCTACAGAGAAAACACCAAACGATTTCAGGCCTCCAGCCACACAAACAGTTTGTCCTGTACAGAGCTCTCACCCCATCAGCATTGCACTGACTCATTAAGGGCACCCCATCAGTGAAAGGCTCCACAGAATGGTACTTCCTAACTATATATTCAAGCCTAAGTATTACATATTTTTAGGAACCTTTCCTAGAAAAAAAATGAATAAAGTATTCCTTATTCATGATAGAAAGGAGAATGTGAGTTGATATTTTGGAGCCAGCTAAGCTGTCTTTCTCCAATTTTTCTTCCATCTGCTTAAGAACAGGGAACTCTTAAAAAGGGATTTGCTCCATATTTAATTTTCAATATTTAATGTCATTTTCCTATTTCTGTCTCATCATATAGCATTCTTCTCTGTTAGAGCTTTATCTGTATCTGTACGCATTCAAACATATTAAATGTTTCCAACATTAAGGACTTGACTACAGTTCAACACAATGACAGTTTAATGTTTTCATGACAGGTTAATGAGATACCATTTGTATTGCTTTGTCCCTTGACGTGGTGCTGGAGTCTCAGATGGCCAGGCAGTCCCCACTGGCTCACACCGAGTGTGGAACGGGCCAGGATATTGGGATAAATCCCGATCCGGCTTTAGAGCTCAGTGCTCTGCAGCATGGATGTCAGGGGTCAGGCAAAGGAGGAGGACGCTTTTGGTATCTGGTTCCACAGAAGCTTTTATTCTGGGGAGAATGCAGGCACCAAAAAGCAAGAAACGAAATAAAACACTCTCTTATATAGACTTGGGAAAAAGGGGGCGGCTACAATCCAAAAACCAATCAGGGAGAACTGGGGGAGGTCCAGGAGGTGGGGGTTGCAGTCTTCCAATGAAGGGAAGGAATGCGGGGAGAGAACATGGGGTGATAGGCAGGGACACTATCCGTGGGGCATCGTGGTTTGGGGGATTTCCAAAGCGGGTGGAGAGATGGGGTGGAGACTGGGGAGGATTGACATGGAAGATTCTGGTGCAAGGGGCAGGGATCAGGGTGGATTGGCAGGGAAAGGGGAAGGCACAATTTAGGATTGACACCCCAGGGAGGATGAACAGGGAAGGTGCCAGAAACTGGGGAAGGGATACAATGTGTTGCAGTTCGTTGCTATTTTCCGCCAGGAGGGAAGGCTTTTCCCCACTAACACAGTGGATATGCAAGCTTCATTTATTATTTCAGATCGGTTATATTTATACTCTTACAGACAACTACTCATTAATAGGCACAACTGGCATTACCTAATTGGCTTACTCTAGAAGCTGTATTAGCATACATTCTGTTTTTCATTCCTAGCCCCTGTTTCTCTAACTGCAAGCCTTCTGTTATCTGTACTGCAAGCCTTCTGTTATCTGTTGTACTCTGCTCAAGGACATACTGCACCAGCACAGCTTTTCTATGTCTACATGGCTCTGTCCACATAGCTATTTCTCTCTACAATAATGATTGGCAGGGAAGGGTGGATACAATATAGGGACAAACCCATTAAACACTGGAGGAGGAATACAACCTGGGGTAAACCAACAGGGAAAGAACACGGATACAGAACACTTTTTAACAAAAGAACAAACACCCGCTACAAAAGTCCGTTATTACAGAGTTTCTAAGTCTAAATATTTTATCAGTGAAGCTAATTTCTATTAGCACCATGATGCTGAGAGTGATCTAGACAAATGCAGAAACTGAGAGTTGAACTGCACCAGGTAATTCTCAGCCAGTGTACACAGCCCCAGTACTGTTGTCTTCTGCCTCCCTGAGAACAAGGAGCATCTGCACATGACAGCAAAGCACCATGAAACATTAAAATAAAAAGCATCAGAGAAAGCACAAAAAAGTATCAGGGAGCTGATTTTGGTTTTCAAACATTAGAAGTGTTGTTCAAATTTTCAGTCTGTTAAAGCTATTTACTGGATGCTGCAAGACTATGAGGAAATAGTCTGCAGAAATCATCCAGAACAAAACACTGAATAACACTTCTTGATGCCACTTCTGGAGACAGCACACTGGGGCATAGGAGTCTACTGGTATGACCCAGGAACATATTTCCTTTGTTCTTAAAAATCTGTCATTTTTCTCATGGTAATTATTTCCTGCAAAACAGGTGAATGAAGCGACCAGTGTCATGGCATCCACCTTCTGTATTTTTCATCAAATACATGGAATCCATTCAGTTAAAATTCCAGCCATTGCTGCAGCAAAGCATATCTTTTAGTTCTTGTATTCAGATTGCAGCTAAATTAAAAGGTTTTTTTAAAAAATTGTGCAGAGACAGCAAGTAAAGGAATAAGAGCATAAAGATGTGCCTATGCCAATGTTGAAAAGTTAATCCAGTGTGAAAAGCACAAATGCAATCCATTGGTCCACTCTAAATGGAGAGATAGACACATTTTAATGTATATTCCTGAAAATAATAGCTAGAAGTCTATGAAATGAAGAGTTCTATGCACTAGAAGTAGGTATTATGCATGGAACTCTGATATGAAACTACTGTGATATTTCCCTCAGAAAAATCCCAAAACTCTCTATGTAAACTCATTTTAGAGAGTACATCTTCCTTAGTTTTCTGAAAGAAATCTGAGTTCATTCAAAAAGAAAGAATTTCGTGACACACAGTAAGTTGTTTGGAAATGACCCTGGGTTGCAAGTGATTGTTATGAGCTCTGATTTATATCACCAACTATAATGAAACTTATGTTCTTTCACATGGCTCATAATTTTTAGGTGGAGAGAGCTGAAACTTTGAAAATAAGAGGCTAATAGCTGCTGATGTTTTGAGTCATAAACCATAAAATATAATCTAATCAGGTCAAACTTTATCTATGCCACACATATTTTAGATGCTTGGTTGCTGTCTATTTCCCTTTTTTTTTTATGAAAAGAAAAGGCTAAGATATCTATTGCAAATACAACACAATTGTTTTCAGATTTCAGCTAAATCTGGAAGCACTAGGCACAGAAAATTAATGGTTTTTCCATGCTCTGTCCTTAGTTTCAGAGAGCCTAAATTTTACCAGGCTGCGCTTTAGATTATTCCTTTTTTCTACTTTTAAGTGCAAGAAATACAGGAAATAAAAACAAAAGTTTAAGTCAAATTTAATACATCCAAAAAGCTCAAATTCCATCTGAGAATAAGTCTTCTGGCTGAAGTTTAAATAATTGCAATTTACAAGCATTTAATCAGGTTTATGAAGCAGTCTAAAAGAAAATAAACATCCCTCAACAGCTCAGTGAGCGCTCCTTAGGCAAAGAATCAGGTAAGGGCATATCAGAGTTCTTAGTGCAGTAACTCAGAGGCAAGTACAGGCCACTCAATTTATGGTTCCACATATGTGTTTGTTACTACGTGGTTGCTGAAACACAGCACTGAAGGTAAATCTCTGAGCATATGCCTCTTAACTGTGGCAGATTAATAAAACCTGCTTTATTAATAAAACAAACAAACAAGTAGTTTTCATTTAAGCCTGTACTTCAGCTACGCAGAGCAAATGACTTTGCAGCAGTCAAGCTCAGCAGAGAAGCAGAGAAGGTGGGGGCCATGCCTGCACTGCTGTGCCATGGCTGCCACATCAGCACGGCTGTTTGCCAGCTTCTGTCACTCTGAGCAGGCACCAAATCAATGACACAACCACCACCACCCCAAATCAGCAATTTAACTTACAATGCAAAATCTAGCACTACTTTGGGCACTGTCTTCCACTGCCTTTAGTGATCTTATCTGACACTAGTATTTTCTGCTAGGGGAAGAGCTTGGTTTTTTTAAGTATGCTCTCAGTACTTAATTCTATTAAAAATTCATGCCTTAAGCTTCTTAAATGGCTTTAAAATTTTCACATATACTTTGAAAGGTTACTTTACATTGTTGCTCTTGGAAGCACCAAAGAAGAGGATTTGTGCAGATAAGAGCATGCTTGTTACCCTACCACAGGAAGTATTCACTTCAATAGCTTGCAAGAGACTTTCTTTTTTGCATATACATACAGACAGTTAGCAGAGTAATAAATTTTTGAGGGTTATTGCCCTCAAAAAGTATAAGTTTTGGCCAAAGGATGGAAGACTTCACTTTCATTAGCATACTTGCATACTCTAACAACCAAGGACTGACCTGAGACAAAAGATTTGTCAGAAGCCCAAACGCCATCTAGTGAGAACCCTTTAGAAAAGGGTCCCTGCACATTGCCCCTGCTTGTCCTGAAAGACAAGCCTTCAGGAAAAATGAAGGAGTATCAAGATTTTACTAGGAAACAAAAAACCATTCAGTTCTGCCAAATACAAAAATCTGAATGAGCAGGATGAGTGAAAGAAATGTCAGTATATTATCAGCTATTTGACAACCTTCCTGTTTTCTTCTTGTAGGGCAGCTTTTTGGGACAGCCTCCATAACTAGCTGCATTGCCAGCTGTGGACCATAAGGAAGTCATCCTCTTCCCCAGCAATTTTCTTACACATTTTTCCAAACCATGATCTGGTTCACATGGGGAGCTGAGCTTAAAGCTCAGCCACTCCCGAGCAAAGGAAGTTATTCATGATTACACATCTGTTGCCAATAACTCACACACAATAACTAAAGCTGCCTGAGAGTGTGATCAGATAATGTGCTCTGAAGGCATTTGAAATGCAATTGACTGTGTCTGGTATTGATAAAACAATTATCACTTCCCAGTAATGACTCATGAGAAAATTTTATCATTTTCATAAGATCAGCATATTTTGCTGAAGGAAATTAAAAAATAAAAGGATGGATTGACAGGAAAAAGGCACTCTGGTTAGATACCTCACCAGCTGCCAGGGGCAAAATTAACCTCAGGCATGATGCACAAATTGGGTGTTAAAATCCAAAGATAAGGTGTCATTTCAGGGTTACCCTCTTTCAGAGAGTTATGTTTATGTTGTTAGTGCAAAGCCTAGGGATAATTACTGTGCCCAAGGGTAGCTAATTCACACACACACAAACCACCTGCATGTGACCACACAAGTTTGTCAAGGACAGCAGGATGCTATTTACCTGCTTCTCACCTCACCTCACCTGCAGAGGTGAGCCAGTTACAGCAATTCCAGGACACTTCATTTCCTTTACTGTTTTGGGGCTTTAGCTACCCAAATACATCATAGTGAAACACAGAACCTCCACCTTTTGTTCCTGAGAAGCATGATGATGCCATCATTAATTCAATCTCAAAAAGAAACAGAATAGTAGCAACTATTCACTTTTCCTCAGCTATTCTAACATTGCTGCTGGCAATTCTGTCACTGCCATTATGTTGCTGTTTTAAGTATTCTTACAATCAGCTCTGAGCCTTACAACCAAGTTCTTATCTTTTAACCAGTAAAGGAAACTGAAGATCTGTCCACAGAGAAAACAGAAAAGCACAGCCAGTAACGGTGAGGCTTCCAATTCCTGATCACTGTCTCCAGAGTAATTTTGGACTATGCAGAAAAAAAACCACATCTCATCTAGTTGATAATATATGGGGAATTTACCACCAGGCTAAAGGCAGTGCCTAGCAACAAAGTGCTCAGAGTACAATAATCACTAATAGTATTTTGTAATAATTTCAGAAGAAAGAGCAAGAATCAAATGGATTTGATGCTTCAGTGTAGTGTCAAAACACTTTAGCACAGCAGTCAGGGAGTGTGTTATGTTTAAGTCCCATACCATACATGATTTCCATATTAAGTCTCTAGTACAGATTATCCTAAGCATTTTAATAACATTACATTGACTTCACATGATTAGAAACACCCAAACCACCTCACGATCCATTTGGCAGTCCCTCTCTACCAAATTATTCTGCAAACATTCTATCCCTGATCAGAATCATCTTCTTTTAAATGAACTCATTTTAATGAGCATGCCTATGGACTTGGTAACACATAGCATAGAAAAAATAATGGCTGTTTAAATGTCATTCAAGTCCTGCAATTAAAATAAATGATATGAATAAAATATCAATTAGATGTTGATAATAAGAGACGTCATGCAATTTTCTTCCCAAAGGATCAGAAATCAACAGTAACAGTCATGATTACATCTGGAAAAGAGAACACCCATAAAAATATAAGTAATCTGTAACACTTCACATAGGAAACAAGTCAAGCTGTTTCTTATCTACATTAAACAAGCTTTTCTCATTGAAATTACTGTCACAGTGATTCCCAAAGGCTTCAACAGCAAAGCTTTTCTTTCTGTATTTCAAAGCTGNAATAAATAAATAAATAAATAAATAAAAGAATGTGCACAAACACATTGTTTGGTTTACACATTGTTTGGTTTACACACTGTTTGGTTTCAGCAGACAGCAAGCCCTTAGAGATGGAAACACCCCCACTGCACTTCATGGTAGAAAGCCTGAATCAGAGACATCTCCATCAAGCTGTGTACTATAGNCAATTAAAATAAATGATATGAATAAAATATCAATTAGATGTTGATAATAAGAGACGTCATGCAATTTTCTTCCCAAAGGATCAGAAATCAACAGTAACAGTCATGATTACATCTGGAAAAGAGAACACCCATAAAAATATAAGTAATCTGTAACACTTCACATAGGAAACAAGTCAAGCTGTTTCTTATCTACATTAAACAAGCTTTTCTCATTGAAATTACTGTCACAGTGATTCCCAAAGGCTTCAACAGCAAAGCTTTTCTTTCTGTATTTCAAAGCTGTTGTGCATTGGGTGGGTTTTGCAGTTGTTTCTTTTTGGTTTCCTATGCCTGCAAACAGTTTCTACTGACTACTTTATATTATTTATGTTCAATCCGGACAATTCTAGGCAGTTCCTGCTGCAGAGAAATCATTGGAATTGCCAGATTGTCCACCCAGTATGTTAATCAACACATTTAAACACGTAATTTGTTCTTCTAAATTGGGCAATGCACAGCAGGAGCTGACAGAGTAAGTCTCTGGGATAGTCCAATATCAAGACTTTCTAATTTTCCTTTTTCCACCAGGTAACTCTTTGCTGGGGCACAAAGGACAGACTTTTCAAGTTTTCTAAAAGTGATCTCAGTAATACTCTGACAGGGACAGGCTCCACCAAGATCAGAAAAAAAACCTGCCCAGCCCGCCTCTACCTCCTCAGGTCTAAGTTTGACTGAGACAGTGAAAATGTTCCATAGTGGGCACAGTGCCAGTGAGAAAGGCAAAGGCAGATAAACCAAAGACCAACTCTCTCACTGGTGAAGAAAGTGGAATTTTACAAAACAGACAAGTTACTTGGACAGAAGCTGTTCTTTACAGATTGCCTTACAAATTCCAAATGGCAACAGTAAATGAGCTCTCAGCTCCTGTGACACTGCTCAAGTTGAACCAAATGCCACTCTGTCAAACACTGTAAATGGTGCCTCTTACATTTTGCTCTTGCTCTTTAACTTAATGTTGCTGTCCTCGAGAAAAAATTGTTGACCACAAGCACAACCAAAGTGTGGGGCCAGTAAGCTGTCAATTAAATAAAGCAAATGTTCTCAGGATCAGATGTACTGTCCAGAAATCTGTTTCATTATTAATGTCTAACTTAAGTATCATCTATTACTTTAGATCTGGCTACGTTTTCTGCATTAATTGGAAACAAATATCCAGTGTGAAATGCTATTATTCACCTTTTATGCTCAATTTGCTTACAATCTGGTAGAAGTATAATTTTTTCCTATTATAAACTTACATATTTTTTAAATCATTCCCCTGTGGAGTCTCGAAACTGAGATACTGATGGATTTGCATTGAATGCCCCCTCAAGCCCTCCAACCATGTATTTTTGCACTCTGGGTTTTTCCTCAACTTGGCTGCCTAAGGATTTTAGAATATGTGTAAAAAGCTCCACAATAGTAACTTCTCCACATAAATAGTTTGATTGCAATTTAAAAGAGGGAGGGATTTGTTTTTCTGTGTTCCTAATTACTGCATCACTTGACTTATTTTTCAAGCACCTACTTAACAAGGCCAGACTTAATTGAATTGCTCATTAAAAGACAGATGAACTGCAAAATACAAGCATTTTTATTCTTTCATATCATACTGTTCATTTTCACACCTCACATCTTGTGAACCATACCTGATTTTACAGGTTTTTATGCTACAACCATATGAAAACAGCAAATTGCTTGCTATTCTAAATAAAGATTAAGACTTTTCAAGTCTGTCTGATGGTGATGCATGGAAATCACATTTGTGCCAAAGGAAGGCCACTTGCTGTCTGAAAAATCAGACACCTTCAAGACTTCCCTAGATTAACACCAAATTATGTACTATTACTACAGGTGAGGTGGAAGGAGAGAAATAATAGTTCTTTTGAAGTACATCTATAAATATCTTGTGTTTTGAAATCAGAAGACAAACTAAAATTAAATGTTTGGGGATTTCTCTCATTTATATCAAACTTTGTACCTGCAAAGTGTAAGATTAGAACAAACAATCTGAAAAAACAGTAATAGTGATGAAAGTCTATCCAAACCTGAGCTCAGACTGTTCATATAAACCAGTTATCCAGCATCCTTCACAATAGTCCTGTCTTATACATAGCACTGATAGCAGAGATTACATAATTTAAAACATTAAATATTGAAATAAAGGGATCCAGATAATTCCTTCCCATGAACAATTTGAGGTTTGCTGGTATTATATAATTATTTTTGTTTGAAACACTCTTCAAATTAAGTCTTTCTGTTCATCATCTCTTAACTAGGTATAATATACTCTCTTCCTCTGGTGTCTTTCTGTCAATTTAGTAAATAATGTGGGTGAAAAAGCATTTAATCTTCTGTCCATAAAAATGAAGTAATCTTTAAACTAATACAGGTAGAAAGACTTGAAGTATGACCAGTAAGGTCCATCAATGTTTAAAGATTTTTTTCCTTTCTGTAGTCTCCAATTAGTTTATAAAATGGCACTTCTGACAGTTTACTGAAGAACAGACTTCAGGAGACAAAGGAGAACAGAAAGAATTTAAAGAGTAATAGAAGCATAGATAAGACATGCATGTGTGTGTTTCTAGTCACGTGTATGCGCAGTCAAAGATGCTCCTACAAGTCTCTTGGCCAAGAAAAATAGCACTAAAAATTCTAGTTTTACACACACAACTGCTTCTTAACTATGTCCCTCTCACTTAGAATAGTTTTGAGGGAAGCAGCTAGAAATCACTGCAGTAAATAGAGTAGGACAGAGCTAAGATGCCATTCAGTGAACTACATCTGCATCTTGTGATTGAGATGCTCTGAGGACTGAGTCTTTGCTTTCCTTCCGTGAAAAATAAAGAGAACCTTATGAAGGATACTTCAGCCAGCTGTCAAGGGAAAAAATATTTTCCATTCATTCTTTTAAAGGACATTGACTGTACTACTTTGCAAAGTGAGTTTGACCAGACAGCCTTCCTGGACATAAAAGACAACAAAGAGCATGGGAGTAAGAGAGTAAATCTCTAACTTCTATTTAAAGCACCATGTGAACATGATTATTGCAGTAGACAACTTCATACAGGCTCATCTAGAAACATGCAGAAACCAAGTCTCTTCCAGCCCTCAGGAGCTGACATTTTTACTCAAGTGTAGATCCAAATTTGAAATCTCAGCAAAACAGCATTAAGACAGAAGAGAATGACTGTCAATTGATACAAGAGTTCTGATCTTGTACCAACTAAGTGCTAAGCTAATGTTAAATGAGGCTGAAAAACCCAAAACATCCTTTTGTGACTAAGCAATGGTGGTTGAAGCTGTTCATGGCAGGATATTTAAAAATAAAAGAGAATTTCAAAAAGTCAAGTTCACACAAGTGTAACAGTGACACTGTGCTGAAAAGCACGCTGTGGCATAAAAATAAATAAATAAATAAATAAATAAATAAAAGAATGTGCACAAACACATTGTTTGGTTTACACATTGTTTGGTTTACACACTGTTTGGTTTCAGCAGACAGCAAGCCCTTAGAGATGGAAACACCCACACTGCACTTCATGGTAGAAAGCCTGAATCAGAGACATCTCCATCAAGCTGTGTACTAT
>VWYI01023790.1:0-99945 GCA_013399455.1 Anthoscopus minutus | reverse complement strand
AAAGCAAAACCTGGGATTTTAAATCAGTTATCACTTTTACAATAATCTTTCCTCAGTTCTCATAGGGTGAGGAGTTTTCTCTCTCAACACCATGGAGAAATCTCCTTAAGAACACAGTCTTCTCGTGGCTTTGCATCTTCAGAAACTGCAGCTACCCGGTTTAGAAAACCTTCTGCTATTGTGAAATTCCTCCCATCTTCACAGCTGAGTGAATGGACCATGTCAACTTATGGGGGGTCATTTTTAAGGATGAGCTGTTCAAAGGAAAGGTTCTCTTCACTGACATCTGCAATCAACTTCATCTCCAAGAACAGAGGTTTTTTTCTTTTCTTCCTGAGACACAGAGTCCTCTTCACTCTCATCTCTGTCTCTGCTCAAGCTCCACAGAGCATCACTGCTTCTTCAACATCTGCTGCCTCTGCTCAGGTCCACATTTGAACACTCCATCATCTCCCCATACTTGATTTCTCTCATGAATTAAAGGAAATACTGTAGTTACTATAGTCCATCTCCATGGCAGTATTTGGACATCTCCTCATTCTCCTTCCATCTGAAACTCAAACTCTTTCTTTAACTGACCCTGGTGTCTTCATGTTGTCACTCTGTGCTTTTCTCTCACCCAAGAGAAGAATCACGGTCTGCAGGTCTCATCTGTGCACTGGCAGGGTTAACGTTTCACCCAGGCCGGCAGGTGTTGGTGGCCAGTGGCCGAAGCAGTCACGGTGACGGATTTCAGCCACGCTGGGCCCCTCCCTCTGCCTGGAACCTGCTGGAAAAGGCCGCAGTCAGAGGCGGCCTGGCTCAGCCCAGAGCCTGGGGAAATCCTGACTTGGCACAGGCTGAGGAGGGCGGGAGCCAGGGCCTGGTGTTACCGAGATCTCAGCAGCTGTGACCTGGCCCAGATAGATTGGAGGGACCCCCTGGCCTCCCAGCCCAGCCCAGGAGCCGCTGGGGCCCGGCCCAGAGCCCAGGCTGCGCGGGCCGCAGCCGAGCAGGGCCGGCCCCACCGAGCTCCTGATACCTTCTGGAGCCGGAAACTGAAAAGGGACTTTTGGAACTTCCCGGGTTTTAAAATGGGATATTCACGGAGGTGAACCCAGCTTCTCAATGGTTTAAAAAGCTGTCAGTTCTCAGAGATAGACAGCCATTGGCCTTTTCTAGACACAGAGGAAGCTCCCAGGAGCCTTTCTCAGGAAAACCATTTCTGTGAATGGTTTTCTTCTTTCTTCTTAAATATCAACCATTATCAAACCAACACACTTTGGCTAATCATGTTAACCTGTATCAGAACACCTTATAAAAAGGGCTGCAAACCCCGCAATAAAGGCTTCTGCCTCATTGAGATCAAACCTGGCTGTTGTGATTTGGATCCACTCTTCTATTTTGTGTCTGCTAGCAACATAATAATGTGTTGTTAACTTCCTGAAGATGCCAGAAAATAATACTTTAAGTAAAATCTGCACAGAAAACAGTGCAGATTGGTCTAATCAAGAATAAATGTGCCACAGCTGTGTATAACAGTCAGAAGAAAATTAACAATATTTCCTCTGGGATTTTCCAAGAGTAAACTATCCCTTACATTCTCTGGTCAGGTTACTAAGAGAGCATTGTGCCAGTGACAAAGGTGAAATGTCCATGGGATGTTTTCAGACTTTTTGACAGAAACTTTGAAAAATACTAACAATAAACATAAAATTAATACAAACTAACCCTCTGTGTATCTTATGTGTCACTATACTTGATGTAGACACCAGAGTCACTTTGCTTGTATTTATTAGCTAAAAAATACCAAAGCAAACCTCAACCATAAAAACAGAACCCAGAAGAATTTTGTCCTATCTGGACAGGAATTTTATCTAATGTATCTCGATAAACCAGGGGAGGGAAAGGAAACCAAAAGTAATTTTCCAATTAATATTCTTCGGTAGAGGGTGGTATTCTTCGTTCCTGTGGAGGGTGAAGACCACTCTTTCCCATGACTATTACAAAACTCTTAATGTTCTAAAGATATTGGAACACATGAGAAAGAATTAAAACTCATATTTTTTTAATGCAAATCCTTCATTTCGTTAACACTTTTCCCACTGCTACGTATGGCTTATTTTTTGAAATTTAGATTATTTGGTTTCAAATTACAAATCAATAATAAATTCATATACGAATTATAAATCTGCTTTGTTTAATGATATTATTCCACTTCCAAAATTAGGAAAACCACTTTTTTTTCCATCCATGTACAGGACTTGTTATTTTAGATATTCCCTGTATTTTGCCATGCCTTCTGTTTAAAATAGATTTTAAGCCAGAAAAAGTTTAAGCAATTAAATCTTTGTGGAAGATGATAAGGTCTTCAAATTAAAAGTAAACTCATATTTTGACCTGTGTAGCCTTTTGTAATGTACCTTCCTTTATTTATTCAGTGGAAAGCTGCTACAGGAGAATTTAAGGTGGTAACTACAGTACTTTTTTCTCTCTGAAACCTGAGTCTATCACTAGTTATTATGCTCTTCCTTGTTGCCTGCTGCTTCCTAATCTTTCTGTCCCTGTGCTTGGGCTCACTGATAATAATCCATTTTAATTAAAGCTCTCTACTTCAGTATTAGGTCAAAAAGGAAAATGTAAAAAGTGATGGTTAAAAACACACATTTCATTATATTATTGGAATCAACCCAAACCTCTTTTGTGCTGTGGTTAGTTTCCTTTGTTGTAAAGGAAATCTTCTGGTCCTACTTGATTAATTATTTTGTTCACTATTGTGCCCTGAAGTATTGAAAAAAAAAGAGGTTTTTTGAGAAAGTGGTTCTAAGAGTATTTGTCTTCTATTTGATATGTGCAGTTTCATAACTGTACCTCCCAGCTGGTATAACTGTACCTCCTGTTCAGATTCCCTTTGTATCCATAAGCTTCAGGACTTATGGACTTATTTCACTTGCACTCAGCAAAATTTTTAATTCCGTGTATCTGGCATGACTCCATTACTTTTAAATGGTCTGAGAATGAGATGCTTGGATACACAATAAACGGTAAAAGAAATATTTTTCTCATGTTAGGCTACTGTGATTGCAAGAAACCCTTTTTTATATAAGAAAATATTTGTGACAACTCTTCATACAGGTTTTCTTCTTCATATAATAAGTTCATCTTTAAGTCCCTTCCAACCCAAGATATTCTATCATATCTCTGATACCCATATAAGAATTAATATATGAATTTAACAGCCATGGATGGGATGTAATTTCTGGTAGAAAATGCTTTTTTTTTATGTTCATGATGTAGCATTTATACACTGCTACCATTGCCACAGTGTGGTAAAAACTAAAAGAATAAGAGAAAGAGATAGACATGAATGATATTAAAAGAGTTAATGGTAAAGGTGTGGTAAAAGCTGTTTTTTGAGCTTGTTAGAATGGCTTGCCTTTTCACAGACTGCAGTCTCATTTGCTGATAATTGGATAGTGGGTAGGAATTGTTCCTATCTTTTCCCATCTGAGAGGACTGAACTTAAAAATTTATAGGAGGACAGAATTGACTGTCTGTACTCCAGATAGCTCTGCACATGAGCCAGGTATTCCTGTTTCATTATTTTATCACATACAGCTAGGAAACCTTCCTAGCACCCTTAGCTCCAGTGGACCCCCCTGGATGCTAAGGTGCACAGTAATAATTAACTGGGTTATCCGTAGTGGGTCGCAGGACAGTCACAAACCAAACTGCATGAGCTACTGTGAAATAGCAAAAATCACTCTAGAATACATAAAAGGGAGCCTCATTGCAGAGTTTTCTTCCACTGTTAGTTTTCTATTACTCTGCGGTTTTGTAAGAGATCTCGATCAGAGAAGCTTGTACTTTCAGGATTACACAGTAGTTCATAAGTGACTTCACCTGTGTGGAAAGTGAAGGTTAGCTGGAGAAAGACAGATGGTTTGTGATGCTTCTCAGATATAAAAAGTACCTCTTAACCTATGCAGGCAGAATAGTAACCATAATGTAGTTACACATAATTGAAGAAAAATTATTAGATTACAAGAAGTGTTATTGGCCAGTGGAGTCGCTGACATCAGCACACCCAGCTGTACTCTCTGCATGGAGATGGCATCCCTTTGCAGCCCAGTTGTCAGGGGCAGATGTTCTGTGGAGTACATTTCTATTAATCAATTCAGTATTCCAATGAGACTAAGCAAGGAAGTTTTTCTGGCTTAATTTTTAGCAGGAAGAAACACACTTCTGCTAGCAGCGAATCAGCGTGTGTCAATTTAGGAAAGAGATTCACTACTAATAATCTGTGAAGAATATTGGTAAGCATTGAAATAATGCAATTACATTCAAATAAGTATCTGTCTCCAAAGAAAAGAACTACTGAAAGAAAATACCTCGGATGGACATTTTTCCTTGACTGGGGAAAGATACAAATATTTTACTGAGGAAAAGTATTTATTAAAAAGTTCTGCAAGACTGATCATAAAGAATTTGAATAGTCTGAAAAGATTATTAAAAGGAATGGAAAAAAGCTTATTTCTGGATCTTCTCAAAGTGTCATGAAAATTTGGAACCAGGTTTTAAACCAGGGGAAAATGCAGATGAATAAATTCAAGCAATATGAAGCATGATGGTACAGGAATAGAAAGTGTGTGCCACCCACATTCTTTTTGCAGCTCTGGCTTGGTAGGAACTATACACCCTAGGAAGAACACTTTTCTTTGTAGAAGAAACTGATAAAATTTAGCTTTGCACTAAACTGTTCCCGCAGAATTTCAGTGATGTATTTTGAACAGTATTTTCAACAACATGAATTTTGAGGACTACAAAATAGAAAATTTACATTAAAAAAAATGTATTTTCCTGCTATTTCTCCCTGATGTAAAACCAGCCAATTAATTTCCTTCTCTTTTCAGTTCAGCTAGCAGAATGAGAGTAAATCCAGGCAGGAAGCAAACCAAGTAAAGTTAGTGCAAGTGCTCATCATAATTCTCCAATTTCAGCCACCTTGAATTGCAGGGATTGGCATTTCAATCACTGCACTTACAGAAGGAAACAGGTTTATGATCTGCACCATCCCTGCTGACTTCACTGTGGCATTAGGAATTTTTCCCTAGTGCATAGTTTTTATCATATGCTTGCTCTCTAGCAGAGATCAGTAAAGAGATGATTTAAAAGATTTAAGTAAAGCCTCAAAGGCTTCTGAAATGGTAAGTTTCAAATGAATCTGAATGGGATGTGTTTAAAAGATGTTCACCTACACTAATCCTTTCATGGTGAAAGGATGGAAGCGAAAAAGAGATGATGGGAGAAAACAGAAAGAAGCAGATGTTGAAAAGATGAACAGTCAACATTAAAGCAGGCAGTGGATGCAGACTATAGCCTTGCCAAAGATGGCTTGGCTCCCAGCACTGCACTGTGAAAAAACCAGCTGGTTGATATATATATATATATATATATATATATGCACTTTTTTTCTTTTGTCCCATTATATAAGGCCCTTCTCTGATTTTACTTCTTATTTTGAAGGAATTTATGGTGAATCACAATCAAAAGCTTTTTCCTGATCAAGCTTCCACGGGAGTTTGTGCCCAGGCACACTCAGAAGCCCGTGTGTCTATTCATCTGCATGTTAGTTAACAGAAACTTTTCAAAATCTGGCTTTGTGCTACCAGTTGTCAGTGCAGATTGAATTGCTGAACAAAAACTACTGGGAGAGAAATGTGTGGGCAGACATTCAGAAACAGAGGTTTTTCATGATCTGGTTTCTTTACATCGCCTGAACATTGCAAAGCAGACAGCCTGTTCACAACAGGCAAACAGAGGATTGTCCTAATGCATGAGAACACTGCACTCCACAGAGCTGTTAGATCCATCTCCTAGATAAGCAATGCCACCACCTCATGCAGCAAAGGAAAAAAAAAAGAAGCTTTTGAAACAAAGCAAAGCAAAGAAACCTCTGGCATGGCAGCCAGATGTGAGTTCTGCTTTGATACTGTAAAGTATATATTGCAGTGGCACCAGTGTGATCTTTGCAACTAAAACTTTGTAATCTGCTTGTATATTCTGCCTGGAACAAACCTTCTGTTTCTGCCCGAGTTGGTTTCAGCTGCATTCAATCTGTTTTCTCTGCCTTTGTATGAATAATAATGCTGCTTCAGGTTTTGCAGATCTTTTTAATCACAAGAACAAGGCTGACTTGTAAACTCTCATCTGCAATACTGTGCTGTAATTTCAATCACACATCTCCAAAAGTTAATTTGTGACTTATATTGTTATTACAGCTAAATTAGTACAGTATTTCTTCACCTGGTTTGCTCATACTTATTTTTTTAATGGTATTGCTCAATTTTATCATTCATATAATAAGGTGAAGTCTGTTCTTTGGTGGTTCATTTGTCTCTTAATATATGTTGGTAGCACTGAGATTTCATAGCCAGCCTAATAACAGAAAGAATATTATATTGTACCATCTCACAGTGTTATGGTCTAGTGAAACACATTCTGATGCACAAATGGTCAAGTGCTTACTTTAAAATGGACTGGAGATGGCCATCTGCAGTGACAGATATCTCCATGTATTTAGGATATGCATGTTTCATGCATTGCAGAGTCTGGTGTCATTGTCCTTTTCCCACTTGGCATCACAAAGATATTACATTCCCATGAATGATGACTGACTACAACAGTTCTGGCACTGACAGAAATTGCTGCTATTGTAGGATATGCAAAATATGGCTTCCAACAGAGACCATCACTGCATGGTTCTCAAAAGCCTGGCCAGAAAGTCTCTTTCCAGTTATTCAACAGAACCACTCTTTACTGAGCACTGTGGTTTGAGCACAACAAATGTACAAGCCCAGACTGTGATAAGTCACAAAGACAATACTATTTTGAAGATACTTCACAAGCTACATTTTCCCTTCTGTGGCATTGAGGTAAACCCAAGATTCTGCTGGGAACATGTTGAGTCTAGATGTTCATGCACTGAGTTCTGCACAAACACCAACTAAGGAGAAAATACAAACACCTTACAAATGGATTATAGCCAGAAAATAAATGCTGAAAATTGTGTAAGTTTTCTTCAGTGTATCACTATGGGCGATCCTACAGATAGAGTCTGATTTTCAGTGGTTTAAATAGCGGAAAAAAAAATGCACACTGCACAGGGAAATGGATCAGTGATGCAGTCTGGTTTTGCTTCACTGAATTTAATAAGTATCAATTTAAAAATTAATTCCTAAGGAAACCCTTCTTTGTGCTTTGTAACCTCAAGGTTCCTTAAATTAATCCCAGGTGATCATTGCCTTTCTCGAGCGAACTCTCTGGCCCTTTCGTGTCATGAACTTGATGACTTGTGGGAGACGCTTGACCTCAGCAGAGAGGGCTATTTTAGATAGTGCTGTGTGTAGTTTATTGACAGAGAGAAGCAAATGAGAATTAATTATAGAAACATCTCTGATGGTCAGTGAGGAGGAATCTGATCTGGTGGTCAATGAACTTAAAGTCCTTTTTTAATAAATTAAGAGGGACACTGGCTTACACACACAAAGCCTGTCATTTGTCAAGAGCATTCCCAATTCACCCATGGCATCCAACACTCTTCTTCTCAAACAATCCATGTGATTAATACAACATACTGAGTGCAGAGATTACAATTTTCCTGGCCACCAACCAGCAGTGTTTAAAACAAGAAATATTTAAAGCAGTTATGCTTTGTCTCAAGCTCTACCAGCCCTTTTACACTTCCTTTCATTGCTGTTATTTAGAGCTGCATTTTCAGCTCCACGTAATCTATATATGTGCATGCTCAACATCATGCAGTCACCCTTTTCCTTCAATCTTTTGCTGTATACACCTTGAATGAAGTGGATGACTATATGTAGCTACTTCACATTTTTTCCTCATGTGTACAAGTTTTTCATTTTTTTAAAAATAGCTTCTTTGTTACACTACAGTCAAACAGGATAAAATTTTCTGATGAACCATTACCCGTTCCTGGTAATTCAACCAAATAGAAAGACTTTTGTCATCTTTAATATCCTTATGCTTAAATTCAGTTTCTAAGAAGCAAGAGGACATGTAATGATATCACCTTGCTTCAGCCCAACACACAGGGAATGCATCAACTAAGAAGATGCACAAGTTGCCTACAAAACTTTCCATGTATCTGAGAGAGAAAAACCCCTTCCTATCAAGATACAACTTACTAAGCCCTCAAATAAGACTGCTTTTTAAAAGTAGGAATACCTCCTTTACATTTGACTTCTCTCTTTTTTTCAGGTTTACATGCCCCTTGGAGGCAAACTAGTAAATTACACAGGAAAATTTATGTGATAAGTCAGTCATTTCCTATGCAAATATTATGTTCTGCTTCAGGGTGTATCCTTAAGCTGCACCAGATATTTACCTCCGTTTTTGAAAGAATTTCATGAGCTAGACCAAAATGCTGTCTTGTAGAAAGGAAATTATACTGAAGTTTGTGATAAAACAATCTGAAGGCATTTTAAAAGGCATTATCACAAGAACTGGTGAAGAATATGCAATGAGATTTTGTTGCCTAGCAATCTTCTACGTATTTACAATTCATATTGGGTCATTGAAAATCACAGAGATGAAAGAAACCAAGGAATTTTGCTCCTTAGAGCTGCAGGAATGTGTCCACAGGACAATGGAATTGGGGCCAGGCTCTGGAGAGTAAGTCATATCAGGAGTCTGAGTGAGCAGGGGTGTTTAGCCTGAAGAAAAGGAGGCCCAGGGGAGATATTATTGCTCTCTAAAACTACCCAAAAGGAGTCAGGTGAGGCAAAGAGTGACAGGATAAGAGGGCTGATTTCAAGCTGTACCAGGGGAGGTTCAAGTTGGACATCAGGAAGAATTTCTTCTCTGAAAGGGTGAAGGAAGGGGCTGCCCAGGGCAGTGGTGGAGTCAATATTCTTGGAGGTATTCAAGAAACTACAGAATGTGGCAATTACTGCTTTGGTTTTATTGACAAGGCTCAGTCAATGTTGCACTCGATCTTGGAAGCGTTTTCCAACCCAAGTGATTCTGTGATTCTTTTTAAGCCCTTCTGACACAATTCACATTCACTTTCCCACCAAAAGCTTCTGATATTAATGACATAAAGTAGTATAAATAATTAATTCACTATTTCTTCAGCATTTGTACTCTAACTTGTATATATTGTCCAATTAGCAATTGACGTATTTTCTTTACATCCTAGAATTTGAGAAAAAATATTCAAAATTGCCTGCTTTTTTTTTCATTTCCTGACTATACTCATAGTTAATGCTCAATTAATCTCTATGTTATCTCTTCTGACATTATAATGACCCGATTTTGAGTTCTTAAAGTTAAATGTTATGTGGCAATTTCAGATACACAGCCTTACCATTCTGGCCCACATCAAAGCATTAAAAAGGTCTCAAGGACATAATTCTGAAGGGTGTGAATGAAAGTCCCAGCCATACAGGCTTCCTTCCTGGTAAAATAACACCTTTGAATTGGGTGGGGGATGTACATGAAACTTCTTTAGATGTTGGACCTTCATTATGCAACTGTTCAGATATACCCATTACCATGACTGAAAATTCCAGCTGCTTTTGACTTCAAGGCAAGAATTCAAGGTTACTCTGACATAGCTTTCTCTGCATTTGATAATACCTATTTTCTGCTAAGGAAAAATTAGTTTAGAACTTCCCTTGCCTCACACTGCAATTATTTTTTTCATCAGTTAGAGCAGCTGCCAATTTACTATACTTTGTGACCTGCATTAGGTTGGTTTAGAAGCCAATCTAACAGTAATAAGCCTTGCTGAGCAGGAAGAGCCTTCGTGTTCACTATTCAGGGGATGGAGAGAGATGATAGCAACAATCCTTATCAGATAACAATTGCAAACCCAGTTCTGACTCAATCCTCTGAGAGCTATGAATCAATTGGTCCCCTCATAACGTTTTAACTCAAAAAACTGTAAAACAAATAATGCATCATGTTCATGAAATAAAAAATTAGTTTCTAGAATTCATCTGTGCTTTTGTTATAAGCATTTCCCATTTTGAGTATGCCACATTTGATGATACCACTGCACACAAATGTATGACAATACTGAAGACAATACAGTATATCTGAAAATAACTCAGCAAATAAGGTGTAACTTTTATATATAATTGCATTCACAAAAGATAATCACTACTACATTTATTAGAGAAGTCAAGCAAAGAAAAATGTGTATTAAGAAACAAAACTTGTCCCTTTTTCTGACCAATATTGTTGACTATATTATCTATAACAGAAATTAGATTTGACACCCAGGAAACATTTTTAGACGCACTGCTACATGGCAAGTTAGCAATTTTGTCCTTTTAAATTTTTTTTCCCTTAAGAATCATCAGTAAAATCTCACTTCAATTTTAAAGACACTCTCTGAGTAGCCAAGAGTTATTTCTATATTATTTCTATTAGTATTTCTATTAGTATTTTCATATTTGCATTAGTGGTAATTATTACCCTTTTACTAAAAAAAAAGTCAAATCTCTGCCTTTGTGAAAGCTGGGCAGAGACTCCTATTTATTTGGAATTTACTTTGGGATGAATATTCCTGAGATCCAAGAACTCAACACTTTTGCCTCAAGTGCAAGAGACAATTATTTCATCTCTCTCTGTAGCACAAGTAAACACATCTCGTATTTCAAAAATAGCAACAGAAAACCATACCAAAGGAAAATATTCCCCTGCAAGTCAAAGGAAAGTATAAGCAAGCAAATAAGCTGTGACAGATTTGGTTACTTAATGTACCACTGGGAGGTGCCCAGATCCTGAGGTAATAAACACATTACAAAAATTCAGACAGAACAGAATAGTCTAATTCACACACAGAGCTCTGTGCCCAAAGCATCAGGTGTTCCCTAGAGGGGTATAATACAGTGGTGATGAAAATAACAGAATAAAAGAAGAAAAAGTACTTAGAATAACAAATCAGAAAACTCAGAAGAGTTGACACTTCACAAGGGAAGATATTAAAGACAAGGAGGTAGAAAAGACAGTGACTCTGGACCTCTGAGATGACTAAAGTTCAGTCTGAACCACAATATCCCACGGGAGTCACGGTACGCCCTAAAGTATAGTACAATATACATGAAGTATATCAAGGAATCCAGGGGTAAGGAAGAAATATCCTGTATTTTGCTATGAAAAGAAAAACAACGGTTTTAGAAATTGTGAATATAATCTTATTTTAATGAGTTGAAGTTTGATTTCAATTCTAGATAGTTTCTCTTTTTTTCACCGTCTATACAGATAGAGAAAAATACACAAAGAAAAAAAGTCATTATTCTTTACAAGCTAATTAATTTTTTGATATAAAAAGGCCCTGACAATGGCAGGTGTGTTCAGACACAAGGGTCATTCCTGATGAGTGTGTGTTACTCACTCCTACTAAATGTCTTTAATGGTTTCACCTTTAAACAGGTGTAAAAAAAATTGAACTATCTGAAAACAACCCTATCCTTCCACCATGATGCTAATAAGGAGCCATTATTCCAATCAAGCCACGTTTCTCATGAAAACGTTACATTATCCATGCTTATCACATATGTATGGAATGCAAACAAAAGTAGCGTAGGTTACAGTTATTTCAGCTCGTGTTATAATAAAATTCTATGAATTAAATTACATTTGATTCTTTTCTACTATGAAATATCTACTTGTGCTTGTATTTTCAAATGCTCAAATATAGCTGTTTAGTCATATATAATATAAATGTGGGAAATACTGCAGTTTAAGGGAATAGATCATGATACATATTCCCCATCAATCTTATTACAGGAAGCCGCTTGTGCAGTGTGCTTGTACTTAGCACGTTGGTGAAAGATTTAGGTTTTTAATCAAAAAACATTACAGAAATAAAAGATCAGGAGTCATACATTAAAGGCACAATAAAAACCCCTTCAATTTCAACTATCTTAAAACCCTAATAATGCATAATGCAGATGCAGGATTTCCACTCAGTTCACTTCATAACTCATCTGAAGATATTTACAAGATTGAGATTCAGACCATCGCTTCAGGTCTGGTGTCCAGGTCTGTGTCCTACTTTGAGTTTATCTCAAATAGTTAGAGAGTGCCAACTCATTGAAAATATCAGTCCCCCAAAAGGCAACTTTTTTATATACTAAAAATAGGAAATATATTAATAAAAATATAAAATGGCTCAGGCTGTTATTGACCTGTTACCTGGGGTAACCATTTTTACAGTGCATTTGTGCTGAGATTCAGACATCTTTACAACCAAACTGACTCTTCTTTGTGTCTGATACATGCTCGGAATAGAGGATTCAGAGGATCAGAATAGAGGGTTTATCATATTGAAAATAGAATTATTAGCAGCAACCCTAAGTGTTGCAGGTATGCAAGCAGACAGCCTTGCTGTGCATGATCATGTTTCAAGAGCACATATATGTCAAGCATCAGTTGTTTCTATCAAAAGGGATACTTGAATGCATAATATTTTTTTTACTGAAGAACCTCTTTATGCCGTACAATAAAAGCAAAATTGAAGAAAAGTATTTCCAATGTTTCTGTCTAAAAAGAAAAATAAATACCGCCTAATAATTTTACTTGCAGTTTTCTCTATGATAATACTTTAGTGGCAAAATACAATTTAATAGGTGTGATACCTATGTGAAATCATCTTTATCCTTATTATTCCAGTTCATTCCTTAAGGCATTTCTAAGGTGCACCAATCAGTATTCTCTGGAAGACTGTCTTACACAGCTAGTGCATAAACACAGTGCATCTGGAATTACTCACACAAATCCAGAGATGAAACTTAATGTGCATCTCATATGTTTTAGGAAACTGATCTGAACATTGCTGCATCTTTCCTAAAAATAAGATACAGCTCCTACCAGGTAAGAACATGAGGATTACAGATGCTATTTTTATTTTAAGTAGATTTCATAAAATCTAAAAGTCCCAGTCTACAGATTCCTATAGTTTGAAAAGCTCTGGGTTGATGGAAATTATGTTACAGAAAATATTACAGAGGCCTTGCTACAAAAGATGCTGCAGATGAAGAAAGATGATACATGTTGTAGGAAAAATCAGGGCCAATCTGTGCCATAGAGTTACACCAAAGAAACAAAGATCAACAATGAGAAGCAGTAGCATAAGAAGATCAACAAGACCCAGAAATCTCTTGCAGCCCAGAAAGCCAACCATATCCTGGGATACAGCAAAAGGCTTGGGGCCAGCAGCTCGAGGGAGCTGATTCTGCCCTTCTACTAAAGCAGCAAAAAAGTTGGAGGAAGGCAAACAATAATTATTAAGAATCCTTATGCAAGCAATTCAAAGTAAAAGAAGGGTCAATTCTCTTTAAAAGGGATTGCTAATTCATAAATGTAGCAGAGCAAATTTTCTCCATTAGAAAGTCAATCACAAACATTTACTGATGTCTAAATATTTATATTTTCTTTGATTTTAAGTAGACTATATTTGTAACGAGAAGTTTCTAATGAGCATAAATGTTTGTGAGTGTCAATTAAAGATACTTCATTTCAGGCACAGGATAGGTTAACTTCAAGTACTTCCAAGAAGTAAAACCTTCAGTTACATTTGGGGGGCTTTGCTTTATGAAAGTCACCCTTTATCTGACGTAAATTAAACTAATAGACAATATTAACTTTTACAGAATTGAGGATTAGAAAGAACTGAAACACTAGGGAGAAAAAACATACAGAAGAAAGGTACTTAATGGCTTCTTCAGGGAAAGCCTATTATTTTTTGAACATTAAAAATGTTCAGCTCTTTCAAGTCAGAATTACAAAGTGATACAAGCTTTTCACACAGCTGGAATTTCAATATTAGACTATTAGAAGACCAGAAAACCTGAAGAGATATTTTAATTACTGGTGAGAGTACAACCTTTTTCTGATTTTTTTTTTCAAATTTTTAATCTCAGCATTCTTCCTAAATATGATAGAAGGGTACTAATGAGAATCCTTTCTGTTGTCACATTGACTGTTTTAGTCAAATAATTTAATGATGCCATATCATGCAGCTAATGAGATAACTGGGCAGACACCCTTCACTATTTCTCTGTATAAGTAAAACAAAGCTTTTATTGGCAAATGGTTGTATTCTTTAATTTTCATTTAGTAACTCTATGCATATTTCAGTTATTTACAACTACTCTACAGCATAATTAGGCAATTAAAAAAAATATTTTAATTTTCATAGAATCCTTTTTGTTTTCTAAATTGGAATCATAGACAGCTCCACAAGCTACTAATGGTTTCAAAGTAAACAAAGATGGATTTCAATTACACCTGATTATCCTCACTGTTATCCTTTATTTACTGTCAGCTATCTTAACAATATATTTCGGTAACAAAGCATAAAATACTCCATAATGGGAATGACATGAATGGCTAAAAGTGAGTAGTTAAGCTACCCAGACAAAAGGGAGAGTAATGAAATTTGGAAAAAAGTAGGAACACAGATGAGGGGTATTACTGTCCTTCATAAGAATCTATTTTGCCTTAATAGTGGTAGCAGTCCACACTGTTTATTATAGATAGCACATTTCTACCATCTACCCCCTCTGGTGCTTGATTTGGGCCTGATTACCAGCACTCACAGCCTGAACAAGCCACATCACCGGATGGCTCAGTCTTCTTGCCTCATTCCTGTTTAGTTTTTCTTCTAATGTCACCCAAAACCACCTGGGAAGTATGATGATTTCCCTTTGCAGAAGCGAGGCCAGAAAAAACTTGCTGAAGATTGACAATTAATTTATCTTAGGAAAGGCTATGCAATGCAATTATGCTGCCTTCCAGTCATGGCACAACTAGCTGAGGCTCACATATATTCAACTATCCTAGCCTAAGACCATAAAGCATTCACATGCTGTTAAAAGTATTTCTAGTTCCCTCTCTCTAGCTATCAAAAACTTGATATCACTGGGTGCCAATCAGTGCAGGGTTAGGACTATCATTTGCAAAGTTATTAGTGTTTGCTCTACTGCACCACCACCACAACTGAAATGTTAATTTTAAAAAGTCAAACAAGAAAGAAAAAGCAGTTTCTTGCATAAAAAGCATAGGTTATACAAAACTGGTTTCCTCAAGGAGAAAATGCAGCCTGAAGGTTACAGCTCTGACAGTTGTTTTCTACTGCCTCTGCTTTTCAAATGTGATAATGTCCTTTTATAAGCACCCCAGTAAGAGTTTACAACCTCCTCCCAGGGATTATAAATCCACTGCTTTTCTCCTCTAAATTTTTAACAGATAGTATTGTTTCCTTAAATTGCACACAAGGGGGTTGAAAGAATTGAGATTATCCTCAAGTACATTAAATTCAGTTTCAAGGCCCTTTATGACACACAAAACTCTATCAAGGGACATTTAATAGGCATGACAGATTCAATCCTGAAAGGTGAAAGAGCACTGCACCAGCAGATAAGCAATGCTAACCAAAACTACAACAAAAAGATACGAAACAAAGATGTGCTGCCCAAGGAGTCCCTACGTATTGCAAAACAAAACAATTCATTAATATAAATGCAATATCAAATAGTTCTTTTTATTTAACCTTTAGGTAAAACATTGAGCTTGAATATATTTCAGGCATAGCAGAGCACAGATGTGTCTGACAGGACACTTTCACTCACTGATCCCTCAGTAGAGACACAAGACTGGCAAAACCATTCCATACAGTGTGCAGAGAGCCAGAGCCCTGACAGCTCTGAGTGGGATCCCCCTGTGAGCCAGGCTGAGCCAAGGTGCAGCTACAGCTGCAGCTGCTCTGTGGCCTTTGTGGCTCAGCCTGCGCTCTGAGGAGCCAAGGACGAGAGGGAGCCTTTTGTTACCAGCGCCTTTCTCTCTCCTGATGGAAACCACGGCAACAGCAAAAGGCGGCGATGCAGGGCTTGGGCAGCTTCAGAATGGGGGTACCCGGTCTCTGACCTATTGGGGGTACCCTGGGGAGGGGTGAAAGTGGGGTGAAATCCAGTGGGGAAAGCAGGGGATGGGAATTGCTCACATGGACTAATAGGACATGGAGTTTTAGGGGATTTCCAAAGGGGATTTCCAGGCAGGGGGTTGGCACAAGGGAAGAGTGACAAGGAACTTCCTGGAGTAAGGGGCAGGCATTGGATAGATTGGCAGTGGGGTAGTAGGAGAGTACAGGCTAGGACTAAACCATTAACCTGGGAAATACCATTCACAAAAAACCTCACTACAATACAGCAGAGGGATTGGGCTGGGGTTTGGGGTTTGGGGTTAGAGCCCCTTATAGAGCAAATTAAAGAGTGGGGGAACCCTTGAGTCACCTCCCCAGCAGAACACTAAACCTCAGTACAAGAATCTATCAGAAGCCAAGTTTTGAAACAAATCCAGTTAATTACCCTGCTGGCTAGCAGCATCTTGACTTGCCCTACAATATAAAAAGTAAAGTGTGTACACGTCACACTGCTGGGATTTGGCACTGCACTGCTTCCAGGACTGAGTGGGCAGGGCTGCACACTCTGCTGTGCTCCGTGGCCATCAGCTCCCTATGGAGCCTCCACTCCATGCCCACTGCTGCCAGCATTCCTGCAACCACCATTAGATACACAGCTCCTCGCCACTCTGAACTCAGTGTTCCAGCACTAAGTACAGTATTTCAGGTAAGAACTTAATGGTGCTTTGGACATGGAAAGTTCTAGTTCTATGCACACCTACTCAGACCAGATGGTCTGACACACAATAAGGCCACAGTATATTTGTCCAAACTCTTGGCACACTCATGATTCCAAATTATCTGGGATGCATAAATATTAATTCAGATAAACCACTCATCATCTCCTCCTCCCATCTGTAGAACTCTTTGTTGCATAGTTGAAGAGCTTGTGATTAAACCTTGGATGTGCATTAATAACTAGAGTTATTTCATATGTATTATCTTAATAAATCCTTCCAGCTTGCTTTTTTTCCCCCCAGGCAGTTTCCTCACCATAGAATTTTATTACTTCTTTGGACCATTCTAATACAGAACTTTAGGGAACTTGGAAAGCACCCCTCCATATACCTCATCATCTTCTCTCCAAACAGCTCTTCGGTCACATTAGATTTTTCCTGCTGGTCATCATTTTATTCCATGTGCATGATTTCCCAGGTGATAGCATATCAAAAGCCTTACTGAAGTCCAGAAGCATTTCTTTCAAGCTCTTATTGCCAGAGTACATTCCAAACTGGGAAAAACTTGGTTACAGAGAGATTACTTCTCAAAGAGAAGGCATTGAAGATGAGCTGTAAAGCACATATATGCAAGTTTGATTTTGCATTAAATATAAAAATGTTTCCTACTTTAACAGGCACATTATTTCATATTATTCATTAATCACAATCAAAGATTAGATCGGGAGGAAACAAGCTCTGTGCTTTTACACTAATTAACTGTTGCACATATATATGTGCATGAAATAACAACGAAGGATCAAGGGAAAAAGTGTTTTGTTTTGATTAAGGATCCTAGTGGAACAAAGCAAATAGTGCTATAATTAAAGCTGCTTAATCCTAATACTTTCCTCGAATTTCTTGCAGCTTCATTCCTTTCTGGCTTTCTGCCACATCCGTCTTATATTTCTGTTTGCACGTTTGTAAATATAGAAAATAAGCGGCAAACCTGAGTCCAATTCAATGAAACCACAATATTTTGTCTCAAATTTATTGAAGAAATAAACCAATATTTCTTAAAGCAATTCTGTCTTCCTCCTGCTGGAATATTGGCACAGTGACTAAACATATTGCCTACATGTTTTAATTCCCCTTGTAAGACTGACAATTCATACAATATGCATATGTGAAAATACTTCCTTTTACTGTTCTGAAAGAAAGGTTAGTGATCCTTATACTTTTAGCTCTTCTAATTGAATAGTGATGGATTTCAGAAGTATTCAATATGTCTAAAAACATATACCTTGTATTTACAGGTATCATATTATAAAAGCTGGTCTGGCTAATTTTGCTTTTCAAAAGGATGGACTAGGACTTTGGAAGTAAGAGGCCATTTAAAGTTAACAAAGCAGTCCTTGTGTTCCTGTTCCAAACTGTTAACATTCGAGTGGTCAAATTGCTTTCCATATTTTCATTTCCTTTCAAACATATAGATACATTTATTTACCAAAATCATAGAATAATCAAGGTTGGAAAAGACTTCCAAGACCAAGTCCAATCTTTGAGAGGACGCCGCTTTGTCAGCCGGCCCATGGCACTATGGTCCAGTCGTTTCCCGAACGCTTCCAGGGATGGTGACTCCACCACCTCCCTGAGCAGTGCATTCCAATGATGAACCAACTTTCAGTGAAGAAATTCTTCCAGATGTCCAACCTCAGCCTCACCTGGCACAGCTTGAGCCCATTCCCTCTTGACCTGTCTCCTCCTTCCTTGGAGAAGAGCCCAACCTCCACCTTGCTACAATATTCTTGCAATTTATCCAAGTAATGAGAAATAAAGTCTCCCCTGACCTCAGTGCTGCATCGATTTAGTCCAGAAAGGTCTGTATTACTTTTGAAATTGGACCACTGATTTTAGTGTTGACATTTAGGTTTAGATGTCAAATTCTGGGTACCTTGGTTTGAAATTATGGCTCTGATGCACTTTAATTCTATGATAAATCAGTTCTCACTCTTCTTTCTGCACTCTCTTGTTCACAAATGCATTTATCTTTGCTTGTGTTCACTTTTCTTTCCCTTTAGGAAGCTTCTATTTCTCACTTATTATTCAGTTCCTCATTTTCTTTTCTTCACCCTTCTCCTTTGTCTCTTTATTTCCTTAGCCATTTATTATTCAGTTGCTTATTTCAAAGCATCTTACAATGCATGCTAGTCTGCTCACATTTTCTCAGTGCTGAGTAGTCACATCAGGAAACCTTTTCTCCTTACAACTTAAATTTACCACAATACCTGTTTAGTTTTCAAGCACTCAGCCCAGCAGCTTTTGTGGTACTGTTTATACAGTGAAAGAGCTGAGATGTTGAAGCCAAGACTTCTGGCCCCTTTACAAGGACATTGCTCGTCATTCAAAGCATCCATAAAACACAGCTTATGCTGGTTGCAAAGTTGCAAGATATAATTTATTGTTCTCTCATCCCCTCCTTCTTTCTGGGGATGAGACCTTGCTTAGGATCTGGTAAGAGGCTCTGACACATCACCCAGTATCTCTGGTTTCAGATTGAGGCATCCTCTTCAGAAGACAGCCCAAAATACATGTTAGAGGTGATATATCCAGTTCAAAAGAATACCTGTATAGCACTGACTGGCTAGCCAGCAAGGAAAAGCAAGTCCTGAGCTTTCCAGATTAGCCTTCTCCTACCTGACAAACATACCCTTTCAACAGAGTGGCAGGCCAGGTTCTCACATGCATTTCAGTACAGAATGGGAGATTTTAGTGCAGCCAGAAAAATTAAGTGACACAATGCAAGGATGCCCAATAAAACCAACTCCATTTGTATTAATTACCCTGGGTTTTCCTTTGTATTTATTAGGTCACCACTGGGACAAACTAACAAGCACAGATATTATAGGTGTATTGGCTACATGATACAGTTGACCACTGTGCAAAGAAGACAAACCTGTTTTATAGTAAAAAGGACTAATTAAAAATGGAAGCAGCTCCCTCTTTCTAGAATATTTATCAATATTCCATGTTGGATAGGTAAGACCTAACAATGTCTGTACCATACAGCTTTCTGACCTAATTCAAGGCAGATCTTTCTCCCTCCATAGTATAAATGTTACACAGTGCACACATAAACTGTCTCTCTGAGGCTGGAAGAGCCACTTTATGGAAAAACATTTAGCAGTAACCTATTTCACATGGGTAATGCAACAAATATTGCATTATTCAACACTAATGTAAGCTTTGAGGTCTTAAATACGTATTCTGACACGTGTGTGTCCTGAGTCAAAGTACCACTAGAGCAGACATTTAAATAAAGCATATGATTTTCTAAGCATACTCAGTCAAAATGACATTTTATAAGCTATATATCTTTCCATCTTTTAGAGAAAAGAGGGAAATAACTTTCTGTGTGTATGCATAGAGTTCTTTTTAAACAAGAATAACATAGTCTTACATATTGTATGTCAAAAGCCATTGACCCAAAGCTGTGGTATCTAGGGTTATTTAGTGTGAGGAACATGCTACATGGTGAGTCTCTGTACCTCCCATTCTAGATGATTTGCACAGGTGGTCTCTAAGCTGAAATACTTGGGTATCAGATGAAGGGGATGTACTCAGACAGATATTCTGAAAGCATGAGCTCACTAGCCATTATTTCCAGGTTATTATTAGCTTCGCAGCGCTTTCATGTAGTAGCAGCCTGCTGCTTCACAACCAGCTGGTTATCATTTTCAAAGGTCTTCCAAATTCTTTCTGGAGTTTCTTTGGACCTCCCTCCGGAAAGATTTCATTTTCTTTGGAGTTAAGGGACATCAAAAGATTAGATTGTGTCATACTTTTTAAGAGCTAGCTTTATTCATCTCAGAGAAAAAGCAGAATTATCAAGCTACATCTAACAATTCCAGCCTTCTGAAAAATCTTTTTGAAAATGTTAAAGACTAGCCAAGTCTGATCATGACCTCGTTCTATATTTAGTACTAAATGTATTCTGAAGGCATACAGAAATCTGGAGTTTGGATAAGAAGTCCCCAAATGAGAGAGATCAGACTGAAAGGAATTTACTTGTGGGCTAACTAGCAGTCCTGTATAGTGGGCTTTTAATTAAAACAGGAAGAAAAAATATATTCATTTTAGATGAATAGTTATTTCACTACAGCCGAACTTCTAATAGATTAACAGTCCTAATACTTAAAAAATAACATCATAATTTCATTATTAGCAGCTTTCTATGCAATAGGAAGAAAAGGCTTTAAAACTGAAATACCTGGTAACCGTGAGGTAAAAATATTTCTCAGGTTCCTCTGATTAGGACTGCACCACATCATGTTCACATCCCCATCCTGTGCCCAGACCTGCCCAAGACTGTGGACCTTGAACTTAGTGCAAGCCTCCAGATTTACTGTTGCATAAATAATAGTTCTCTCTTTCTTAAAGTCACCACACACACGTGGGAGTGGGAGGCAGGAAGGTGCTCAGCATGGCAAAGATGAGGCATGGAGGCACTGTGCCCCAACAGCCTGGCAGGGAAGAAGTCAAGAGTTGGGTTTAGATAAGGCACTTACCAGACTTATTTGTGCCATAATTGGTGCCTTTTTGCATTTTTAATGTGGAACATTAGAACTCCTGCCTCTTTAAAAACTCATAGAAGGTCCAAGTTGCATTTTTGGCACTAATGCTTTCTTGTAATTTTTAGTTATTTTTCTGTTAGACTTAGCTGTTCTTTGACATCTTTATGTTCATCATCCTATCAAGAAATGAACTATTTTACTCATACATATTTAGGAAATGGTATTTTATACATATATTTGCACAAAGCATGACCAAAGACAAGACTTCACTATTTTCAGTGGCTGATATCAGCCTTAAGGAGACAATAAAATTGACTTGCTTCATTTACGCAGAGAATTTATGTACATGCCCTTAAAATGTATTAAGTACACAACAAATTAGTTTGCAACTAGATAATTTCATAAATGACTAGTGTTTATTTCTTGCATTTATAATATTATATTTACTTGCAATTGGAATAACAGAAAAAAGAATTGCCATATATCACTAGCTTTTCAGATCATGAGAAAACTATACCTTAAATTGCATTATTGGCTATGCACCATAAACACTTATTGCAGCATCCTCACTTTAAATGTTCAGATCTGTAAAAAGCTATTTTTGCATTTCCACCTGCATAAAAATGTCATTGGTAGTTTATACTCCATGAGATTCCCTCAATACCGCAGGAGAATTATCTGGGTGTCCTGATTAATGCTAACTGGCAGAATACACACAAATTCCTTGTTTGTTAATGAACAACTCCACAAACCCTTACTCTTCAAGTAAGTGTTACATTGGAAACTGAACTAATAGAAAATACTAGTGAAGGGTAACATCCCTCAAATCTCTCTTCGGCATTGTGATTCTGTCCAATATTGTCAATTAAAAACTCCACAGTTCCTGATGGCTGAACAGAGAAATACATTGTAGCTCCTGAAGAGTTTAAAGTTTTATAATCTGAGATGATACTCAAACACAATCAAGGAAGACAAGTATTCCACCAATTATCTTCCCTAGCATTAATGACTGAACAAGAAAAAGCTGTGCTCTAATTAAATTTATGATAGCCTGGGATTATTAAGAATGATACTTTGGCTCTGACACTAACTCCTTTTTTCAGCTGGTATAAGTCAACCTGATGTCACCACCCACTTCTTGAAGGAAAAAAAAGTTAATGGCAATCTCAGACTGATGTCTTCTCAGAAACATCAAATACATTTGCAACTTTTTTTAGTTCTGAAATACGCATTGCTTGAAGTTATCAAAACATAATAAGACCAATTCTCAAAATTATATCAAAGTTATTTCTCCCAGTGTCTAAATCAAATACTGAATAAATCAAATCTGTGACTCAGAAACCCTTCAGAATATCAGTCAGCTTGGAGGTACTTAGGGCAAACAGGAGATGGAGTGGCAGAATACGAGGGAGGCACAGCTGTTGCTCCCTGATGTGAAATGAATGGCAAAAGATAACCTGTTTGCACATTTTCCTAAGTCTAACTAATAAATTAAATAACTCCATCTCCTCCTGACTCCCTGGGATCACATAGCTGGACTTCTGCAACTAGAGTGCAGAACTGTCACACGTGGGCAGACCTGGCGAGCAGATTCCTACACAGGAATCAAAGTAGAAATGGAATCAGGATGTCCCTGAAGCACAGGGAAATGGCCACTCTGATTAGCATGACCATTTTAATGTGAACTAGGGAGAGGTATGCCATCTTCTACAATAACAACACTGTATAAGAATAATGTCACACTGTACGTTGTTATTCTACACAGTCACAAAGCAAGCAAAAATTATGCACGTGACTCTGAAAAAGCAACAGCAAGTATAAATAGGCAGTTCAGGGACCTTATCTGACCCAGCAGGGTATGTTAATATAATCTAGCCATACTCATAAGAATCTGATGCATATTCCAAAATACATGCAATGCTTTTCATGAACAAATTAAAAAACTATTTTAAGTCTTTTAACCATTTAGTGCTTGTCAAAAGCACTTTTAAAACAAAGTGGCTTCAGCTGCATTCCATTATAACAAAGGCGAAAGAAACTTTTGCAGTCCTCAGACTCTAGGATTTGAAAAGCTGATGGTAGAGCAATAAGCTAAACAAGCAAAAATGCTTGAGAAACAGCTCACACCATCTGATTTAATTGGGTTATAGAATTAAGTTGTGCTAGGAAAGGATTTCAAACTTTGCAGTCATTTTAACAGCCATGGATAGATAGTTTAAAGGCCATCAAAGTGGAAGCTTATGATAAAATGAGTCATAGAACTGAAGCTGCCAGAAGATGTGAAGGGCATACATAACAAGTACCTACTAGGGATGCTTGGCTATTTGGTATGTACTATACAATCGATTGTTGAATGCACCACTCTAAAAAGCCATAACAGAATGAATAAATAAAAAAGTAGAATCCTTCAAAAGCTTTTGTCTGTCTGAGTTACAAAATTGTTACAAAACTGTCTCAGTGCTCAGCTTTGTTCTTTCCATTGTAGGGGTGGGATTATCTCAGAGTTCATCCTATTTAATTGATTTTTTTCTTATGTATCTTAGGATAATGTTTTAATTTGGTAAGCAAGAAAGGGGAAGTGTGGCTAATGCCAACCAAAATGTGACTTAGACACTAATAAATATTTCAGATGTACTTGGTTAAAAAACTAGTAACATAAAATATATGGCCTATATTGGGCTTTGTACGATGAAAAAACAAGTAACTTCAAACCTTCCCTCACTGAGGAGTAATGGCATAAACTTGCTTCCCTGCTAAGCAGTAACACAATTTAGTGATCATTATCTACTACCCCAAGATACCTCCTGGGTGCTGGGCAAAGCATAAAGGTTCAAATTTCTTTGCTTCATATTTAGTCCATGCTCATCCTTTTTTTTTTGTAAAAGACAAGCTGTGAGTGAAGGATATTTGTTACTGATCAAGTGGGGACTGCTGAACTCTATGACATTCCCTCAGTGAGCCCATTCTCTGCCTCAGTTCCCAGCAGGGAGGAGGCAGAGACTGGACACCTTCAGTAGCTGGTGTGCTTTGCACATAAAATATACACAAACAAGCAGTAAGAAATAATGGAAAGAATACATTCAGATGCCATGAGGAATTTTATCATGTTCAAGTTACATAATATTCTCTTCTTTAAAAAAATAAAAATCCTGTGTGAGAAGGCTGCAGGAGGCCTGTAGCAAATTTGAGCAATGTGCCAGAACTTTTAACCCCCTGGCAGAGGGAAGTGCAGTCCTGCCCCTGTTCTACTGCATTCTGGAGACAGTTCAGTCCAAACACAAACTTTTTTTCTTTGACCTAGACATTTTCCTTAAATATACCAGAACTACATCTCACTCTTCCAAGCAGAAAGAAATTTTGTCCTTAAACAGCATGCCTTTTTGTGGTTTTGTGAAAACAGTGATTTCAAGGTTAAATCCATGCTGTTATTAGTTATCTGCAGCACAATGTCTATTCTGGGAATGCATTTAAGACTTGTGCATGAGCTCACCTCTCTACCAAAAAGGATGAGAGAAAAGGTTGTGTGCCACAAAACCACCTGTAGCAGGGCTGTGCTCAAACGAGGCAGATCCTGAGAAAACAGCTGTGTGCCTGTGGGAAGGCAGGGGAAGGGGAACAGGAAGAGCAGCAACTGAGTCATACTCAGCTGTGGCATCATCTAGCTGCCAGGGCAGTATCTCAGAGCACAGCCATCACCAACCAGGAGATGCTGTGGGAATGACAGATAAAGTGTCAGCACAGGGCCAGTGGTGAGGCTGCATTATTGACCACCAGATGATGGATGGTGCAGCACACGTGGGATAAGGGCTGGGGCAAGCTGTGCCACCCTCTCCACAACCACCATCAGCCATGCTCAACCAGGGAGCCCTGGCTTGCCAAGCAGGTTAAGACCTACAAGAGGCTCTGGGGATGCTGCATGTGCAGTCCCTAGAGCTGGAAGCCTGTGCAGGTAATGGTGCTCTTGACCACAGCCCCAGGTCATTGCCACCGCTGGTTCAGGCAGTGCCTTCTGCTGGGACCAGCCTTGCCCCAGATGCACAGACAGGGGCTCCCCTCAGGGGTTACACAGAGCTACACCAGCCCCTGCACACACCAGCCACAGCCCACAGCACCGTAGGACTCAGCATTTGCAGATGGTTTGCATAACAGAGAAATCACCCCTTTAATCATCTCTTGCTCCTATGCAGGTGAGGTCCTTTGAGCATTTTTCCCAGACTGCCCATGCACACTTTCAGTTGGGGAATACCAAGTCTAGCAAAGCTGAGCAGCAGATGCTTAGCAGTGTGCTGGCCAAGCTGCTCCCAGCCTTTTGTGCAGGTGCATCCGAAACCTGACATGCTCATAGGGTCTAAAAGAACACTGCACACAGAATACTGTATGGTTCAAGTCCCAGTATCCTAAGGCTTGGAGGTATCGGGTTTGGATAATCAAGGAAATTTCCTCCATTATTCAGAAGCATCAAGGAAGAACACCCTGGTCTAAACAATGACTTGCCAAATCATTGTGGTTTATTTAATTGAATTTGAACTTTTCATGTAAACAAAGAAGGGAGGAAGAAAGATATTCGAAGAAATCAAAAGAATGAATCAACCACAAGACCACAGAAACTGAGTATTTCCCTTGATGGCTGGGGAGTTCAATACAATTTAGATCATATTCAGTAAGTAAAACTTTGGCTTGTGATATTAATGGGCTCATAATAGCTTCCTTTGGGATATATTTTACTTCCACTTCTGTTAAAACTTCCTTTGATAACTTATTCATCACTTTGCCTTTTAAGAGTTACAACGTGTTTCTCGATACATTTAGTATTCAAGTCCTCCTGGAAAAAGGTTTTTGACCCTAGGTAATTTGAACTCTCATGATTTATTGTGCCAAAATTAGAGAGGGTAATTTCAATTGTACTGTTCAAAAAGATCAAGGAAAAGACAAAAGAAATAAAAAGTCATCATTGACAGAGACTATAATCTCAGAATAATTTGGGCTTCATGAGAATATTCTAATTTTGTGGATTGCCCCCACCCAAAGAGGCAGGGATTTGATTTTTAGAAAGGTGTAGAAAGTCCTGGGAAGAGCAGACTCCATCCCTCTGCCTTGAGGGATGTGTCCTCTGAACCCAGGAAAAGTAAAACTCTGCCCTTCCTCTATAAAATCTCCCACCTGGCCCCTGTTCGGGGTTCTCTGTCTCTGGATTAAGCTGTGTTGGTTCCTGTGTTTCTGCAATGAATGGATTCCTGAGTTTAAGTAAGCACAGACTCATCTCGCTGAATCTCTTCTGCTGGTCACCAGCAGCTGTAACCTCCCTGGGCATGATCCTGCAGCTGTGGAACACCACATAATTTAACTACAAAAAGCATAAAAATAGAGTGTGTATATAAAGAATGCTAATAATGGAAAGATATTGTGGTAATAAAGAAAACTATGCAAACAAGACAGCTTAGCACTACTCAGCATTACTGAGCATATTTATTTTATAGCTAGTTATTCTGACAGTAATTCATGTCAGTAATCATATAGTTTGAAAAAATGCCATCCCTTTTTGACACATTACTGAGAGAAAATGAGGGTCAGTGGAGAAATCAAGACTGATTATAAAAATAAGCAGCAAGCTCAGAATTGCACACACTTACTGTGCTTTAATATATCAATCTATAAAATTTTGATGATTTTATCTATGATATGCTACTTCAAAAGTGCCTCCAAGTGCATACACATAAATGAAATGAAAGCACTTTAAAAAACAGGAATACACAGAATGAGAGACATCAAAACAACCTGAATCCCCAGAGAACAGAGGTTTATGGATAAAAGTCACTATTTTGCACTATACAAAACAAAGAAATTGTTAAAACCAGAAATTGATGGATAGGCAGGTGAAATTTATTTTAAAGGAAAACAAAGAACATGCATTTTTGGGCTTCCCCATGGAAGGACACTTGTACAGAATGACTTGAAGTGAGACATTTATTTCATGGCAACTACCTAGGCACAGCACATTCCTCATGTGAAATGCAAGATCATCTGTATGGTGGGGAGACATAGGCTGTTCTCATATGGCAGAAAATGTTTATTTAGAAAAGGTTTTATAACAGAACCAGTGAATCACAACATAGTAGTAATTTTACTTCACATTTCAAAAATATACCAAAAAAAAATCAAACCCCTTGAACAAGTAGAAACACACCTGCACAACTACCTCCCACCAACCCCCCCACCCATCTCAAAAGAAAGGATTAAGAAGCACCACTGTATTACCGTCATATCCTTCTGCATGCTAATACTTTTAGGTTTTATTCAGACTGCAAGAAATTACTCATGGAGGGGACACCATCTAAGTGCTTTTTTAGGTTTGATGAAATAGCTGAGGGTAGCCTGTTGAAAGCATTTGTAACACCTCCATCTTTAAAATCTACTTTTCCCATTGTCCTGTGTATACACTAAAATGAACCAACAACATAATGAAGCTTCTGGAGAGACAAATACATAGGGCAAGCCTCTTAAGTATCCCAGAAAGAAACAAAACAGAATGCTTATAATCAACATCAAACTCCTATTGCTATCAGCAATCACTGTACAGATTTGGGGGAGACTGTGCTTGAATTGGAGCTCTCCAGCTGACTTCACTTCTGGTGAGGTGGGAGAAATACAACTTTCTGTCCCTATTGTGGGGTGCCTCTACAACTGCATAAAAATAAGGCTTCCAAACTAATGAAAAATATTATTCTCCCCTGAAAATGGGACTGTATAATTCTAATATTCCTAACTTTGACATTCCTTTCCTGAAAGGGCCCAATAGGTTAGCAACAAAGGCTAACGATACCTGCTTAAAGTTTTTTCAGATGGAGATTTTACATCATTTACTACTATCACCATGTCCTTGTATGGATATACCCCCCAAAAAAGAAAAAAATATTCCTGGTAATACCACTTTTTTCCATAATTAACTTGAGTGTTAAAGTGCAAGGCACTTGAATGTTGCAAATATTGCTATAGGACTGTTGGGACTCCTGAACTCTGAAACTCTCATTGTGTCTGTCAGCCAACATGGACATTTTCTACTTCTCACTCAAAGAGAAAATACAACATCTGGGCAACTTGTAATAGGATTGCAAAAGTTATCTGATGAAATGTCCCATACAGTTTGACAGCTATAATAGTTTTCCACTGATCTAAAAATTAAATTTCAGAACTTGGTTGTTCAAAGAATAAAAGGAAAGGATGAGGGGGAAAAGGTCCCTGTCCCAAGTACTTTATAGAAATTTGTACTTTCAACATCTTTGATATTCTTGGCTCCCCTGAAGACTATTTCTATGCATTATAGCTTGTATTTGATTCTGAAGGCAACAGACTTTTTTGTGATCTATACTTTGCAAGATCTGTAGTGCATAATCAATGCATTTTAATAGCTCAGCAAAACAATTACCTGTTTTGCTCTACTGAAGCACTACCATCAAAAGTTTAAATACCTTACTGAACACAGCCATGGAAGAGAACATTTCTAGCTTTTTGACTCGTTCTGAAAAATATATCCAAAGATAGTCCAACAAAGATGGTAGTTAATTACCAGACATCACTTGATCTGGGACTTGGAGCTGCTTGAAATTACCACTTTGCATAAAGCTTACAGGAACATTGTTATAAAACTGAAGTGTGCCTGTCACAGAGCCATTTCATTGGCTGCTTACAAGAAAGATTAAGGGTTTTTTATATTACAGAAAAAATCATATGCTGTTACTACATGTGATACAAACTTTTAATTTCCAGTTCTTTATGATTACATGACTCAAAAGACTTGAATACTGTTCAGTGCAAACTCCTGCTATAGCATATCATGCCATCCCTCATATTAGATTAGAGGCTCAAGAAATTCAGATTTTCAGATAGCATGTGAGCATATACTTAAAATAGTTACATATGTGTAAATGTGCACTAACACTGTTTTGGGCTTTGAGTATTTTTGGTTGAGGTTTTGTTTGTTTGTTTGTTTTCTGAAGTTATTTCTTCTCTGCCTTTTTATTCTCCTGGTTTGATCACTGATCTATGTTCAGCCCTTTTTTTGTTTAAAATCCCCACAAAGACCTTAAATATCTGTTGCAAGGCAGATATTGCACAGATATTAACATAGAGGCAGAACTTTTATCTCCTGGCTGATGGAATTCACATACTAGGAAAAGATATAGCACTTCAACCTAGCTCCAGCAGTAGAAGAAAGCTGGAAGCAATTTCAACACTATAATCCCAACAAAACTGTTCCTGTTGCTAAGGAAGATGCTAGAAAAAAAATTCTTCACTGAAACAGTGCTTGGGCAGTGGAATCATCTGCCCAGGGAGGTGGCAGATTCATGGTCTAGGGACATGTTTAAAAAAAAGGCTGGACATGGCACTCAGTGCCAGTGATAAGCAGGTGTTAGGTCATAGGTTGGACTTGATGATATCAAAAGATCTCTTTCAACCTAGCGCATTCTGTGATTCTGTGACACCGTGAAAGTTCTGTGCTGTTGCTTGAGAAATCCTCACAAGCAGATTTGTAATAAAAGAAAGATTTTTTTTCCTCCTTTCCTTTCTGCAGTCTGGCAGAGGCCCTCCAGACCCTCATTTACATCCATCTCAAAACTTTGTTGCACCTATTCCATATCTTTCAAATATGCTGAGCTATTTGAGTGTCTAGGTATCCTAGAGAAGATTTGGCTTTATGTCAGCTGAAAGAAGTTCAGCTGGTACATCAGTGTTTTTCACAGTTGCAACTTAGAGCTGGCCCCTAGCCAATCTCCAATTAATTAATGCTCCAAGGGCCTTCTGTTCCTCTGGCCTTCTCAGCTGAAGAATTCCTGGCTTACTGCTGAAATTTTTGTTTTTACTTCAGTGCATAGGCTTGCACTTAGCGCATTATAGCTCATTTGTTGCTTTTCAGGCCTAACAAATCATGCTGTCAATAGATTTCATTTGCACACAATTGTTTTTTTTCAAAAGTTGTAAAAAAAAAGCCCTGAATGCTTATTTGGTTAGTTTGAGCCATATGTAATTGCAACAGCCAAACCAACTCCCATCACCTCTAGAATATTTAAAATATCACACTCTACTCTCTAGGGAGAGGCTATTACCCCAGTTCAACTGCTGGAGGGAAAGTCATGTCCATTCCTCTTGCTAGACATTCCCACACCCCAACAGCCTTCAGGAGCATGTGGGAGGGAGAAAATGAAGTATTGCTTGGAGTATTCAATTAATACTTCATGAAATAAAAGAATGAATTAATTTTTCACCACAGACGCAATCTAAACAATAAAAAAAGTTTGAGTTCATCCAAAGCACATCACAACTTAAAAGTACCTATGAGAATAAAAAGTAGTTGTTTCCATGTAGGAATAGGCTTTCATAGGTATTGGCAGCATTTTGCTTAGAACTGGATTGAGGCTGAACAGAAGGATACTGGCATTCTGCAACACAGTATAAGGTCCTGTACCAAGCATTATTAGTAAAAAAAAAAATTTGTGTAGCTTTTAGAAACAAAGTTAGGATTCCGAAAAGTTGCTCAAAGGTATGAGACCAGTCTGGACCATGTGACCCAGTGTCTCATTTCTGTCTCCCTCAGTTCATCAGGTCTGAGTGAAACCTCAGCAGCTCTGTAAATCAAGTCTATGATTTATCCCCATTGTTTTATTTCATTACTCCAGTGCATCAGAAATCAGTTGTAATGTTTATCTTGGAAGTGAAAAGAGAAAGACTTGGCTTGGTGATCAGGCAAAGTTTGAAAGCCCTTGAAAATGTGAGTGCCCCCCGCTGCCCTGTGCTGCTGCTTCACGAGCAGCACACAGCAGGTGCGTGGTTTGCCTGTTCAAAACAGAGCATGGAGGTAATGCCCTCACCTACCTGTGGCTTCAGAGAATGTCAGTGGGCTGACTTAGCCCGCCAGGTTTTAATCCTTACATTCACCCCCCTCCATGTCTTCCTGGAGTGCTTGCTAACAGCATCTTGGGGAAATAGGTTTTCTTTTGGATAATTTCTTGTCTGAGGTTGAAGTAATTTTCTGCTATGCTATGTTCATGATATAGTCAAAACCTAGGACACTTGAAAGACATCACAAAGTGATATGTTGTCACAGAAAAAAAAGTCTTTTCCTAGTGACATAATGATGGTTTGATATTTATGACTCTCTCGGCCTGCTCTTGTTTATTTTCTCTTATTTTCCAGTGATATCAACAATTTGCCTCTTGTCAAGACTTTTTTCTCTGCAGATGCTACTTTTGCCTGTCTGATTTTCTGCTCCTGTTGCCCAGCTAACACTCTGGTAGCTGCCGCTCACTTGATTTTAAAATTCCTTCTAAGATCTCTGTAACATTTTGTTCCTTAAAAAAACCAAACACGCAAATAAAAAAACAGATCCAAACAAAAACAAACAAACCTGCAAAACCCCTCCCCCAAAACAGAAAAAAACAGAGAAAGCAAGCTTATGACCCAATTTCAATCTCAATTGAGAATTTAATCAATATCTAGAAAGGTTTTGAAATACTACACTATAATTAAATAAGATCTGATGCCCACTGAAGCCACAACAGGCACACTTGCTGTCCTCAGTAGACATCAGATCAAGTCTTACATGAGAGACCATGCTTCAGCAGCTCTGCAGCTTAAAATTTTCTGCCTTTCAAGCAAAGTCAGTGACTTCATTATCATTTTATCACATAAAACTTTGCTGGCCTTTCAAGGCTGGTCACAAAATCTTAAGGACTGAGAAACCAAACATATTTTCTAACAGAATATCTGTGTTCTGCAGCCAACATATTTTTAGCACACTGAAGAACCTGGGTGTTACACATTATTGAATGCCACACTGAAGTCCTTCATTTCTCCTACTAAACTGTATCACAGATATCAGTTCACAGTTTCTGTTCATTGTCAAACTACAGCTGTAAATTAAACAAAATATAAACTAGTTGGATTTCTAGGTCAGTGATTAGCATTTATTTGAAATTTGAAAGGAAGCTGATGATTTAGGTTTGCCATTCAAAATTCTTGCATCTACTTGTACCTGTTTAGATATTCCATTTCTATTGTCACTGTTGGCTTTTTGAAAATCCATTTTATGACAGACAAATCTAAATGAGAAAAACCTAAATTTTGTTCTGCTGGTTTTTTTGTTCCAAAACACCTTTTAACCCTGGTCTTCCAATCAGAGGTCAAAATCTACCATTAATTAATTATCTACTGAGATTTTTTTCTTGGTTGAGAAGAAAACCATCACCATTCTGAAGATTAGATTGAACAAGTTTCTTCAGTAATAAGTTGTAACTTAATGCCATCTGAACTCCAAAAGATTAATTCTTAATCAAAGTTTTCACACTTCCATGGTGCGATTTGTTTTAGTAAAATCTACTACAAATAGCATTCACAAAAAGAATCCTAGTAATTTGTCCTTAATATAAGGTTATAAATATAAGGCTCAGGTTTGCCTTATTTTCCTGCTAATCGGGCATTCAGAATTTATTCAGGAGAACGTGCAATTCAGTCACATAAAGACAAAAGTCACCCGAGAAAAGTGAAGATGAAAAATCAGCCTCAATATTTTTCCTGAAAGGAATAACCATTAAAACCTAAAGAGTTATTATCACATAATAAAAATTTCTTTCTTTTACTTTAATCCCTTGCTATAGTGCTCTAAAGAAATGCTACTGAACCACAGATGCTTTAAGCAATGTGAATTTCAGTATACTTATAATCATTTATCAAAGCAGAGCTTTACCCTTAGTATTGAGCCAAAGGTCCTCCCTTTTACTGACAAACCTGCAACTCTTTAGGTATTAAGCACAGTCACAACATCTGCTTTTTTTTATAATTAGTCTGCTTTTAATGGAAAACATTAAGGTCATTCATTTACATTCATTTAATGTGTAAAATACTGCATTGTATTCATATGATATCTAACCAATCTCAGGATCAGTAAATTCACATTTTCATGGACTTCTTTACGTGAAGAATCACCTACATTCACTGAGATTTCTTTTTGCCTAAAATATCAATGTGAAGATCATGGTTTTTTTGAGAATTTTAGAGAACTTCATTCTCCTGACCAAATTAATTTTATTTTACAAAAATAGTGTTTTACACAAATATACACAAAATATATACACAAATATACACAAAATATACACAAAAATAATATTTTACAAAAATAGTACAAAAATTTAATGTCAAATGTTGCTGCAAATGTTAATTTACCACATCTAGTAAGGAAGCAAAAGTGATCATAAGATGATTATTTCAAAATTATCTGCTAGATAACACTTAAAATAACTATCTTTTGAATATCGCATGTGATGAGGTTGTAAGAAATTGTTATGTGCAAAGATATTGTAGTAATTTCTGTGTAAGAGTTGCATTAACTATTGGTTTGTAAGTACAAGGTAATTAATGTAGAATGTTCAATTTACATGACAAATAAGGTACTGTTCCTCTATAAATTCCTCTGAGAATGGCCCATCCAAACAGCAGAACAGCACAAAGCACCAATTTTACCCATAGGCAGCCCGCTTCCCTAGAAGTGGGTAAATTTGAAAATCGTTTCAGAGAGCCAGCTGGCCTGAACACACTATGTGTCCAGAGGTGCCAGCTGTAGGTTGAGATGATTATGGTAGGCTTAAGAAATAGTCAAATGTTATGTTTTGCCTTTGCTGAGTTATAACATAGGGTCAGACATGTGGGAGGCACAGACCATTTTTGAAATTATGTGGTACATTAGAAAAGCTGACTAGTCAATATGTTAATCTTCATGAAATCCATTGATTTCAGAGAACTGATTGATTGGTACTGGGAATTCTTAGCAATTAATCACTGCTAGCACAATAAGGTACTTGTCCTTGAAGTGCAATCTGAATATTTTAATTACATGGACGAGCTGGAGGATGTGCTCAGAAACACCTACAAGAAGCAGCATAGCACAAACCATGGGTACATCCAACAGCAAAGCACGCTGTTGTAGGCCAGGGTGCAGGGCAAGGAGCAGCCAGCACACTCTTGTAAAGGCAGGAGTGGCACAGGGCACAGTCCTGTAAAGTTCCCAGACCTCACTGGTGCACTAACAGATGGAGAACACTTTCCTCTCTCCACCATATATATTTTACCAAGAGGAACTGGGCTGGGAGCTCTTCCTTCCCCTGTGACCCTTACCAGGAGGGATGGGGACAGTTCCTCCTCTCCCACTCCATGTACTCTTGGACAGGCCAACAGAGTGTACAGCTTCCCACTCTCTTTCACCTTTGCTATTAAAACTAAATATTCCTTCTTTTCCCCCCCAAAATGTGGTGAACAACATATGCAGTTCTCCCCAAATGAACTCCACCCCCACACCTCCACCCCCCTCCCTTTCTAGCATCTTGGCTTTATTCTATTTCCTTCTAATACTGCTTTCTTTGTTTTAGTAGCTTATGACAATGGTAAAATAGACTAACACATTTGGTTCTCAATGTCCTAAATAAAAATATTCAGATCATATGTAGGCTCATGTGTTTTAAAAATAACTATTAATCAACTTAATTTCAGTAAGATCAGATTGTGTAAGTCAGAAACCCACCAAAACCAGCCTTTTTTTAGATTGTCTAGAGAACATAATGAATTGCAGATAACTTCTTTTGGGTTATGCTGGATATAGCTCACACAGTTTCATGCTTTTTTTATCTTGCAAGTTGACTTATCAATAACCCAGATCTTTCCACCAGCCATTGTACCTTCAAGGTTCCCCAAATTAACCCCAGGTATCTGTCAGTTGTCAAGAACACGATTATTGACTTGAAGTGCAAGAGCCTTTCTCAGAGCTTGGATTTTCCATCAATCAACACAAGTAAGAGGCAGCCACATGTATATGACATTTTCAAAACTCATTCCCCTTGAGAACTTTCTGTTCTTTCCCATTTTAATTGCATTTTCAATGATTTAATTGGTTTTGGTCCTTTTGTGTACAGGCAGCTCTTTGAAATGCTATTATGAATAGCAACATATAATTTCTTCACCATTTCATGTTGTGGACTTTTTTATTGCTAATAGATAATGAGATCAAATGAAACTTTCAAATTTCCATTCCTCAAGATACAAAAAGAAATTCTCAGCTCTTCCTCTAAAATTCCTAAATAATTCCTCATGCTGCTACTTTAAATTTGTTACCTGTAAATTCTTGTTGGTTCTGTCAGTGAGGAATGCCTAAGAAAATTACCATCTGAAAGTAATTGATTTTCTTTAAAATTCTGAAAGACTATAAAATGAGTCAATAACGTGTAAGCAGTTTCTGTTCTCACATGTTAATGCCCAACGTTATGCTTCTTCATGAGAATATAAAATACACATTAAACCCAGAAACAAAGTGCCAGTGAATATTGTCAGGAATCTGTCAGCCATTCTGCAGTTTTTTATGAGCTGCTTCTTTCAGTTTGGTTCCTCTGAGTCCTTTTTTGTTTTCTCTAAAGGATCTTTTTAATACAATTTTTTTTGCAAGTAGAATACAAAAAAGTCCTTATCTTCATAGCACACCTATTTTAATCTCTTTGATGCACGGTAATCCAATATGCATGTGACCTGGGGCTGCTTTCAAAAGAGATCTGCAAATGATAAGAGCCATGTAATTCAGCATGACAGAATTTAAAAAAGGCATTTGCAAGGCTATTTACGAGAAGAGCAGAAACTAACCTTTCATCTTGGTCTTGTTAGTATGGATCAAGATGGTTAGACATAGATTGAGTAATTCCATATTTGTCAATCAACAGCTTCACTGTAGCTGCTTTTAAATTTTCACAGTCTCCTTTGTAAGCATTTAAAGGGAAAGCTGTAATAGCTCGTGCCATAAATTCAGTAACTATATTTCTATGCACAGGCATGTACATGTGTACATAATGTATAGTTACTAAAAGTTCCCTCAGAGCAAGACACATCAAGAAGTTTGTCAATGAAAACAACAGCGTTGCTTTTATAGAGGAGAAACTATTTCAAAGAGCATCCAGGGAATTAATGTCAACAAGAAATGCATCAAGTCAGTATCACTCCCCACATTTCTTCCATCCTGGTCCCAGACTGCTTTGCCACTGCATGGAGAACAGCTTCAGTGTTACACTGACCTCAACAAAAGAGCCAAACAGTCGCTGTTCAAGCTCTTGGAGAGAAGCAGTTGTCCCAAAAAATGAGTGAGAGTGCCATGTCCAGTCTTTTCTTAAATACCTCTGGGGACGGTGACTCCACCTTATTTCTAATAAGAAAAAGGAGGAGGTTTTAATAAGACTTCTGACAAGATCAGGAAGGAACCTTTTTCCGCCCTGCATTGGCAGCAGCGCAAAATCAGCTAGAGGGCTGTTTGGTTGTTCACATCAAGCACAAAGCAACCCTCACAAATATGAGTCAAGGCATTTTAAGCAATAAATAGAGTGGGTTAAAAGGCAAATCTGAAATTTTGAAAAGAGGAAAATTCTGAAAGAGATCTCTTAAGGTTGTCTTGATGTTTTCACTGCTCCTACAGGAACATGAGCTTGCACTGCTCACAATAGCTGTAAGTGGGACACTGCCTGTTCATCGCCTACAGTTCACATATTTCAGTAACATATAACAAATAAGATCTGTTCTGCTGTTATAAAAACAATGAGTCTCAAGGTCTCCCACTGCAGATTTCCCCTTCAACACTCATGTTTCTTCTCTTGGCTGAGGAGGAATAAGAAGAAATGCAACACAGCATTTAGGGTACAGGGGATAGGGTATCTGGAGAAACAATAGCATCAAACCAAGTCAGGAGCAGGCAACAAACTGGATTCAAAAGAAACAGTCAGGGACCTATGCTCAACACAGGAGACCGGGTGCAACCAGGCAGGGTAGGACTGTCAGAAGCTGCAGAGTGCATTTGTATCTGTTCATGCTTGCAAAGCATCCTGTGTGGGCAAGGCAGGGACCTTGGATATCCTGGCAGTAAGAATGGCCAGCCTTGTGCTTCCTACTTGCTTCTCACCAAGACAACTCACTGGTACATCCTTATATCTTGCCACTCCTAATCCTCAGAGGGGAGCACTCTTCGGGCAGGCTTAAACAAGAAAACTTATTTCTGGGTAGTCATTCTTAAAACTGCTATAGCTGGTGCAATGTGAGCTTTTCTTTCTTGCAAGCACAGTAAAATCACTCTTTATTTCACCTGGATCAATGACTAAAAGATTAAGAGTAAAATTGCCAGCAGTGATTGCCGCTTGGGCATGGTGTATTGTAGGGTACTACAATACTGGTCAGCAAAGTCTTACCAAAGCTTTCTGCCTTGTAGGTCTAAGTGTTGAACGGGAGATGAGACAAAGGTCAGTGTTCAGATTAACTCTCAAGCAAAGAAATGAGTTAAAGGAATTTGTGGAAGGCAGTGTTGTTTCAAGGACTCTGGGTGGGACATAACTCAGAAGAGCTGAGTACCTGCTGGCAGCAGGGTTTCTCTCCAGATGGTTCTTTCTCCCAGGACCCTTCTTTTCCCACAGATTTTTCTATCATGGACATCTTCCCTTAACTGTCCCCCATTCCTGACATTCCCATGACTCTTCTGCTGGTCTAAACCAATCTTTTTCTATTCAAATATGACAATCTGATCTTCAGGTGTAAGCTACAAATGCTTCTTTGCTCTCCTTGCAAAGGAGCCCACGCTCTCCCTTTGCTGGCCATGCATCACGGGACAGATGAGAGCAGGGAGGACCAGGAGTAGGCCTGGCTGTTCCAGGCAGGAGCAGGAGATGGGCCAGGCTGGAGCTCCAGCAGTCAAAGAGGGACCCTAGCACACGATTGCCTGCAGTCCTTGGCAGGGCACAGGTGCTGAGCCTGAGAGCCTTGCAAGGCCTGGGCAGACGGAGCCCTCTGGCTGCCTCAGCCAGCCTGCTGAGCAGCAGGGCCAGCCCGAGGATGCTGCAGGGGTTCTGGCTTTGGGGAAGGGAGGAACACAGGACTTATCCAGACATGTGCTTGGGTGAGCTTTTGGCAAAGCAACAGCTGCTAGAGAAAGAGCTTGATAATGTGATGCTTTAGAGGCAAGGACAGGCAGCTCAGCCACCCCCTCAGCTCCTCCTGCACTGAAATCATCCAGCCCATGCCTTTAGCTGCTCTTCTTCTGTAAAGTCTATGTTTTATGAGCAAAAATTTGAGCTTTAGGTGGTTGGAAGAGGTGAGAAATCTTGCCACAGATGCCAAGCCAGAAGGAAGCAAAGGGCAAAGGACATGCCCCAGGATTGCCATTTTTCCTTTAGAAGCCAAGGAAATGAGAGAATAGCATATATATCAGATACAAGTATTTACAGTTTTGAACATGGAATTAAATGGCAAAACCATAGAAGTGTCAGCAACCCTATAACTTTCTGGACTCCAGAGGGCAGCTGGTTCAAATCACAAGTTATCTTTTGCTTTCCCCAAAGCTATTTAAAAGTTCTGTGTGTCTTCATGCTTTTACTTTCAATCTCTGATAACAAAGTTCATTGTTGATGAAATATATGCCAGGAAGAACCCATTTTGAATTTGAGATTCAACCTTGATATTAAGAGATTTTTTAGGGTGGAGGAAAAGTTAAAAAAAACCACAAAAACCACCAACAAAAAACTTTTGAAGTTTTTCCCTAATGCAGAGCTTTGGTATTTCCATCTAAACCACATAAATGGTTTGTAGAGCAAAATTACTTTCTGAAGCTTAATGATGTAGCAACAATCCAAGTGCTTTCTGATATTGTCCCACAATAGTAGCAATAGATAAGATTTTGTAATAGCTGTCAAATGTTTTCTTTCTTCTTTTCTATTAAGTGCAGTTTCCCTAGCAGAATAAAGAAATCATGCTCAATATCTTTCTTGCACCAGAAGCAACACCACTATTGAAAAGATATGCCTATCTATAGCCTCATATGAGAGAATATGTCTTTTGTGTAGGGGAGAAAACTTTTACCCTGATAATGGTTTATAGATGTTTCAAATTAAGTGAATTTCATACAGCAGAATGTTGAAGCTGTCAGAAATAATGCATTTCTGTAAGTTTTATAATCAGAAACAAAAATCAAACTTTTTTCTTATCCATTTAGACATACAAAGCAAAGGCCTAGTCACAGCTATATGTTTAATTAAAATATTTAATCACTTAAGCGCTTGTTTGGTCACAGCCTGAAAGAATGGCTTCAAGTTCATGCTGAGAAAAAGGTTCCTTTTGTTACGCTGCACACTCCTTGCTCCAAGGTTTTCCTGGGTGTTTTTACAGACTTTTTAAACAGAAAGTTCTGGCAGAGTTTTTTTTTTTTTAAAAAAAAAGCAGCAAAAACCTTACCAACTAAAAAAACCAAAACACAGGCCAACATATGCACAGAATTTGTACTAACTGCAGTTTAGAGATTTACTTGGAGAGATAAATATCTGACCTGAGTGGTCCTAGGCACACACTCTACTCTGTGCAATAAACAATAACAAGCCCTTCAGTTATGCAGCTTCCATTTCATTATTACACTATTTTAATAATCAGGGACATTTGTGGAGAAAGTTGCAATAAAAACAAGGGAACATAAAAATTTTGGGGTACCTTTAGGTTATGCCTAAGTACATACAGGGAGATATAATAAAACTTTAATTAAAATAGTATTAATTACTGAAGGAATAGCTGAATTACTGAGGGATAATGAACATGAAGTAACTGTTTTCAGATGGTCTAACTGGGGCAAATTACTCCCTAGAGAGCTATATTGTAGTCAGAAAATCAGAACATTACAGATTTTAACATATGAAAAAGGACAAATGAAGGTCTAGTTAACATTGTAACAACTCATTTTCAGCACAGAACAGACATTTAGGCAAACCTCATTGCTTAATACCTTTATGAAGGTTAAGTAAAAGAGGAAGCCATTCAAACCTATCTTCTATATGTAATTTTAAGTGAAAGGATATTTTACAAATAATCCAGTGAAGTCAGAGAGAATGAACACCTGAGCAGGATCTCTGCTCCATCCTATCTATCTTCCTGCCAGTGTATGCAGTTGTATCACTGCTGTTGATTATGGGAAGATTCGGATCTTTATCCCATTGTATTATGAAAATGTATACTTGACAGAAGGAAAAAATTCCTGTGACCAGAATGGATGCCTTAGGACTAGTGTAGCTCTATCAGTGAAGTGCTGCCATAATATAAATAATCTTTTTTGTCCTGATTCGTAGAGCAATGAAACATGTGACTGCACTGCCTGTTTCCCTGTTTTTCTCTTAATAACTGAGAAATTCTGCTGTTTAATTTTATCCAATTGACACAATTGACACAGGGTAGGGGACAGAAAAATTGTCAGAGATAATTAAGTTCCTGAAGATTTCAGGAAAAAAACCTGTGCCTGCAAGAGAATAAAAACTCTAATTAGTGTTCCCACAGATGGGAAAGCAGGTAGGCTCATCTCCGGCTTGCAGCTAGTGACTGACTAATCTATACCCTGGAAATGGCAAACCATCCAGCACACAGATAGCTCCAGACAAGCACTGGAGAAAACAAGATTATTCACAGAAGCTGAAGAATAAAGGACAGACATGGGTAGGAAAATGTCTTAATTACTGTGTATGAAATCCTTGAGTTATACCCACACCCCTCATTAGTGACATTCTGTAGAATAAGTAATTAAGCATCCAGTTCCCATACTGTGAAACTCCCAAAGATATCTACACTTTCATATAAAATGCATTATAGACATACAGCAGCTAAGCTTCCCTTTGCAGTGATAAAGCCTCCATTTACACAGTTCTTCCAACATTACATGTATGGCTCATAAAACTTCTTCAGGCCAAACCAGCTTCTTCTAGTGTTGCTAAAACACCTGTGCTGGTTCTGAATTAGTGTTCTAAAAGCTACATTGGACTTACTCCTCTCCACTTCCCAACTATGTGCATATTTTTCTTCCTTCCATCTTAGCAGGTTTCTAGCATCTCCCCATCCCACAGTTTGATTCCTTTGATGCCTTTCTGAGCACCACGAATTTTAACTTAGAAAACTCCATCAGCCCCTGTGCAATTTCTGTACTCTCTGCATTAAAATCTGGCAGGCACATCCTTCTTTTGACTTGTTATTTGGCACTGACAACAGAACAACAACAAAGCTTCCTGCCCACAAATCAAGCCCAGCATGACTGAAATCATCTAAGCCTTGCAGCTATTCAGAAAGTCATATTCTATCTTGAGCTGATGCATATTAGCTGCAAAGCCTGAGCAGAACCTGAATGGGCAGGGGTGAATTGCAAAGCTTATCTCAGAAAAATAGAGACCTTTTTTGAATAGAAAAGTTTGCAAGTGCATCCCTGACAAAACTTGCTCCCTGTTAATGTACTGTGTTCCAAAAAACAAAACCAACAAACAAAATCCCAACAAAATAAACAAACAAACAAACCCCTCAAAACTAAGACAAAACAAAAAGCCCTACAAACTTTCCATATAATAATAATGCAGCTCAGATTATCCTAGACACTCTCGCTGTGTATTGTTCTCCAAGAGTTAAAGTTTTCTAAAGTAGGTATAATCTGTACATGCTCTATAACACCCATATTTTTGATTGGATTCACAAGTTTTTAGCCATAAAAGTATGTTTTTAAAATAAAAACTATACTAGTGGTTAAAGGACACATTTGTAAAAACTTACATTGTCTCTTGTAACTTCAGGTCTATTTTGAATTGAAATTATTTGTTTAATGGGAAACATTTCAGAGAAGCCAAATACTTAGAGTCTCCATTTTTCAAAGACGTCCCAACAGCAACAAAAAGCCAAGAAAGAAGGATCATTCCTTCTTGTCCACAGAACTGTGCTGAATAGATTTGAAGCTGTGAAAGACTCCTTGGCTCCTTTTTGTGCCTGTGCTGTTGGCAGAGACATGGGGAAGTCCTGTGCAGCATCAGGTAACTCCACTGGTGTGGTAGCAAAGGAACACATTCCAAAACATTGCAGCTGCCAGTTGCAGAGGTATCTGTCCATATTATGGTAACAAACACCTTTGTGTTCTGCTGACCTCTCCCAAGTACAAGGGGAAAATAAAGGGGTGTGTGTGTGTATTCCTGGGAATATGTGACTGCACTCAAACTTTTCACTTTATTTTCTGTTGAAAAGTTTTGTAGGGAGGCCTAGGTTTGGTTCTTAGCTAATTTAAAATTTGAATATATTTCTCCTGGAAGGATACTTTTTTCTTTCCTTTCCTCAGTCAGAGCATTCACAGCAGAAAGAGACAGCATATTTCAGCCATTCCCATTTATACAATTATTTCTACACTGTCAAAACAGAGGCAGCTAAAATTGGGAATTTCAAGACATCATGGTCCACAAGGCTTTCACAGTCATATTTCCTGTATCCCTGCCTGCCCTACACAGAGCACTAAAAAAAAGTCAGTAGCACTGTCACAGGGAACTGCAGATCTCATTTCTCCAGTGCATCAAAAAAGAAAGAAACCTTGTCAGTACCTAAATGCCAACTTTTTTGGCAATATTAACTTTAACTTTTGCAGCTGGGTGGGACATACTATTGTTGAGGTATGTATGAATTGAAGTGACATAAAATACAAGGCAGACTATGTTACTTTTAAGAATATGCAGTTTATAAGCTGCATTCACTGATAACAAGTAGCTTTCAGAGGCACTAAATGCCATAATGTGTAGCACCAGGCTATTTGCAGAACGACACAGCTTAACCCAGAGAGAATAAACACAATTAATAGTCTAATATTTTACAGGCAAACTAGGGCTTCTCAGTGGGACACTATTTCCTAAAAAATAAAATATTCATTTGAGTTTATATATGTGCAGTTTTAAGTGTCTGTATATATACATAACATGAGCACAACTACAGAGTGCATGTGCATGGAGTCATGGAGATAACTACATTTTGATGTTATGTTTCTTTTAATATAAGATTGCAATAATAGAAGTGAGGCCTAAATAGGCTGAGGACAAGAGCTTCTCAGATGATATAGTCACAATATTTCTTATTCTCTCGACCAAACAAAGCCATGCAGCATATTAGCTGTTTTGAAGAAAACTGTTCACATCAGGATACAGTGGGAATTTGGGGACAGTCTTTAACAAGCACTGTCTTGTCCTGTCATTTATGCATTTCTTCTGCTCCATGTATAGGACTATTTTGCACTGGAAATATATTAGCACATAACCAAGGTAAACTTGTAAAAGGAATGGTCAAACATTTTCTATTTCAGAACTGCCAGAGACAAGTAGCAAAGTATTAATTCAATACAAAGAGTAAATATTAAAGAGACAGAGAAAACAGCTTGAGGAATAGATTGGAGGGTACTTTGTAAAATGTGCTGTCAGAAGAGGTGGCAGATAGTTCTTTGAAGCTAATGCACTCAAGTTTCCTGAGGCTGGAGCATCATGTGCAGCAGATCTGTTTCTGTCTAATCCTGCTGAAGACAGATAAGTCTGGCAGTGGAGACTGTGCGGGCCTGACAGCCAGCGGCACCGGCTTTGTGATAGCACCAGACTGATGCTGGAAGGGGAGCAATGCAACAGCACTTTCTGACAGCAGGAAACCAACAGATTAGACAAGAAATCAGAGACAGGATATTTTCCAGTCAAACAAGATGTCTCGTTATGGAAAACATCAAATCTACCTTGCTAGAAAAGTTGATTGATGATATTTTATACTTCCTCCTTTCAGTAAAATTTAGAGAAATGAGAATGAGGCTTGAATATTCCTCATGCTTCTCAACAAGACAGCATCCTCTGTCATTTCTCTCTCAACAGGGAACCTGAAATACAAATTTGAATGTCAAAATTTTCTAGTATTCCAAATATTTAGTGTTCTCAGAGTTATCTCTCACACTTGCTTTATTCACTGCTGCTTAGGATAGATTTAGATAGCTTTGTACAATCTTATCATAATCCACTCCTTTTACCCTCATTTCCTGCACAGCTCTGTATCAATGACTATGTTTGACATTCTAGACTAGTTCAGAAAAAAACAAAGCTCCCATCCACTCAGGATGATAATTCACCACAAACGAAAGGATTAGATCTGGTGTCCAGTTTTTTCTTGTCCTGGAAGCAGAGGAGAGGAAAAAGGAGTGAGGCAACTTTAGTGAAGGAATGATTGGTAATTGAAGTTAACCAAGGCTTGGCTCTAAAATGAAAGATGTCCACATAATCGTTGGTTTATAAACTTACAACAGCAAAATTCAATCAAATAACCAGAATATCCTTACAGTGTTATACTAGGATTCTCAAAAATATCTTATTGACCAAGAGGTATAACAATTTTCAGAAATTTCCAATACTTCTGAAGAATAGCACAAATCATAAATTTGAAGAAAACCAATCCCAAACACTAAATCAATAGTAATTAAAAAATTAGCACTTGTGCACTCTGCTCTGCTGCTTTCAAGTTTCAGAATTTGAAACTGAGTTCTGCTTTTTGAAGATTATTTCACTTGGAGCAGAAATTACTTTGTGCTGGAACTATTAAAAAACTTTACTTTCATTAATATGAGAATTTCACATAGACTTACATCCAAATCTGAATAAACAGCATCTCCTCATGATTAAGAAGTAGGCAGAAGTCTTGTACTATGACAACAAAATACCAAAAAGCAGCAAATCTTTTATTTTAATCTCTCTCAAGTACACTACATTGTTCACTCTATTAAAAAAAAGAGAAATAAATAAAAGGAAAAACCAGCATACAAAACAGGACTATGCTTGACATCATAATTGTATTCCAGTGTTGTCTGACAGAAACAAATATGATTTTGTGCTAATATATTAAAAATTGAATGAGAGAAAGTCAAAAAATGGAATTGTGTTAATAAAAACATCTGCACCAAAAATAATTTGATATTATCTTATAACTTCATACCTTAAGACTCTTCTACAGGAAACCTTGAGAAATAAGCACTGGAAATTCAATTCTAAGCCAAATCTTAGTGCTTGCCATTAGCACACTTTTGCTGGCAGGAAAACCCAATGCATTCACTGGCCATGCACACAATACTATACATAGTATTTTTCCTTTTATTGTTAAGGCTTTCTCTTAAGCATTTAAATATTTTCATGTCCATTGCTAAAGGTTTGTCACACATTAGTATATCAATATTTCTGAAACCACATCATTACTGAAATAATCTATAATGTTACTTGATGATAAAATTTTTCCGGATTTCAAAGTTCAAAAAAACACACGATAAGATCAGCTGCTATTACTTCACTGACAAGAGCATGTGACCTCAAATGGTTTACTGTAAGCCAAGAAATATTTTATTAATATATCCACATTACAAAAGAAAATCCCACAAACCAAACTGAGGCACAAATAAAAACCCAGACCAATACCAAACAAATAAGAGAAGAAAATAATCCCCCCAGAAAATCCTGAAGAAACAAAACATACTTGAAGAGAAAATTCTGAGACCACAGCTAAGGTATGCAGCAGGTAAGGGAGGGTAAAGTAGTTTTGAAGCAAACATAATTTTTGAGGATAAGTTAGACAAGACATGAGGATGAAATAGGCATTAGGTACCACAAACTTAGGGCAATGAGGTCCCCAATATTAAAATATGTTCTCTTTGTATCACTCCAATTAGTTTTGAAAGCAATGAGCTTGCAATGGATGCAATAAGTTGCAGGGCAGAGACACTGGATTTTAATTAGAATTACCTTGTATAGGTCACAACTCTTTATTTAATGATTAAGTAGTTCAATTTTATATCATTGTGCTGTTTACCAACTCAAAACCACTGAAGCGTGATCCTGGCAAGGCTGTTTGCAGTGTTATTTACTAGCATTTTTTATTTCCTGCTTTTCCCTGTAACAAATCCTTAGCTATTAACTGGTTGAGGAGTATGAGTAATTTGAACTCGAGACAGGGGGATTCAGGTCTCCATAGTCACTGAAATGTTCTTTAGTGAGCAACACTTTATATTTTGCTAAATAGTATTCTAGAAAAAAACATACCTAAATGACTGAACTGATCTGGCTTCCTGCATTTTTAAAAGTCTTTTTATAGTCGATAATTATTTTAGATATGGATTCCCTAGTATCTTCTTACTGATCCAAATAGTGAAGAGAATTGGGTTAAGAGCATGGATTATGAAAAGTTTGCAACTGCAAATATCAGAGTCTCATAATAAGTTACAAAACAAACAAAAAATGTATTTTGAATTAAGTATATAAAGTATATCAAGCTCACTCACATCTTCATTTGAAAAAGGAATTGGGAATTACACACACCCACGTTTTTATATTTTAGGTAGATTCTTGCTACAGCAGGCAGTTTTGCTGTATTATCTATACCTTATTCTAAACCTTTTTTTGGAAGAGAAGAATGAAATAATTTAATATTGCAAGTTGTAAGGAAAACAGTACCAGGCTAGCAATTAAACCTGTGGCAGGGATTTGCTGTACCCCAGGTTTTAGGTAGTTCCCAGAGATGTAGATAATAGCCTACATGAGATCTGTGTGGACTATTGATATACAGAGCCAGCTTTCCAATGACCTTTCATTCACTGGATGTAGCAAGTGAATTCACAATGTGATTTCAAAACATGCACACTTATTGAGGACACAATATGAACAGAGATGTGACCTTGTAAGGACAGAGTATGTCATAAGTTCAGTGAATCAAATGCCAGAAAATATATTTGTAATACTACCGGTCCTTAACTAGTGTCTATTTTCCTTAACAAAAGGAAATCAGTTCATTGCTATCCCAAATATTAAACACAAAGACAGGCCTAGAGTTGGATAATCAGGTGCATTTTAATATTTTCTGCATTTCATAAAATATTTCTCCAAAAACTGAAGGCAGAGTACAGAAGTTGGAAAAATAGTAAAAAAAAAAAAGAAATAAGATCCATAAAGAGAAACAGAGAGAATACCCAAAGCTTTCTTTATTGGCTTCTGCACACCATGTAAAATGTTATCCCTTGCATATCCTTGTTAAATTGAAAAATAAAATGTTTCCTATGGTCACCTGTTTTCACACTTTCTATGTTATTACTTTACTATGCATTTAATCTAAGATACCTTTCCTCCCTTTGTTTTTTCTTATCTATTCCCGACATTTTCTTTTGTTTAAATCCCTTTTCTGAAGGAAAGGTTCAAGAAGCAAAAGGAACCTAATGTTTTTGTTTCCATAAGCTTGTAGTCACTCTCTATTTTCACTATTTCTTGCATTATAGTTTATTCCTAATTCTCCTCCAGTTTCTCATCTGTTTTGAAAGTGTATCCTTCTATATCTTTTTCTACCTCCCTTACACCACTCATCAGTTCTTTGAGTTGTTTTGTCTTACCCCCATGGTTGCCTTAAATATGTAAACACTCATGTTTCCCCTCTCCTGTGGCCCCAGGATGTAAACCAGAGGTTCCCAGGGCTTCCCTCGCGTTTCCAGAGCCACCAAAGCAGAAGGTGACAGATGATGGGTCCAAAACCACTCCACAAACCCTCCTTACACTCCTGTACTGGAAAGCAATATCAGCCGCTGCTTTTATTCTTCACAGTGTTGAAAGTGATTGAAGTAACAAAAAATACAGAGCTATTCAGCCATCATAAGAAAATCACCTTATAATTTTCATTAGTTGAGGAATAAAGTCCTCCTCCTTCTGAGAAGAGCTCATTATCAAGGACAAGTCACAAAAGAAGACCAAAGTTGATGTTCCCTCCCTCCCAATGAGAAAGCAAAGCACCCATTAAGAGAACCACTGTAAGGAGTCAGCTTTTCACAGAACATTTGTTCTTGTGCCAGCTGGCTGGAGGAGGAGGTTGGTATCTCTAAAAATGAGATTGCTATTATGACAGGGAAAGAAACAAGATTAGAGCACACAATATTCCAAACAGCCATCTTTCAGAAGGCCTGATTTCCTAAGCTTAAAATGAATTAAGAATAAAGTAAAGAAGGAAAGGAAATTTCTCCAAAAGCTACTTGCACATCAATATTCTTTACAAGAAAACTGCAGTTTCAGAAATATTTCTCTGAAACATTCAAACATTCCTCCTTAGCTCTGTTCAGAAAAAAAAAAAGTTCTAGAAAGGTGAAAGCAAAGCTGGCATTAAGTGATTTAAAAACCCCAAACTCCACATTATTTCTTTCATTATTCAAGTCATAGTGTTTTTTGTTTGTGTTTTTAAAGTTTTGAAACAACATCTACATGTAGAAGTACATGAAACACCCCCAGGTACCCTCTGTAGACCCAACATGTCCCTGAAGCAAGGGGCAATTCAGAACATGGGGTGCAGCCTGAGGCAGCCTGCCAACCCTAAGGGTGAAACATATTTTTTTAAGCATCTGTTTAAGCTTCCTAAAATTTCCCCTCGAAAATCCCAGTCTGAATGGTAATTCCAGCCATCTAATTAAACTCCTAGCTAGGAAACATGTTATGGAGCTGACCAACTTATTCAATTCCATAATTCAAAAGCATGGAAAATTTTGTTTTAGTTTAAGCTATTGAGTCCTCCAAAAATATGGAATTTAGGTACATTTTGTCAAAAATCTCCATATCCATTTTGAGAAGAACTAATTAATATTTTTCAGATAGGTCCCCCCATGACAATCTATGAATATATATTCACTCAAGTTTAATGGTCACATTGAGTGAGGAAGGTAAAATGAAAACTTTGTCTTACCAAGAGTCAGTGCAGGATGGCTGTACAGCAAGTTGTGAACAAAACAGCAAATGTCTAATGATTATAATAAAGAGAAATCTGAGTGTGAAACTCTCCTCCAGTCTCCCAAAAGTTCCTCATATCTCATCAGGATGAACTCCAGACCATTTCAAGAGAGCTCATGCATGAAAGAACAGACCCTGAAGCAGACTCCATGGGTGTGTGAGAGTGTGAGGTACAGGCTCATTTCTATCCATCAGATAATCTGTCAGGATTGAGGATTTAGAGCTCTATCCCTACCAAAACCAATATATAGTTCCTGCAGCATAGACTTGATTTTAAGAAATTCACATTTCTGGGAAAGAACAGCAAGAACTTTCAGAAGTTCTGCAAGAGCTTTATTAGTTTTGGTGATTGCTGAAGTCTTTTCCTTCCCAGCTGCAGTCATGTGAACTTAGAAAATAGTAAATCATAGATCTTGAATCAAAATACTGATCAGAGATGCTCATGACGATACAGGACCAGATGGTTCTATTTCAGAAGGGATCTAGTAGCATATACTAAGAGAATTATTATAAGATATACAAGATAATTGTAGTCTAAAATAACTTTCTGACTTCCAGCCAGAAATTTAGGCACTGTTGAGTTAGATTACCACTCCATCCCAATTTATCAGGTTTTTTTTTAGCCCATTTACACTTTTTTACTTCATTGTGACACTGGATTGGTTCCACCATGGAACATTGCCCTTCATAACACTATGCCTTAGAAGAAAGTTTGCCATAAAATGTGGCCCAGTGACTGAATCAGAGGACCTTAAGATCAGAACATACCTTTCATCAGAAACAAGCAGTTCTGCCTGAGTTCCATGAAAGTACCAGAAAAAGAGATCAGTGATTTCTGTCTTTAAGAAGAAATCAACTTATTAAGTGCTAAGACAAGTGTGATTTGAAAACACAGGAAGGTATTCTGCTCTTATAACCATAATTTATTGACACTTCTTCAAAGTTGTTGTCTGTACTTTTATCCTTCAGATAACAGGATCAATCATAAAAGAATACTGCCTTTATGTAAAATTTGCATAAGTAAAAAATACAAAATTCTTCAGAAAGATATCTTCCATCTAAGCAAAGGTAGTTTCAAGAAGCAACAAAAATATTTACAGACTAATTTTCTAGTGTTACAGTTTAATTTCTATCAAGTCTCTACAAGGAAAAATATATTGAATATGGCTTTTATTTTCAGAGACATGATTTATTACCTCCATTCTAATTTGAACCTTGACTTTTAGGATCAGCCCATATTTGCCATGTTCTTCAATCAACACAGCTTGCTAAATAACTTTAAAAGAAATCAGCCTCAAAAAAACTAGTTGTTTAATTCCATGTCTATAGAACTGTAAGACTGTTTAAGACAGGAAGAGCTTGACCCAGCATAACTTTTTAATCAGTCTGATAGAAGCTGTACAACCTATCCAGAAGGTTAACTACCTGAAACCATAAAATAGAATATTCAAAGTATCTCTCTAAATTAGAAATACTCAACAGGCCTTTGACAAAATTCTTTTAAGCTTGTCAAGAATATTTCTGTTAAGTACATTAATAGCATAGGGAAAAAGATTAGCCAGACTTTAATATATCAAAATCATATGAAACGAACAAATGGTTCAAAACTATTGATCTCATCCATTTTTTCAAAGGTGTGATTTATTCCTCTCGATTATAATCAATATTAGATCAATGCAGTTTTATCCCCTTGCTTACATCACCATTATAACTAAGCTTTGTTTCAGTTTACATAAATGTCCTCCAAAGATCAGAGGGGAAAAAGTCCCTGTAATAAAAAGGAAACTGATATACTGCATCAGCAGCAAAACCAGAGAATACTGGGACAATCAATAGGTTTATAGACAGATGGCAGAAAGGAAGGAAGAGAATAAAAATAACCATGCCATGCAGTCCAGAAAAGATTTAATGATTTGTTTTGAAAAAGCTAAGCCATTTATACTGCACTAGAAAAAAGAACTTTTGTAGTATCATTTCTGATATCAGTGCTGGAATTTCCATCCCTGAACTACATCCTCACATAGAGGTAAATATATATACATACTGCATATCTATCTAGTAGAAAATGTGCTAGCAAATAAACTTTGTATATGCAAAATTTAGACTGGTTCCCTTCACATTTCCAAAAAGTATGTGCTACTGATAAGTCTGCAGGTTTCTATAAAACACCTTTCCATGACAGGAAGGAATCCGTTTCTCACTGTTCCCTTCTCCTTTACTGAAATCCCATTTAGAATATTTGCACTAACCTTGGATTGAAACATAAGACTGCACTTACAGTCCTCAAACCACTGCAGGCTGCTCATTCTACAACTCAAATGTAGCCACATGTGATTTTACTAATAAAAAAAAAGACATCTAGTCAGAAAGAGGATATTGCATTGCATTAGATGATTCTTCTGATACAAAAGTTGAGAAAACTACGAAAAAGTGTTTAGACTAATGTGAATTTTCTTAAGTAACCCATTGCTCAGCTAAAATTCTAGCTATTGTTTATTTCTGTCCAGATAATTGGATATTACTGTGGTGTTTTACAGTTTTGGTGATAATTTCCTGTATATATATTATATATTCCACATTCTGTTCTGTTCAATTTTTTACAGGTTCTATTTTTCCAATTTAAGGCCTCTTATTATATCCAGTTGAAAAAAAATGAAAAAAGGGTTTGCCACATTAATGCTTCCCATATACCTGGCAGGAAAATAAGTGAATGGAGCTTTTTGATGCATTTCACTTATTTGAGCTATTTGCAATCTTTTTTCCCTTTATTTCTGGCATTATTATCCATTTTAAATCACTACCACATACAAACAGTTCTTTTAATCTTTTAATCAATTTCTTTCTAGAAAAAAAAAAATCAGTTTTCACAAATAGCTTTACTGGAAACTCTAAACTGAGTTACAAGTTACAGGCTAAGATTACGCCTCACTGTTTTCAGCCTCTTTCAAACAATGGTGTTCAGAATGCTTTCCAGGCAGGTTTGGTTTATTTTTTTCCCCCAACATTTGGTTGTGGTTTTTGTTTGTTGTTTGGTTAGGTTTTTGTAAAACCCCAAACAATTTCTAGACAGCACCACTGAAGATAGAGCTATACAGACATGTTTTAATTTAGGCAGAGCCCTCTTATTTGTTTTAGCCCCAACACAAAATCTTGACTAGAAAGGTGATACATTTTTTTCTTTTCCTAGTAGGACATGCCCCTGCTATTTTTGTCCAAATTAAAAGTTACCTAGATCCATATTTCTACATCTAAATGATTATGGAAGGGATCATAGAAATCACAGGCATAAAAAATACCTTATGGACAATACTCCTCAGAAAAAGCAATATAATTTATCTGTAATACAGTTTATTTACAGCTATACTAAGTGCAGAAAGTTGTTTCTATTGTGATTTTGACAGGTTATATGATGGGATACAACAGCCACCCCTGTTTGTGGCACAAAACATGAGCACCCAGAGACAGGGATTGTTTTGGGCTTTACTACCCACTGGAAGCCACTGGTTGATGCAGTGGAATCCCTCCCAAACAGTGTGGTTTGGGGGACACGGGGGGGCTGCCAAGCCCCTCCTTGTGCTGGTGTGCTCCACATCTCACTGCTAAGCAGCATCAGTGTGCAGCCAACCAAACAAGCTCTTCTGAAAAGCCTTGTGGCATCATAAGTGCCTTTGATCTATGAGCAATCACAGGCCTGGAGGCTGCAGGGTACTTAGCATGCCCATCAGTCAGGCTAAATAAAAAGCCTGAAACAAAACAATTAAGCTTCTTTATGTAGTGAGATAAAGAAAATAATAGATGAATTAAAGATAGAGCTACATGGCAATACCAGAGCAAGAGCTAACTGGGAGCGAGAAAGGCACATCTTCCCAAGAAACTAACTCCACACACAGGAGTAGGCACATGGGTGTGTTTAAACTGAAAACGTCCGGAAAAAAGTAGGAATTCAAGGAGAAAACTCCAACACAAGGAAAGACATTAAAAAGCATAAACCATGAAAAAAAATCTGGTAGTGCCAGTTGCTTTTGTTTGTTTTTTCCAAGCAGAAAACACACAGAGCCATGGTTAGATATTGATTGTTTCAGGGATTCCCAAACCTGCATTTCCTGAGCACTGACAACAGCCAGCCATGGCTGATGGTAGGGAAGGGGAAGGTGGTACTCTGAATTTATTATATGTTATTTATGGCTGGCAGCATCTGCAGATCCCAGGCCTGCACCCCATGACACATATAGAAATCAGGCTTTATTATCCACCCTTTCCAACTGTACTCATCAAGCAACTTCCTCCCCAACAGTGCAGCCTTACTCAGCAATACCTCACTCACGAATCACACATTCAAACTCTTTTTTGCTTCCATTTCCTTAGATTATAATATATTTCCAGCTCTACAATCACTTCTAATCCATATGTGCACTGTCTTGGCTTCAAAGTGCTGACCCTTCATCTGTGCACAGGTGCTTACAGAAATAAGCCAGCTGCTGACTGCCTGCAGAAGCTGTGCCATCAGAAAATGAAAATACATTCCAACTGTCCCCTATCTGCTGTCTAAAAAGGTATCATATGTTAGCAGCATGAAAATTGCATCAGGTCTATTTCAAATTCCTGATATTTTCCAGCCAGCTGTGAATAACAAAGCATGCACAGTTGCACATGAATCAGTATAAGGTTCTTTTCCTCCTCATATTCAGCCACAGTAGCACTTTCAACACCACCTTCACTTGTTTATTCTGCATTAGCCACAATCAGATAAACTGCTTAGGCTCCCCTTTAATAGGCTTCCCTTACAAAGAACTTCTTAAACTTTCTGGCCGTGGGCTGCTCAGATGCAATTACAGCTTAACTCTTAAATTTACTTCTGTGAATTTATTGAGGTCCCAGGTTTGAAGGGAATATTATTTAGGGGTTTGAAAACTTGATGAATTTGATATTTAAAGCCAAATTACATACTACTCTTAGATGCCTCTACTGAAGTTTTCTTATAGCATTCTGTCATTCAGTATTTAAACAGGACCAAAGCACCTCCAGCAGTCCTTCCACTCTAGAATCTGTTGTGCCCCACCTGAGATTCTAAGTGCCTTTATGATACTTGAGAACACAGCACTGTAGTGAGTCCAGCTCAAATGAAACCAGTCAGGTTATTCTACTTCTTCAGCAGAGAAATGTATTGTGAAGCAGCAAGGTCACAGCTCAGGAGACCATATCACAGAATTGCAACCAGACTTATTAAAAGGACCAATGTAAGTTCACTGTAATTTACTCCTAGACAAAGCTGGTAACCTTAGTGACAGAATCAGGAAACTTTCCATTACTGTTACTGCAATATTTACAATGAATGTGTGTGTGTATTTATATATATTGAGGTAGTGAGTCAATCATATTTCCCTGTAGTAGAGTACCACCTGAGAAATGAAATATCATAGTCTATGCTGAAAGGAAAAGGAGAAGATTAATTGCTTCCCACTTATCAGAACTCTCACTGAAAATTATTTGGATATGTATAAAAAAATTAAGGAATGATTACAATAGGATCTTATCTGCCACAAAAGCTGTGTTCTCACTGCTAATAAATAATATGTCTCTTGTAATATTCTCTGTGAATGTGGCTGTGTGTCAGTGGGTCAAATAGGTTTCTGCCTTCCTTAATTTTGTTCTCTGTGACACTGCCATTTTAAGGCAGAGCTTTGATATGAGAACTCCAGACCTTTGTCTGAGGGCAGGCGTGGAATCTCAATGAACTGCACCAAACTTGTGTAAGTAATCACAATTAAATTCACAATACCGTTGCACATCTGGGGGTTAGTGGAGAAATATTTAAGAGCACACATATCAAACACTAAATTATGTAGGGAACCATTTCTTAGTGTTCCCAGAATGCAGTCAAGCTACCAACAATCTGCCCCACTAGAATTACTGCTTTTCTATAAAATACATTATTTCCCCCTCTGGCTTTTGACAATACATTAAAGGGAAAGAGGACCTGATTTTTGTATATATATTATGACTACAGGTCAGCAGGTTCATAGAGTATAATATATTGAAAATTTGTCATCTTCCAGATTAATGAATTTGTACTCGTGGCAAGCTAGGAAACAGACCTTTTGGGCAGCTGAAAGATTTCACAACGCATATTATGATGCAACTTGAAAATATGAACCCATAAATCTGGGGAAAAATATCCTAAACTTTGTGCTATCACCTACTGTACTGGATGTGCATCTACTTCCTAGGGCAAAATTTCCTATTATAATTTTAATTGTGTAGAAAGAAATTAAATACAATATTTAGAGATATGGAAAAGCCCCATGTATCATCTGTTCACAGATATAGATCCAACTGTTGACTAAATATTAAAAGTAACTCAGAGGAGAACTGCATAATTGATTTCTTTTTTCCTGTGGGACAAAGCAGAGTTATAAAAATAATTGCTTTTGAATGGTTTGCTGAAATTATTCCTGTTGTAGTTACATTGTCTAACACAGAAAAAGCCTCTTGAGTTAATCTAAGCCTCATTGAATGCTATTAAACCATATCTATACAATTAATGCTTCTTTTTGTACATGCTGTGTAGCCTGAATCTGTCAACAGCCAAAGAAGTCGTTCAGGTTCCATGTACAGTAATGTGATACCCCATGGAATCTATTAGGCAGAAAGAATTACACTTAAACTACAAGAATGAGGGCCCTGAGTTAATGATCTAAGGAGCCCAACCATTTCAAATCTCCAGTTTTTAGTGTAGGCCACATATTCCCATGGTTTCAGCAAGTGCTTTAGCCATCACTTGGCAAAACCTGTATCTGACCACTGTTTTGGCACAACACCAGTGCAATGGAACCTGACACTGACAGCAAGCTCGTAGTTAAACCCTCAGTTCTGGGGCAGAATTCATTCTGCAGCTTGCAAATATTTGCTCTGAGCTACAGTGAGTGACATTGAAGTGTCCAATATGCAAAGAATAAAGGAATATATGACTGAAGGGGACCTGTGCAATGAAGTCACCACAAAATATGTTATTTGATACTGCTGGAAACAGGCAAAAATGCGGGTGCATGGGTGTAAGGTTTTTTCTGTTTCACAGATCTGTGGGAGAGACTATGTGACTCTAAGAATGAATATGCAATTAAATTTCCAGAATTCAGAAGGTTCACTGAGCACAATACATATTTATTGTATGACATTTTGTCAAAATACTCCATAATATATTTTAAATATAACGAGTTATCTCTCATTTGATCTGCTTTTAGAAAAACAAGCAGCAATTAATTTATCTAACATATTTTACCTAACAGCTTCAGTTAAAATATCTGCAACTGTAAATGCTCTCTGACACAACTAAAGGTTGGCTTTTAAAATATAATTATAACTTTAATGCTGAGTCATATATTTCATAAAGTGTAACTAAAAAATGGCTAGCACAAAGTGTGCCACCACCAGTGAGTGTGCTGGGACAATGTTCTCTCCCCAAGTATTTTGTTTTCTCATAAACATTTTAAAATGTCTCCTTCTGTCCCCTGAGGCATCATTACAAACAGACACCTCTCATGTAGATGCATTTCCTGAAGGTGCCACAAGCCTGTTAGTTAGCAAAAGACATAATTTGCACAATATATTTGATAATTCTGCTAAATTAAAACAAAAATAAAAATATTTTTTTCAGTCAGACCCCTTACTGCTGACTTCCAATGAATATTTTAACCTTCTAGCTGAGTATCAGAGAATACTATTAGACTTGTAGAGGTCCTGAACAATAACCGTGTTCTTTAAATTGTCACCTTTTCCCTAAGTGTATGCATTTCCTGTTGAATTTTATGCCCTAGGAAGAAATGGTGGAGAAAGTCTCAGACAGATATGGGAGTGCAGTCAAAGCAGCCTCTCGAAATCAACAGGAATTTCTGCCATAGGGAGAGTGTGATCAATAGGTATCTAATTTAATTGTGATTTAAATGGATTTTCTAGCAAGTCATTTGCATTCCCATTTCAAAGATGACTATGCTCCAGTAAGTTTAATTTTAAATATATTTTGATAACTCCTTTCCCCAAAACAGAGACCTTGTGCAAGTGCTTTTAAGTGCATTAAGGAAAATCAGTTTTTGTTGCAAGTTGCTTTTAAATAATGATGAGTCTGTTCTCCTCCAATCCACTTTGCTACATTAAAATAAAAAAAGTTGCTGAATTTAAAGATTTCATTTCCAGTTGTCAAAGTCTTCCATTGCTTTAATTTCTGTGTTTTCCTACAGCATCTCTTGCAATTGTTGCATGGATGGTGCATGGGAGGGATAAGCTGCTCTGTTCTACACTCCCCAGCACACAGAGCAGATGGAGCCACAGTTCCCGCACAGATAAAAACATCATGACAGGAAGAATGAAAGCTGGTATGGGCTCTCCAGGTGCTACAGGAAGCACAACACGCTTTTGGCCAATGAAAGAAGAACAGGTGTTGGTTATGTAATAGCTTTTGGGAACACCCAATATGCTGTCAAACATTTAACTGATTTCAGGCCCGTGTCACTGAGCTCCTGACACAGCAGCAGCAGCTTTTGACTCTGGGGCTCACCAGGTGACGACTGGATAAGGTGAACATGTATTCTGCAACCCATCACACTTTATCGTTTAGTTTAGGGACTACCTAGGCAATATTCACATTTTATTTCATTGCTGTCTTAGGAAGTGTTTTCCAACTATACTTAGAATAATAAGCAATTAATTTCTTTAATAAAATCCAGTTTAAAAGTTGTTACAAAGGGGTTATGAATAATTCCTTTTCTTTGATCTGCTTACTTCTTGCTTCATTGAAAAACTCATCTCTAACACCTACGTAGCCTGCAAGTGTGGGTGCATTTGTTTAAATGCAGAAGTAGTGAAGAATGAATAACAGCTTTGAAAGTTAATGACAGTAAAAATTAAATGTGCAGCAGCAGCCTCATCAAAGCAAATAAACCTAAAAAACCTGAATGCACTGTGTCAATGAGTACATAACTGTGTGAGAGTTTTATTAGACCTTTTGAAGTTTCTTTTACTTTTTTCTTGGGCAAATTTAGTGTTCCACGTGGCAGGCATTTCAACTAGATAATCAATAAGCTAATCTAAAATTTTGTACACATGGACTGAACATAGCAATCAGTCAGCCAGCTGAATGCCACATTATCTTATCAGCTCATAGTTTCCTCCAATTAGGAATGTATGAACCTCATCACATTTCCATTAAACAATTAAGCGATAAGAATTGTAGCTATAGAAACACTGCCATTATTTACTTCCTTATTTCATGTTCTTGTCTTATTAGTTAATCATCCTGGAAAATAATACATGGGCCATTAATCACTTGGTTCAGTGAGATGATATATGAGCTGTAGGTGTTGCCCTGGACAAATATAATATCTGGCTCTGCTCAGAGATTATTTTTCCACCTATGTGTGCTAGATGAATTAAAACTGTGAACTTTTAACTGATACTCACAAAATAGACTTTTAAAAAAAAATGTAGAATTCTGAGAATTTGTTTTCACATGGTCTTCTTTATCTTCACATGCTGCCACATACACAAAATAATTTTCTGCAGTAGTGTGGGCTTTCCATGGAAACCACCCACTGAGCAAAAACAAGTTCTGCAAATTCTGCCCAGTTTACTTTTTTCCAAATAACTTGATATGGCACTAATTAGTCTGAGAGTCCAAAAAATAATTTAACTTGCTTAAGAAGATTTAGTGTAACACCAAAAATAATTTGTTACAATTGCAATGATTTTCTTGGCAATGTCTATTGTTATATAATTTATTTGGAGCAAACCAAGAGACAGTAATTTACATTTCCAAAGAACACTTGAAAACTGACAAGAAAAAGTTCTTAAGTGCTCTAAAATGTTAAACACCTACAGTTTATCAGTTTTCTGTTCTATAAAGAGAGAGGTACAACAGATTGCTTATTTCAAAGAAGACTTTAGACGCTTACTGCAGATATTTATTCTTTTTAATTTTGGTAATTCTAATTATGCTTAAAAAACAACCAAGGAAGTATTTTCCTCAAAGTAGTCCTTGTTTTTCCACATTCATTTTTAAAAAGATGTTTTAGTCACAGAAGGCCAATAGCACTGTAAAAACACCGTCAGAGGGGCACAAACTCTTTAGGTTTGAACTGTTTTCCACAGTGCCAAGGCAAAACATACACTAAGAAAAATACAATTACAGAAACTAATGCTACATTTTTTGTACTATTGGACTGTAAACTCTGCTGAAAACCAGAACTCACAAGCAAGAAGTATTTGAAGAAGAGTAATACATTCAGAAAAGCAAAGTCACATAATAGCACTATGCCATGCAATACCCTGTCATCAAGTGGTACATTAAGGTTTTAGGGGACATTAAAAAAATAAGGAGATTTTTGGAAACTCCTTGCAGGCCATATACTTGAGAAGTCACAGCACTACTTTAAAACAGCTTTGATGCGCAATACGTTGCATTTCATTTCAAGTCACTTCCCAGGGAGAACATATGAAATATGAATTTGTTGCTAAAATGGTTCTTAAAGGTAACAACTCCCATGATAAATAAGTACAGTCAGACTGGAAGCTGAGATAAAAAACTCAGTGCTTTCTGCCTCTTTCCAACAGCACAGGGGCCCAGCTTACCCAGAAGACTGGGTGCTGCTGAGCTAATGAGTTTATTGTTGTAATAAGATAGATACAGACTGATAAGCCTTTTCTATTTTCAAACCCTGTTTTTAGTCTTCATTCTACCTCTGGTACCTGTCTGGACATAAATAACCCAGACTCAGTCCCAGACTTCTTGTGACCTTAATGTTGCAATGACTTGAAACAGATTAGGATCTGATCCACAACTAGGCACTTGCAGCCCATCTGCATTGCAAAACACAAGTTCAGCTGAACCCATCTAAACAGTTCTTTCATTTACTTTCCTTGGTACAAATCAACAAATGTTGAGATGCCATTAATACCAACACATCCAGACATAATTCATTACAAAGTCCCATTTCCCAACTGGACAGTTCCACATTTCCTGTGGTCACCTAATTAATGGATGTCTATCAGCCCCATCTGCAAATCTTACTGGGTAATACTTCCACAAAACTAAATTGAGCTTGCCACAGCAGAAATGATGCAGTACCATGGGGTACAATTAACTATACAGAGACATACTTTATCCTAAGCCTGAGGCACAATCAATAATGAGTTTCTTTTCTGAGATATTATGGGGTTATAAGCACGAGATGATAGCCTTGAACTACTTAAGATTTGGTGACCTTTTTCTACTTGGATCTTAGCAAATATGCAGCTAGACAAATAAAATAAAATTCCCTACCAATTCTAAAACGAAAAGGTTTAACTGCCTAAATATAAAGCAGTATCTTGTCAGTGAAAAAATTAAGACTTATAATATTAATAAAACAATGAGGACCAAATGATATCTTTTTTATGCTTCATTTTTTTGGACACACAGGACTGCTTTTGATTTTTATTCTATTGAGACACTAGTCAATTTAGGCAAAAGAAGAATATTCTGATTGGCTGAGGAGGACTGGAATCTACATCTCAGTTTAGGTGACAGTGCAAGCCTTGCAAATCCACTGAAGACAGAACACTTTGTCCAGCCTCACTGAGCATCTGAGCAAGGAAATCTTCAATCTCTTAAAATTTCACTTGGAGTTTGATTTTCACTAATTATGTCACTGTTTCAAGCATTTGTTTTCACTAATGTTCCAGACAGGATTTTGCTTAGCTGCTTTTCCCGAGTTTTATACTGAGAGGAAAGATCGTTTTTTTTTTAAAGTAATCTCTTAGCATATCTTTATTCCACCAATATTTCTCTCAAAATAATCTAGAAGTTCCTCCTCAGACAAAAAATTTGTTTCCTGGAATAGGTTTCACTTCAGCTACCTTAAGCACACAGTACCTGCACATCCCCAAACAATACATAATCTCACTTAGCTGGTAACGTGTTGGATGTCAACTGCTTGCAAGCAAATCTAGAAGGCTCTCAGATAAAGTGAGACTAGTCATCTAAAAAATCTACAGAAGGGAAGAGAGAACATAAACAGTGTCCAGGAATCTCCCCCACCTACATTTTCCCTCAACCCATGTGGTCTCCAACCACGTCTAATGTTCTTGAAAGTATGTATTCAAGTAACACATGGGGATATTAAATGGATAAGAAAATCAAACTGTACTGCTGGTTTGCTATGCCAGACAAACTGGTTTTCAACCTTTTAACTTTAAACAGGTCACAAGAAGATTATTCATCTATTTACAAAGAATTTTGTGGCAGCCATGAAGAAATAACATTGGAATGTACAATTTGTTACTCAGTACTTTAGAAGCCAAACTGTTTCAGCAAAAGCCTAAAGGTGATTCTCTCACAAGACTATAGGATGGGGGAAAAAAGCCCACAAAGAAAGTTAATTTCAAATCTAATTTCAAAATTCACAATGTTTATGCCTTTCCAAGGTCACACAGCAAGATGTGTGAAATCAGGGAACACAGCCTGGAGCACAGCAAGAAAAATGATTGGTAGAGGCAGTAAGTGAATAAGCTATAAAACCAATTAGCAGAGGTATGTTATGATGCACTAGGATTTGTGCTGTATAGGAGGGCAGGCAAAGCTGCCTGGACTTGGGCTCGAGCTGCTGGACCTACCCAGCTTTGTCCAGCTGCAAGCATCCAGCCAATGCTCTCCAGCTGGTGGCCTCCCACCTGCAGCAGTTTGCCCACCTTGTGTCTGAGAAAGGAAGCACAAGTAATGGGTCCAAAGACTATTTGGGTTAGTTAGGACCAATGCAGAAGCAGAAAAGAGTAAAACATATTTGAATCTGGGAGGTAACTCCTAAGAGACAGAGAAACTTGATAGATAATGATATACAGAACTTAGGAAAGCTAATGCAGTTCTTTCAATACCTTATCAATAGCTACAGACAAAGAGATATTTCTTATTGAAAACCCCATCTCACTCCCAAATGGGTAAATGTATATTGCTTGACTTTTATATCCTTGTTCAAGTACTACAACAGTGCAAAATATCCTCCACAGTTACAAGTAATTTGAGTTTCTTGGCTGTCCTTGTTTTCTTGTGTGGGGTTGCGAAGTTGGCTATTTTAACTCTCAAAGTTGACACAGAATGATGAATCTCATCCTCCAGTTCCACCAAATGTAGTAATCCCCCAAGAACCCCCTCAGAATGAGGCAGTCTGCAGGTAACAATCCTGCTGCATAAGCCACTCCCATTTCCTTCACAGGTGTAATGATGCTTTGCTGTGCCCTAGAAAACCTCTTTTTCCAAGTGGACTCTGGAGAACACTGGCAGCTGAACATAAAGCTGAGGAGCCTAGAGGCTACTCGAATTAGGAGGGGGGAACCATCTTGATCCCAGGATTACAAAGCCTTATTTCTGCTACCCACATATATTCAACTTCACTTTGCCACTGCTAGACAAAAAATCATCCAAGGTGGTTTTATAGAACACTTTTATGTAGGCTCAGAACATTCAACAATATTTATTATCTACTGTAACACATGAACTTTTTGAAGCAAAGTTGATTCACTGGTTGTCATAATTCAGATTTTTCTTTGTGCTCTGTTTTGGTAATAGTATTTCTGTTTACTTCAAATGTAGGGTAATTTCTTGGACTTTTCCCACTAAACACCATTGACAGTACAGAACTTTGTTCTCAAACTGTATATTTTCATTAAATATCACTCCGACTATATTATAAACAGAATTTTTTCACATACATTTCAGGATTGAAGGATTCCACAGTGAAGTTATTTTACTGGTGCATGCTTATTTCGTTATGCAGTACTCTACTACATAGCATCTCATTTCCATTTCAGATTTTAGAAAGATACTAACAATTCAGTATCTTAGGAAGTAAATTACAGGAGGTTTCAGTGTGTTTTCTCACCCTAAGCTTTCCCATGAATATTTTCTGATAACAGATTATGGGTTGCATTAAACTTTCACAGTCCTGCAAAGACTAAAACTACTTCAAAGAGTGGTATATTCCCTTGGGTAATATCTGTGTGGCAGATATTAACTTTACTTAGGACCTAGCCTTCAGGATTTATTCAGCAATCATAAAAGCTAGCTTGTCAGTGTTAATAGGGTTATACTACAAATACACAGTACTTGCAAGAAAATTGATACCATTCATTACATACAACACTGTTTTCAAAGCTTGGCAGTCTGTACAGTGCAGCAAAAAGCCCCACAAGCAGCATGGAAGCAAAAGAGATAAATGTAAGGAGGACAAGATGTTTTCAGCTTAATATATAGGAATGAGAGCCAGGACACCTGGGTTCTTCTCAGGATCCCTTTCTCATGTGACCTTGGGAAGCAAATGTCAACTTTCTAATCATCAGAAGGTAAGAAAATGCAAAGCCTAACTCACATTAACGAGAGCACCTCTGAGCCTCAGTCTGAACAAACTTAAAGTGTCAGCAAGGCAGCTCTATTACATTGGTCCTGGTGCAACACAAAGCTGTTTGCAGGGAGCTTCAAGATCAGTCCTTGCCTGAGGGGACCTGACACCACATCTGCAATAATGCTTCTCCTTCCTGCCCTTTGCCAAGAAGTGGGAGAAAAGAGACTTGGCTTAACTACAAGTCAGATGCACATCAGCATCCCTTCAGTGGCACTGTCTGCTGGGCAAGCTTACACATCTTAGCAGTGTGCAAGAGTGGCACAAGCATTTACCAGGTGAGCTGCAATGCCAGCCTCCACCCAATGGATTCTGAGTCACTTGGTCAGTTCTTGCGGTGACAGTCATAAGGAAGTCAGAGCACCTCAGGTCTGTAGGAGAAATAACATTTGAAAACTTAAAGGAAATGGCCTCTTTTGCATATGAAAAATGTTTAGACAGCAGAAGGTCTGAACCCTTTTTTCCTGAAGTACTTTGATACCATAGTTTTGAATATCAATAAAGTATGCTGTGCTTATCATACTCCACAGCTATCCAGTGTTTGGCAGAACTGTTATGCCTAAACTCTGCTTTGTAACCCATGGATCACTGGAAAAAATCAGTAAGTCCAAGAGTGTATATAAACAAACAGATAGAGACTGATATTCCTTCTCCTCATGCCAGGCAAAGAGATTTGGCTTCAAGTCCAAGATCATTTGCACTCAGGCAGTTTCCTGCAGGCAGACCCAGAGTACCACAGTGAGCTCAAACTGTATCCTTGCTGCAAACCTCATATGGTGTTTACTGAGAGCAGTGGAGACCCACAGTGCAATGACTAACCCCTGTGAGAGCCTGAGCCTGGACTGACTCATGCAACTTCAGAAATGAAGACATAGGTATTCTTTTTTTTAAATAGCTTCTGAATTTAGCTTTCCATTTAGTCAGTCGGCTTTTGCTTTTGCTCACCTCAAGGAGAGCAAACACTTATTTTTGACTTCAATCAGACAGTTCTGGAGTGGAGTTCAGTAGATCACATCTGTCAACATTTGACAGCTACCATATGAGGAGAAAAATGAGGGATAGACCTTTCATTGAAATACTCCATGCATTAGTCTAAGAGATCTTTTGTTCCAGGAGAGCTTTCTAGGGCACAGAGTAGAAACGTAGCTGCCTCTTTATTTTTTTTTTCCCCTCTCCTTTTTTAAGGAGATAGCAATAAAATAGCTAATAGACAGCAATAGAAAAATGCCTTTCAAAGAAGAGTTTGATAAATATATGGTTAATATTTCTAACATACTTTGCTTTAACCAGGCTAGTGCTTGTGAATAATTTATTTACTCATCCTTATGACAAATTTGAAAGTAGCTTTGAGGAAATGCTTTATATACTTAATAGTTAACTTTTAAGAGTGTAAGAACTGAAGAGTGTAACCATGTAGTCTGATTACTTCCATTTCTGTTGCTACAAATATTCAGTCAGCTTTTTTCCTTATATGTAATGGAAATCTAATTAGCTTAATAATGACATTAATTCCTCTAACTAGGAAAAAATAGAAGACAATAATGGTGTCCTATATTATTTCCAGCCAAACATTTCATTTCAGTCTGCAACATTTACTACAGGCTTTGCCAACATTTGGGGTTCAGGCATAGCTGAGACAGATTTAGTCCAAAATGAAAGCAAAAGTTATTCTGTAACACCCTCCATGCTTCCCTTCAGTACTCTGCCAGGCATTTCCACTCAGATAAGTGCATGAGACTACAACCTGAAAGTAGTTTGGCTAACCTGGGATATGACCTGAGGACTTGACCTCTCTCTGGATGTGGTATTGATGTGTCCTACCATAAAAACCTAACGAAGTCCCTCTCCACAGCCCCTGGTGGTGCTGTCCACCAAGGATCACTGCACAAAAACTTGTTGCTATTTCTCCTAATTTTCAGCATTGCCAGTTTACTCCATGTGTCACTTCCAGCACTTCATTGCCTCCAGGGGTCTCTCTCATACCATAAAAGAAGAGATAACAATGAGCAACCTGAGAGGAGCTGGGTGATGATATTGCAGTTAAAGGACATCTAGGATTTCTAATGTCCCCAGCACGCTTGGAAAAAGCCTTTTTGGATGAAAGTGTTCAATAAATAGTGACCTCAAAACTTGAAAACAGCATAAGAATGATCAGAATGTTTATAATTGTATGTATTAGCCAAGAGACCAATACACACAAACCACTTTCTTTTGTATCTCTCACCAGTGTCCCCAATTGCAAAGACTGGTGCAGCCTGCAAAGCAATCCAAATGATGCCTAGCTCTCAAGTGGCTCTCTTTTCTTTACAAAAAGAAGCCACAGCAGTCTCTATAGTGGACAAAAGACAGTGGTGTTAAGCCATTATAATAGACCCAATCCCTAAAGTAGGACAATTTCAAAGGAAGATATAATTTAAAAATACTGCTGTTCTTCACTATTAACCAAATACCATTCTCACAAAAAAAAATTACAAAGAATGTCCTCCAAAAATTGTACACGAACAACAGCTGCACTAATTCTATACACATGGTTTGCTAAATGCCAAGGCTAAAGAAAAGGAAACGTGTACTTGCAATACAGTGAATACCAAACTTAAGCTCACAGTTATTGTATATTTTTTTGATGGTGGGGAGGAGTAAAACAAAGGACTAAAACACAAATGCTATCTGGCTGAAATTATCAGTAGGTAAGATGGTGTGGTTACATTCTATAAGTGATTGCAGAATAGCTTTGAATAAGCCTTCCAGGGGAGTAGTGATTTTTATACCTCAGCTTCCACAGTGGTTGGTGTGATAGCTTACCTTTTACAGCATCAGGCCTGCTGTGGCTCAGCCTAAAACGTATTCAAGCTTATCTTTCCTCCAAGGGTGATTCTTATACCATGGCTTAGAATTTTAAATAAAATGCTTTATTCACTTGTGACTTTGCATGCAAGCCCGTTTTCTATGGAAGTTCTTACATGCCACAGCTGACATTGAAAGTTTTACATTTAGTCAATGACAAGTAAAAATACATATATCCACATCTGATAGTGATATAGCAAGGTTCTGTGCTGCTCATTGCCCAAAGGAAACATTTCTGGCATATAAACAAGCTGATAGTTACAGCTACTTCCAAACAATGTTAATGATACTTTATTGAAAAGGATCCCAAAATGCCATCGTCCTTCATGTTGTGTCCTTTCTGCAGTCCAGCAGCAAAACAACTGCCAGTTAAACTTCTAACAGCACACATGCTCAGCTCGTGCTACTTTCTGTTAGATTCAGCTATTGATGCAGCAGGTCACAATGCAATTTAGAAGCAATTAAAAGGTAATGAATGTGCTGAACTGAAACCACTGCCTGGAAGGCTTTTTCTGTGTACAAGGGAAAGAGATAGATTTGTGTCCTTCAGTGATTTCTGTTAGTGAAATGGCAAAGAAAAATGCTTCTGAAATGGGCCTCAGATGTCTGAAGGACAGTCTGTTTTTGCAAATGTGAGTGCTGCTGAAGTTCTGTGATACAGCAGCTTAAATTCCTGCACACAAAATCAAAGAAACTTCTTACACCAGAAACTATCCAAGAATTCTCCCGCCATAATAAGGCTTTGGGGAAAAAGAAAAGAAAATACCATGGGATACCATGCAGTTTCCATATACTGCTGCATAGCTGTTGAATTAATATCCTATTAAACAAGGTAGACATTATCTCTGCAGTTAATGACGGTGTATGTCAAACACTGATTAAAACAATTACATTCTATTAAGCCACATGTACCCAGAGTGGTTCATCCTCATTTGAAAGCTTTATTTGAAATCACATTTCATGGTTCACTTTTCTTTAGAGTTATTGCACTGTTTATCTCCAAACAGTTTGTTGATATTTCACAGTGGGTCAACCAGGTGCAGAAATAGTATTCTTAGCTTTCTACACCTGTTAATTTATGTGCATCCTTTTCTTGCATTTTTAACCCTTTGAACACTTTTGTTGGAACTGATGGATTAACTGCCTTTAGACTGATTCCAGCCAAGAGATATTCAGGATGTCAGTTTTCTTAGTATCCAAACTAAGCAGCTACAAAAATATTGGAAAGAGATCTACAATGTACACACTAGTGTGCATAGTTTTAAAACTACAGTGGCCATATAGATTCTTTAGGATAGGCATATACTGTCTACACACAGAAATAGGTTTGAAAATGGCCATCTAGATAATCCTGTGTCAGGACTATACCTGTCTAACAAAATAAACTTCTGCATGCACCCTAATTTCCATGTACCTTTTGCTGCCTCTTCTCATACTTAGCAGCATCTGAAGAAGGAGGAAATATTTTACAGCACATCTCAGCAGTTTATGCTCAGGATACCCAGAGACTGTTTAGCAATGTTTTGAACTGTTGACGTTTCCAAGAACTGCACACAACTAATCAGAACATTCATTGCATTATATTCTATTTCATGATCCATAAATTGTTCACAGGCCAGTTAGATTTCTTGAAGCCAGAAGCATCAGGGGCAGCCAAAAGCCTCTGGTTCCTCTCTGGTCTCGACCCCAGGGCTCCATGCAGGGAGAGGAAAGGGGACAGTATTTCTAGCATAGGCAGACTTACTAGTGACAAACTCTTCTAAACCAATGTATTAAAAGATAATTTTCTTTCTTTAATTTCAAAAGGGACAATTCAGTCTTAGGCTTTTTCCAGAGATCAGTAACAAATAATACACAGTCATGTTGTATGTTGAAATGTGGTACAGGATTTTATTTAATTAAAAAAAAATAAAGCTCTCTCATCAGCTAGTTTTCAAAAATTATTATCATCTTTTAAAATATTACAGAATGACAGTCTTCAAAACTAGCAATGTCTTATGCTTTGGAACAGAAATTTAACCTTGACCGCTGTTCATTCAAAAACAGTGTCAAGTCACTTGGGCCAAAACCTCTCCATTTGAAGATGACAGAAAACTATACCACTCATTCTAGAATTTTTTACCTGTATTTTCACAGGTCAAGAACATTTAGTTGCATGCATATTTTTCTAAGACAAAAATAATCTCCATTTAATCTGCTGTTGAACACAGTATTGAAAATTCAATGAGATAGCCATAAAATAATACATAACAGACCATAATAAACTGAGACTTACTATACAAATCTTGTTAGCCATAAAATACCCTTATCAATAACATTAATTCAACAGTTCACTCCTGATATTCACTAGAGGATTCTATCAAACTTTCTCTTCAAAATATATTTTATACCACACACACACACAAAATCTTTTATAAGCCACAAAATATTAAGGTATCCTCATAAAAACCAGCTTATATAAAATTGGCTAAACATCTTCCAAGTTAGCATGCTATTCTGACATTAATAAAGACTGCAGGATCAGGCTTTAAGAAGGAAAGACTGTATTAGACTACTCTTCCACATGGCTATGGATTCTGTTTATATTGCTATTTCTAATGCTAGGAAGGAAAGGAAAAAAAAATTCAAATGCCTGGGGGTGTCTTTCCAGCTTGCATTTTGTGAGACTGAGAATTATTTCACATGAGGATAACTGCACATAACCCCATTTAATGTGGCATGGCACTTTTTTTTTAAAGCAATTTATTTCAGCTGCTCATAAAAACATGATGAAATCTTATTAGCGAGAGTCTGTCAGGGCTAGCTGTGGTAGTTGGTTTACAAATATAGGTATTCTGACTCTACAGCAAAGGTTACTTCTGTTACTGGGTAATACTGAACAGCATGGAGCAGAGACCAGCCCTCTAGGATGGAAATCTCTGTGAGAACATAGTCTGTGTCTCAAAGTAAATTGCTATTTTGACAGGAAATACTGAAATGTTTACAACAGAAGAGAAAAACAGGGAAACTAGGAATCAAAGAAAAAATGACAGTAATCGACTTCAGAAAGGTATTTTCTGAATATGACAAAGAGAAACTTTCCCTCAAAGATGCCTGTAACAAAAACCTGCCCAGTCTGACTGGTGTCAAGGAACAAGCCTGAATCCATCCCTTCCAGTGCAGCACTTGAGACACAAACAAGTGCATTTGTCTGATACACTTAGAAAATTATTCTGCAATTACAGGAAAAAAGCAAAATCACTGGCTAGGAATGGCTGAAACACCATTCTCACAGCAACCACTTCCAGACCTTGGCCTAAAGAGGTAAATGAGACCTTTGGAATATAAACTGCAACTGCTGGAACAGCTCCAAATGGTGAGGAGCAAGAGTTACAGCTGATGCTTGAGCTGGTCAGGCACAGGGATGGAGCCAGAAATCCCACACCTGGAGCTCCTCCCTGCCAAGGAGGGCCCAAGCACATGGGTGGTGGTCACTGTAACAGCTCCAGTACTTCCCACCGGGAAAGGAAAACGAGGGATGCCGGGCTTTTGGAAAAGCTGCTTTGCGCGTGTCGAGGCTGTTAGAAAAGAGTAGGGTGAAGGGAAATAGACTTAGCTCTAATTTTTGAGGCCTATATCCATGCAAATAAATGGAAGTTTATGTGGGTTCATAATGAGAATCAATGGGTTGGGGTCTTTTCCAAACCACCTTTAAATCCCAGCAAAGTTGCTACTGACCTCAGATCACAAAACTTTGATAATCCACAGAAACTGACCTGAAAACTTTGTGCCTATCCCAAAGGTCAGGTTTTTTTCTGTGCTAAATCATAGTGAAAAAACAAAAGAATAAACCAGTAGTCTGCTTGTTTTATTAGCCTTTATACTAGGCATTGGATTGAGTGGGACCCAGGTCAAAAGAAAAAATTAGAAAAGCTTGTGTTCACTGCTAAAAACATGACACAATCCAGGTTTGGTGTCAAACTATGGCAGAGCTACTCCTCACAGTGGCATTAGAAGGATACTGTACAGCTCACTTTATCCTCCTCCTGCACCTTTAGTTTTACTTCTGCAGAGCACTGCTCCAAATCTTGTTTGTTTATAAGATAGTTTTCCTTCCATGATGAATATGGGGATTATACCATGCTCAGCATCTCTGGAAGTCAATCTACTGCCTTCTGGAGCTCCTTACTCACATTCTAACGCAGTTTCAAGCTTCCCAGATTTTCCATGTTCAGCTTCTTAAGTTCCTTGACAGTTCTGACATACTGAAAATTCCCAGTTCCCAGCTCTGTGTCCAGAGCTGCTAAACCCATCATCAAGGAGTAGAATCATGCAAGTGACCCTGTAGGATGTAAATTCTTGAAACTTCCTGGAACTGAGTATTTAGCCCAAATTTATTTTGGAAAGTATCCTTTCATTTTTGATAGTAATGATCTGAAAATGTCATTTAAGAAGTGTAGCAATTTCGGGGAAGAAACTTAATTGAATCCAATTCTACCCTTCTAGCATAACACATTGTCAAAGAGGCCTGCTTCATATGCATATCAATAAAACATCTGTAGAGGGAAAATGTGAAAATGACCCTGGAGACAACAGTAGCAATGGAAATAAAATGGTGCAGATACATGGAAATAACAAAAGGAGTAATTACCATAGTGAATGTGACCTCAGAAAGTCTTAGCCTCTCCCTTTAAGAATGGAAAGAACAATTCCATTTTTACAAACCTATAGTTGCAATATAAACAGCTCTGATCTGAAAAAAAGAAAGGCAAAAAGCAGGTTCTTGGAGTTTTATGATGCTCCAGTGCTAAAGCAGCATAATGTGCCTCCCTGGCTGAAGGTATTCAAGAGCTCTTGTTTTTTGTTTGGGCCTCTGGGTACCTTAGAGGTCTGATTAAAAGCTGTGAAAGTAATGAGCCTTTCCTCCAGCTTCAGTAAGCTTTGGACCAGACCCTGCATCAGCACAAAGCAAAACAGAGTATGTATTCTGGAGAAAGCTTAATCACTCAATAGCTGTAGTCTAAGTCAAATAACCAACAATAAATGCACAATTAACAAACAAGCATGCCATACCTTTGTGTTACCAGAGAAGTTACTCTGGATGGATTTTCTCTCATACAAAACCATGCATGTTCCTGAAAACCTTTAAAGGATAAAGCTCACAGAAATCTCACTGAAGAGTTAAGTATGTAAGAGCTAAATTTAACATGGAGTTGCACACTTTGCCTCATTCAATAAGATACTTAAAATGCACTTACTGTAAGTGCATTGACTTCATAGGTTTGAAGTTAAGAGCATGTGTAACATGCTGGATCAGCACTCAGGAATGCATTTTACTGAGACCTCTTCCCAGGAGACATCACCCACTCCCTCAGACTTGTCTATTCTTCCTTGTACCCCTTCTCAAACCTTCATTTCTTCAGCTCCCTTGTGTCTATCTTTCCAGACTCTCCCTTGTCTGCTTACCAACATATCAGGTTACCTTTCTTCTTCTTCTGGCCTCTCCTACCACCATAAACAGCAGTTCCCCTCTTTTCTGTACCCCCACAGAGCCTGACCCTTCCCTGTCCCTGCCTTGCCTTGGGGTGGCTTTGGTGCCCCTTGTCAGCCACATTCCCTCGGCTGCTTGGGGACAAGAGTGCTTCAGCAGAGCTCACAGTCTCAGGACACGGCCATCTTGATGACAAGCATTCAACTTGTCACAGCAATTAATTCTGATCATTTAATACATCTGGAAAAGCATTTTAAAAGTCCAGAAGAGTTGCTGGCTAAATGTAAACCATAACTGGTCACGTGATTCTGTATTTTCACTGGACATGAAGGAAATCACAACAAAGAGCTTCATTCCACAGCCCTGTATGCAGGAAAGTCTAAAATTCAAGCAACTGGGGATGAAACAATAAAAATATCCAATGGGGAAAAACACAGCATTGTTTCTGGTCAAGGTGTCTGATCAAGAAAACCCTAATAACTTTTTCAAGAACTCCTGAGATATTCAGAATGAAAAGGTGTGGAAAACCTGATCATTATAATGAATAAATCCTCTCCCTGGTTAAAAGAGAGAAGAGATGGCTACATATAGTGGAAAATGAAAATAAAGATGAACCTTTTTAAAGGGAAGAAAAAATATCCCCAGCTACAAATGCAGTTAGGGGACAAAAGTGAGTGAGGAGCCATAGGGAACACTGGAAAGATCAGCATTCTAATTTTGCTGCTCCTTTCTTCAACACACGGTCCCTGCTCAGCCCCCAAAGATACAACTTATCTGAATATTACTGAAAAGAAAAACACTCCCTCAATCCATCTCAACTGTGCAATTTCACAGAATTTATCAGGTCGGGAGGCCTCCTTTGAGAAGCAAGTGTTTAAAAATTACACATCATGGGCAGCTAAGGCTAGAAGCAGGTATTTAATATCCCTAAACCAAACCAATTATTTTCAAGATAAATTACAAGGTAAAAAAATTCTGGAATGTCCAACATCCAAATATATAATGAATTCTTTGAAACTGAAAATGTTTTTACCTTCAGATTTTAACTATCTTCCCTTGAAATTCTATATTCTAAAGCACAAGGTAGCACAGTTTTGAAGATTAAAGATGTGTGAAAACCAGAGGTAAAAGATGTTAAAGCTTTTTAAATTATCTTTTGATAGTGACATTTCTATGACATACAGCATCATGAAAGGCAAGATGATACAATTCAATAAGACATTCTTTGCCCTATGTTTACAGTCATCTCCATACTGCTCCAGTAGTTCTACATACAAAATGAAAGGTATTTTCCATGCATGCTTTGATAAAGGCAAGGACCTACTTGGTGGTAAGAATTCCAAAGCTTTCTTGATCTGGGACACTGTCCCTCAAATATCTCATCCCTTTCACTACTCACATAGTTTACAGACCTCCTCCTCTGATTTATGCACCACTACAAGTTGTTCCACATTTGAGATACAATTCCACAAACAGTTTGTGCTGATACTTGACTCCGTTTCCAAAATAAAACTACAAAAGTTAAACTTATTTTTCAGGCTTTTTATCTTTTTAATAAAAGGTCACAATTTCCTGCTTCAGAAGTATACACCAAACCATACAATTCTTCAGAGAGGATTATTTCTAGCACGTTACTTCCTAGAGCATGACTATTCTGTAATATCCCTTAACAATCAATTAAGTCTGAAATAAAGTCTGATATAGAGTTAATAGCTTCAAATATTTCCTCAAATCCTTTGAGCAAACCAGTACCTTTAAACTGACAACATTTGAAAATCCATAGGAATGATACTACTAAAACTATTTAAAAATCTTTAGGCTAATGCTAAGTTCAGCAGTACTGCTCTTCTAGCATCCTGATTTTTTGCTCATCCAATGAATCGATGAAAATCATGAAAACATACTTTTAATCTATTATCTTAAAACTCATTGGTCATATTCAAAGCTGAGTAGTCAAATAACACATCATAATGCTGTTTTTGTCATAGGAGCTTAACATGGAGAGGGGGGCAAGAGAAGGAAGTCGTGATCAGAGAACTCTGTACCAACCCCATGCCTCAACAGACAAAAAACACACAATTACCTTTTCTGTTTGGGACCAACCCTCAAGAATTCAGAGGTATTTTTTCAGAGCACAAAGATTTTCACATGCATAAATATTTCAGATATGAGCTTAAATTCTCAGAGCCTGCCAAAATGCCTGTATCCAGACACTGTACAAGCAGAACAGGAATTTTGCTACATACCCTGCAGCTGCATGTGTTCCCCATGGACTCTCTTTAACAAGAATACTTCGAATTTAGTAGAAAGAGTCTGTAATATTTGGGTTATAATCAGCAGCAGTTCCAAAGACACTTTTTGCACAAGTTCAAGAGGAGATGTAGGACCTGTAGATGGCAGTCTCTTATCACATTGTCCCGACGGGAAACCAATTCCCCAAGTTTGTGTTCTTGGCGAAGCAGGGAGAACGGGGGCTAAACAAGAAGACGCCTTTATGACACTAGCGAGCTAAAACCTTTCAAAGTCTGTTCGCTATTAGTGGGATATGCAGGGATGGTTTGTTGTTAGTTTGGTTTTTGTTTTTTTCCTAAAGCATTTCTTTCCCATTAGAAGGCTTATTGCATTTATTACCCATTTTTACAACGGGGTACTATACCTGGACAGCACTAAGTTTCATGGACAAATCAACTTACCAGTACTACTGACCTTGCTCTACATTCAGTTTTCCTTGGCAAGTTCCCTGATGCTTTGGGGTAATGGTTGGAATCTTTCCTAGAAAGCAGATATCCACACCAGCACAAGCTGAGTGTATGTGGATTTTCTGTGCAGCTGGACAGCAGGATATGTGAACACAGTCTCCTTTGCAAGTGGATTTAGATTCATGGGTCCTCCCACGGCACAGCATAGAAAAAGACATTCTTTTATTGCAGTTGCTAAGACAAAAAACTCTAACTTAATATGTATTTTTATCATTTCTCATAATTAAACACATAAGTAGCTTCACTTTGAAACACAATGAACTTCAAACTCAGTCTATCACTGTCAATCTCATTCATAATGCCTCGTTCAGGTGCCACATTTCAAAGAAATCATGTGACTGCATAAACTGTGAACCTGCCTTTGAATTCACAATATGTTTTTGTATAAATTATAATAATTTTCAATATACTGTAGAACAAGCCATATAAAGATTCACTACAAAAAATAAAAAAGTAAACGAACTGAAACATAATACTTCTTAAAAAAAAAGGTATGATCCCCTCAAGAGAGAGGCACCTCCCTCAATTAAGTGGAGAATGATAGTTATACAAAACAGGGAAATCCAGAATTATTAAAGCAAATTTGTCATAGTGACAGAAAGAAAACTCCAGTGACAACAAAAACTTCATAAGGAGAAAGGTGGACACACAAAAGCTGCTCATCAAAACTTAACATGGCCTTTCACCAGGATGGCCTCCAGGTTGGAAATGTTCACAAAAAGAGAATAATAGAAAAAAAAGTCTTAATCCTTCCAGAGTAACTATAGTTACTCTGAACTATAGAGTTCAGGGGGTGTGAGAGGAAAGTAGGGTTTCTGAGCGCTCTAATGGCAAAATACACTCACCTGTAGGAGACAGACATACCTATTAGATTTTGCAGTTTTTCTAATTCTATATCTATTACTTTATTAAAATGAGACACCAAGTTAGATGTTAAATTCAGTAGCTCAATTCCAATTTTCAATTTTCATCTCAAAGCTTTTAATTAATCAGTTTACTCTTTTTAAAGGTAATTCAGGATTTTTATTTCCCTATTTCCACTACTCTCTCCAAGCTTCCTAATCAATATATTCAGAGAAATCATTCTCCCTTAGTAATCTCCATTTTTAAGGTAACCTTTATTGCTATTTATTTATTGCAGATGATGGATACATATAAGAAATTTCTTTTGCTCTCTCCTAATTTCTCCTTTAGGGAAGGTAGCGGTGTCTTCCCATTTTCTTCCTTGTGTAGCCACCTGCATTTGCATCTTAGAAAGGTTATAATGTCTGATGTTGCTTTCTCAGTTCAAATAATATCCATTTTGGCATGTTTGAGGTAGTTGGCAAACAAATGTAACTCTGATTTCAATAGTGAGACTTTGACGTAATGATGGCTGCTATACTGAATTATTTAGCTTGGAACAAAATCATTTAAAAGAGAAGACAACAGTTTTCACAAAACTGAGGTTGTCAAAGGCAAGAAGACAGGAAATTCCTCTGACCAGCAGACAGAATAAATCTGCATCACTCACTGCAAGAAGATGCATTTCACAGAACTCACACCTCATCCAATGTAGTGCTCAAAATACTTGGTATGAAGGAGCCGGGTATTGAAGGGCTGACTTCCAGCTGGAGCATGTGAATGCAGTCATGGAGAGAAACACCTCCATGAATTCTGTTTTGCTTTGCCTACATGCAACACCTTTCCTTTACCCATTAAACCATCTTTATCTCAGCCCAGGATTCTCACTTTTAACCCTTCAGATTCCTTCCCCTTCCTGATGTGGGGAGAGAGGCAGCAGCTGTGTGGTGTTTAGTTGCCAGCTGTGGTTAAACCTCTGCTTTACACCATGCTGTTAACTGGAGTGTAAATAAACCTGACCATGTTTCTGCCTCTGAAAAAAACACACTCACCCCCAGTGCTCCCATTATTAACAGGAAATAAGGAACATTTACAAAACCAACGATGCATTAGTTATCTGCCTTAGGTTTTTTTCTTGTATTTGACTTAATAAACGCCCAATAAATTTGCCAGTACTTATCACTGCACCAACTCCTGTACTGCATAGTAAATACATCACTGTAATTTCCTGAACTTTATCATTCAGTAGAAAAGAACTAGTGCATTTAGGCCTATCATTTTGTGGATTTTTGTTTGGCTCTTTGCTATAACCAGTAAAAGATTATATATATATCTTACTGGAGCAGTTTGGAAGACTTATACTACAGCTGTATAGTCTCCATGTGTATGTCTCCATCTAGTGCTTGATCCCAGTTCATAACTTGTCTCCTAAAGGGCTCAGTTTGAAGTGGTTCAGAGTTGTATTTTGACACTGCTTTTTAACCCCTCCTAAGCCACTGCTTTCCAGAGAATATAGGTGAGAGCACAGGAAAGGGAGGCTCTTTGCCACAGCACTGCTCACAGTGGCCCCAGTCTCCTCCTCAAGGAAAAATTATCTGCAGATCCATATCCATGCTCCTCAGCACCTTCCATCACTCATGTTTCAGGCTTGCAACAGGAGGTCTTGTTGGAATGCAGCTAGAAGCTGTGGAGCAGTCATCAGGACCCTGTGTTAGGTAGAGACACTTTCCCATGGATCCCACAGCAGGGGAAATATGGAGGCCTGGCAAGAAAGCAGCACCCGTGTGCAACTGGAGCAAGGGCAGCCTGGGACAGGGGAACAGCCTGAGGGAGTTTTCTGTCAGTGCCCTCAGGTCTGAAGCAGACACCAGCATGTACAACTATGCCTATAAGGATGCAGCTCTCTTGCTATTACATAGTTTATACACTTATGTTCTAGATGTAGCTTTATATCATTATATAGATTAAATATACATATTTATTATACATCTAAACATGCTTGGGATAAAAAGGACTTTCCAAGAGATAAGATTAAAAAATAATTAGTCAGAATAGTTTTTAAATTAAACCTAAACCATTGTGTAACACTACCCTGGAGCTAAACTAATTTGAGCTTTTTCAAGCCCTTAATTTGTCACGCTCATAGCTCAATAAATAGTTACTGGATTAGTGCCTTCCATTTAGCCTGCTTCTTCATCTGTTTTCTTACTTTGCTCATTTCTAGATCTTCCTGAAATTATGAATAAAAACCATTATCATTGACCACCAAATTATGTTTTTATTCCTCTCCTTGTCTCTAACTACACTCCCATAATTACCAATATTCTCCAGAGAATTGCTAAATGATTGTCTCTCAGGAGGAATTCAGTGCCTTTCATGGTCAACTCCACAGCTTGCATTTATTCTAATTTTTGCTCAGAACCTGGCACACATTTCCTAATATATGGCAACGTTTTGAAAGATTTCCTTTATCGATGTTTTTGCAAGATACATTAGTGGCACTTATACTCAACCAGTAAATGCTGTGTTTCAGAATCCATAAAATCTAATCTAGTACCTCACTTGGTGTGATCACAGTTGCAGATAAACAACCTAAATTTAATGTAATAGGTAAGATATCAGAAACATCACTCTACAATACTTAAAAATAATCAGAATTGGTTAAAAATTAACCTTTGCAAAGGATTCTCCAGTCAGATTCTCTGTGGCCACCTGCTGTGGGTGTCAGAGCCACAAACACACTCTAACGGCAGAAGCAGGTGATAAAACATGTTCCTCTCCTCCAGCATTAACAGCTCTGAGCTCAATCCTTTGAGGTTCAGTTACTACTATTAGAAGGAAAATGTGTGAATGGGCAAAGTGGTAGGGATGGAGAGCTGTAAGTGGAAATAGGCAGAAGTACTTCAGTACTTCACCATTTTCCTGACAACCTTGTACAATGCAATTAACAGCATCCTTTATGCTGAAAACACTGCTTTGGCCTAATGGCTTGGATCTGTCTCTTCACTACATCCTGCAACAGCCCCTTCTGCATCACCAACAGCTCTCTCCATTCTGAGAGGATCTGTATGTGAACCATCCATGCAGAGAATGTTCTACAGGATTATCTGGCCTCCACTTTAACACCTTAAATGGAGCTTATTGTGGGCCTCTACACAATCTCTGGTGGAGCAGCTGGAGAACAGGAGTGGAGTTGTTTTTTTCAGGGACTGGTGGCTCTGCAAAGGATGCCTTTGCTGTGCTGAGCTGCCCAGCTGCAGGGGAACAAGAGTGTGTGGACACCCAAGTCCTTTTCTCCATGGAGTTATCAACCTTGAGGACACTGGGACTTGTCAAGCATCCATTCCTGATGAAACATCCCATGGCTCCGGTAGCACTGTGTCTTCATGACAACAGCCACCTCAACTTACACTCACAAACTGATCCAGTAGTACTTTTAACACCAGTCATATTCTTTAGACCCTCGCTGCAATTACTGGAAGGCTGCTGGAGAACCTCTGAAGTTACTTCCCAGCCAAACATTTATCCTTTACTGAAACACACTTTTGCTCTGAATTTAAATAGCTTTTTCGCTCCCCAGCACAGCAAAACAAAAGATGAAAAAGCAAACACTTTCTACAAGTGCATCAGTGGTCTAACAGTTGCACCTTTTTCTTTTCCTTTTTTATGGCAAGTTATCCATTCACATTACTAGACATTTTCTTTATCTGTTCCCATTTGAACCCATCTTCTTAAACAATTCTGGGTAACCAGAATTGCAGTCAGCTTTTTTGAGGAGTGCCAGTACATTATTTTGCTCAACAACATTAACATTTCCTTTTCTCCCTTGAGAAGAAAACTCACATATTTTAATGTATCCTGAAGGATCACATTTATCTTTCTTATGTCTCTGTCTCATTAGTGCCTGATTCTGTGAAAGAGTACACAAAGTCCTTTCCTCCCTCAGCTGTTTCCAGCTGATGAGCTTCACACTTAGTGCAGAAATCCCTATTGTTACTTTCAAAGGGCATGAATTTGCATTTTATATAACTGAATTACAATTTTATTGCCATTATTACACTTCTCAAGTTCATCTAGTTCTTCCTTTGTGGTATTGCCATCCACCTTTGTACTGGACACATCCACATAAGCAATACTCACCTCCCCTACTGCCCAGGGAAAGGCCCTGAATAGCTAAATCTTTTAGCCTGATAAATCTTTGATCCATTTACAAAAACATGAAATAACTGTAATGGTGCAGAGGCACAATTAATGCCTTAAGACTTTTATAGCTATCCTTGTATGCAAACACACAACTCAAATACCAACATTATATAAAAAAATCATAACATGCAATTGGAATTTGCTTTTGCACTCAAGCACTATAAAACCACTGTAAAAGCAGACAGAGCTTTACATTTATATCCTGTTTACTCTGATATAATCTTGTGTTATAACAAGTTCCTTAGGAATAGATCCTCATGAGAGTATACTTCTTGAGTACTATTTTATTTAAATGTTAATGTCATTATTCCAGAAAGTAAACAGCAAAGAAAAAAAATCTGAATTAGAAAACAACTGGCCTGACAGGCCAGTGTACAAAACAGGACCAAATCAGGCTCTCCATTAGAAAACGGTACAAGTCAGAAAGCACCAAACTCAACTCGGTATGACCTAAAACCCTTGTAGGAACTCTGTAATTAGGGTTTCTTTCTTGAATATCTGAAAACAAGGGCTTCATCTGTTTTTTGTTAGAATCAAGTGGCCAGCTGGTATGAAAGTTTACACAGATTTAGTTTTTGTACTTTCCAGATATTAAAAGTTAGCTTTGTACAGGTGTTCTGCTTTGGTGGTTTTTTGGGTGTTTTGTTTGTTTGTTTGTTTTTGTTTGGGTATTTTGTGTTTGCTTTTTAAACAAATGCCAGAAAAGACTTTTTGGCTTAAAACTTTGTTGATTTGCTATAAAAAAGAATTATGCTGTGTCACCTTTTTACAGTTTCCTTGCGAGACCTACCTCAAAAATAAATTTTACACTAAGAAATTTTTCTTGAATCACCAAACTGGATAATAGAGTATCTTTCTCTGTTAACTATACCCTCCTACATATTCTTAAAAATGCATGCATTAAGTCAATTATAATAAACCTGTCTCTAAGATTCAGGTTTTGAAAGCTTCAGAAGTAACCTTCCCCAAGGGAACAGACATGAAGTGTGCAACTGGACAGCAAACTTAAACCACAGTGATACAGCATTAGGAAATGGTCCCTATATTCCAGGCACCAACAGAAGAAGAGGGAAGGAAGTAAATGTTCCCCTAATTACACCATTTTCTTATTAGAAGTGCTTGGTTTAATGGGGCAGAAATGTTAGTATGATCCAATGTTAACGCTTAAATAAGAACTGCTTCTGAAACCAAATTTAAGAATTAATGACCTCAGGGCCTAAATATAAATGAAGCAAAAGGAATGTGCCTTTATTGCTCCATTTTGGGGACAGCATAGGAATTCACGTGGAAAAGGAAATGCAAGGTGGGAATTATGCAGTTAGAATACTATGGTTGAAAATCTGGTAGAAAGAATGATTAAGCTGACATGAATGGAGGTAAATGTCAAGGATCTTCAAGCACAGGCCCAAGTCTTTTATGTGATACAACCACTGGAAATAAGGCAAAGACTCCCCTCTATTTTACAGAATTAAACTAATATGGAATATATTCAACCAAAAACAACTACCCTTCATTTATATCTTCTGAACTTATCATTAATAACTTCTAAACCCCAAATTAAATTGGCACCCTGTCTCAGAGCTGTGCCTTGGTTGTAACCTCCCAACACCTATTTTGGACAGTGCCTGAATCATCCACCTGCAGTCTGCAACTCCCTTTTAGTCCATGTGTCCCTCCTGCAGGTACAGAACGAGCCTGGATCTTTATTCAGCCATGCTGGGACAATTCTGCTTGCTACCAGTGCTCAAATGCATCTTCCTCAGGGTACAAATGTGTCAAAATTTGTCCTCCCTACCATGAAGCCCAGAGCCACTGAGGGACAGTCAAATAGCACCAATCACTCCAAGCTGCTGCACAATGCATGCCGTTTTCAGGCTACAAGTTCTCCTGTAAATATGCTCTTGGCCAACTTCAAATCTGATTTTAGAAAAGAGCATGTGCATTGTGCATTCCCATACAAACAGCATAACCAGTAAAAATAACATCACTTTGAGTTTTGTAATATATTAAATAAACCCAGCTACTTCCTCTTCAGAGAGGAGAGCTTAGAGCTGTAGGTCTATTTAACACCTGGTTAAACACTACTTAACCTCACTGCACTAGCCAACTACTTTTCATAGAAGCTGAATTTTGGCTAATAATGTCCCAATTAAACAGCAGTCACTGTCATTCACTATCATTAGGCTAAATTGGTTTCCTGGGAGATGTCCCGATAAAACAGCCATCCTGGTTAAATGCTTACCAGTTAAGTAAGATATGTGACACAGAAAAGAACTTGTGAAAGAAGAAATTCAACCATTTTTACCCTGTTCTATGTAGATAATTTTCCAAGAATTTTAAGATCATATGCACTGAACCGCAGAAACTTTGACTATTAGTTTTCAAACATAGGTGTGTGTGAGTGCTCTAGGAGGCAGTAAATAGCATCTGTAAAAATCCCATTTCCTTGCAGAGCCAGGAACCAACTTACATAATATATGCCGTGACAGGTGAAATAACAGAATGCTGTAGGAACTAAAAATTAGAAGTAGCTCTGAAGTGTTCTGTGGGAGTGGGTTCACAAGGTTAATTTAGAATGATCTGTGTTTAATATTAACAACTGAGAAAAACTATTTCAAGATTATTTCAAAGAAGCCTGGGTCTTCCTTTCCAAATCAGGCATTTGAAAGTGTCTACCCGGAACTGCAATAAGCTGGGTACCCAAGGCAACACACAATTCATTCAAATTTAGCCATTTAGAGTAAGATGTCAAACCTAACCCAGTTGTTGAGAATTTCTCTGATGTCAAAGCAAGGCACTTCTGGTTGAAAAATAATTATCTCTGATAGGAAGAATGAATACATTTCTTCAGATACTGATTTATGTCTAATCCCCATAGTGTGTGCTCATCCAAGTTAGGTAAGGCATTTTCTACTATTAAACTCCACAGAAGCTGCCCTGAAGGTCTGGCAGAACTGAATATGTGCCTTTCACTGTGTAGTCTTTTTACAGGACAGAGAAGAAATAAGCATCCCTGAGACTGGCAAATCCAATCATTCACCTGTACAGAGCATGCAGCAAGCAGCACAGGCTAAAAAGGATGAGCTATATATCAATCTCACAATGCCTTGGAAAGAAGAACAGGCCTGAAAGAAAAGCAGCTTTCAGATGATCATGTCAAGTAGATAATCCTGTGGACACACTGTCATGAAAAGGTACTAAAACACAGCTTTAATAGCAGAAAAAAGAGACAGCTGTGCTAGGATGCTGTGTCTCTAACCTCATTTCCAAGTTAACACACCCTGATTCTTGGAAAACAACCTTTGTAGGTTTTGTAAGAAAACAGGACCACACTACTGTCTACTTTTCACAGGGTGCAATTGTAGTCTGCACTATGGCTTGCACTTCATGTCAGAAACAAAACTGAGCCAGAATTAAAGCAAAGTGAAGCAGTAGGTACATCAAATCACACCTTCCTTGCATATAGTTCTTGGAGCAGCTGGTTTAATTGGAGCAGAGACTAGCACACATCTATCTTCTCACTGCTACAAAAGTTCAGCTGAGCATAGAGCTCTGTGGCCTGCATTCACAGACACACAGAGCAACTGAGACTTCCCAGCAGCTCCTCTATGGTCATGTTGCCTTAAAAACCCAAAGAGATTTCACCACTGCACAGCTAAGTGATATTTATAGAAGTTTCCTCAACAACCAGGAGTAAAGAGAAGGGATTTATATGTTTTTAAGGAAAGCTAAAATTTTAGTACTATTTAACGCTTTTAGAGTTTGTGGCCTGTATGGTCTAAGTATTGAACTGGCCTCAGGACAGCTTCTGTACTTAGGTCAGCAAAAGCCTGTTCTTCTAATGGATTCTCAAATCCTTTCCTTTCTTTCATGACAGGAGTCAACAATGAGTTGCACTATTTGCAAACACCGACTTTATGGAAATTAGGAAACAAGCAAACATAACAGGGTTTTTTTTAAAAACAATATTCTGAAAGGGAGAATTCAGTGAAGCTGTAAGCTTCTGCCAAAGAGGAAAAGAAAAAAAAAATTAAAGGTGTTGCTGAGGTTAAAGTATGGATGGCTTTCCCTCAAGATAATGTAGTATCTGGGACATACCAGGGACAGAAGAAGAGCTCAAGAAACTGAATTGAAAAAGTCTGATGCTGGCATATTGTAGAAGCCTATACTGCTGCTTCATTCCATGTTTCTGCTTACAGATATTAAGATTAAAGAATAACATGCTCAAGGAAATAGTATCAGCTGAACATCTCCAAAATGAACCACCAGAGACTTTAAATAAAACCAATTATCTTTTGTGCAAGAATGCAATCTCCAACTGCAGGTACGTGAAAACCCTGAATCATCATCCTCCCTACAGTCTTGCAGTCAATTTAAAGTCTATGAAGATTTCTTTTTCCTGCTCTGTCCCTGCCCCACGAGGAAGATGTCAGCACTTCCTGAGGTCTGAAGTCCGCACTGCAGCCTCTCCCTTTAGCAGCTGTGTGGGGCTGATCAGCCTGCACATTTTCTGAAGAAGTGTATTATTCACCCATCTTCCCCCCACCCCCATGCACAGTTAATTAGCATTAATTGAAGTCCTGTCTTTCATCATTCTCACTCATTTGCTCCCTGAAGTACATTAGTAACCATCTCCCTTGCTTTGTTTTGCCCTCCTTCAGCTCCTTGCCCTTTGGAGTATTGTCCTTACTGCGCCTGCCTCTCTGCCTCTGGTCAATAAAAGGTGTTGCAGACCTGGTCTTCACTCTGCTCCACACCTGAACATGACCTTAGCTATTTATGTGGCAGTGCAAGGAACATGCCAAATCCTGTCTGAGCTCTTGCTAAGAATAACTATCTTGTGATAGCTACCCTGAGGTAAGAAACCCCACACCTTTCCTGGCAGTGAACCAGTTGTGTAACCAAGATCTTATTGCTTGACATTGGGAAAATGTGTTTGAAATATTTTATCCGACGATATCAAGTAAAAAGTGAATTGTAGATCAAGCACCAGCAATGAAAATTAATTCACGTGTCCAAGTGCACACAATAAAAGGTACTAAATTATTCTCACCTCTTTAGCACAGATAAAATAGAAAAGGCCAAAACCCACTTACTTTTTACCTGTAAGTTACTTTGAAGGAACCTAGTCCTCCAGTTATTAGACATTCCTGACTGCATGAAAGTTTTGATAGCAAAAACCTAATTATTCTAGAGACAACCTCATCAACATTAAATTTATATTTATACAAAAACTCCAATTCTTGAAGCTTAACAATTCAAAATCCCAGGCAGTTTAGTTAATCATTTTCCTGAAACACACCTACAAGAGAGGAAGTCATAGGTCACACATTTATGAACATTTTGAAAAATTAAATACAGCCATTACCTGGAGAAAGTAATCTCTTTGATGAAATTTTATACCAATCCAATCTTCAATTACTAACTGCTCTTCCCTCAAAGGCTTGGAATACTAAATCCTGCTACCCCTGGGATTGCTACTGGTAAACAATTACTTTTAAGCATGAGTGATAGAAGCTTATAGCATTTCTACCCCAAATTTATGAGTCTGAGCACTGATGCTGCTGCCCTTAAGCACAGCAATGAATGGATGGGCCTGGGATCTGCACCTGCAATGCATAACTGATATGGACCTGAGCACAAGTGCCACACCATACAAAGTGCAAGCTCTGGCCAGGTTTTTTAATAGATTATTAAATCACTGTTTTAATTTGTTCTCTCCAGCTTCCTGAAAACTTCTCTTGTATTTAGCTACAGCTGCAAAAACATGGCATTTGTATTGCACATTCAGGGAAAGGAGGCAAGTCAAAGAAAAATAAAGAAAAGTTAGATGTTATAGGATGCTCTTTGCTTATATTTCTTAGGAGAAAATAGAATTTTCATGCTGCTGCAGCCCAGTAGCACTTGACAGCAACTGCCCCATGTCTAATCATCCTATCTGTTCACATAATCTTTGTTATTTATGCCAATGACATTGAATCACAGAGAGGTCTCTACTGAACAGTAATGGTATTGATCTGCAGAGGTTTATTTCAATAGTACCATACATTAGAGGTGTATTAATGAGAACTGCAATATACCTATTTTTTACATTCTGTTGATATTTGTCTAATAAATTCTCCTTCCAGAACATCCTATCTATACCAGAGAAGCACTGCAAGCTGCTTATGCAAATTATTGTGTGAACTTCTGTCCTAGTTCATCAGCAAGAACTACATAATAGATAAATGCCTGAATTTTTAAGCTCATTCGAATATTTTTAATGTGAACTGACCTTCACAATCAATTGCAGTTCATTCTGGTGCTTGCTTTAAAAATAACTAAAAGGATTAATGAGTTTGTGTAGCTTTTATGACAACTTGGGTATTCCTGGTTGAATAGGTCTTCTTTTGATGCCAACAACACAATTATAACAAGTTATGGTAATACACAGAGAATAATCAAGACACAAAATTTGGAATTAATTTATCTAAATATGGATATGGATGAGTTTTATATGTATAGTAGGGATAAGATAGAAGTTGTGGGCGGAAAGAATGTTGTAATTTAAGACAAATCAATTTGCAAGTACCAAACTCCAGATGTTCAGGGCAATAGCAAGTGTCATATATAGAAGATAATATCTATTTACTGTCTGGCTTAAGGGGTTAGATGTCCCATATCACAGGGGATGAACACTGGGTTTTATGAAGTCTGATGTCCAACAACCATTTTGCTTTCCCTGCACTTTAATTATCCGATATTATGCTTGAACATGATAGAACTAAGCACTTTAAATCTGTTTGCTGCTTAGCATTTACACACATCTTTAGCAAAAAGAATAAGGGTCACATTTCCATTTAGCACTGATAAGCTCATTTCACTCTTTCAGCATCTTTTTCTCTCCTTCTCCTCAGAGAACATAGTGAGCAAATTCTGATTCTATATTCCATGTGAAGTTAATGTAGGCAGAATATGTGACACTGGTGTGACATTTGACTACCTTTCTTCCTTAGGCAAAGTTCATACCTGTGCAAAGGGTCAACACAAAGATGATTCAGCTGCTGTTAATGTGAAACTTGAGTATTCAGCCTCTGCACAATAAGAATTTCAGTCAAAGTATATATTATACAGACATAATTTAAATTAAACTGCCTCTAACAGGCACAAATACACCATTACTTTACCTACAGCTTTATAGAAGACAAAATGTGAGCACAAATATCAGTCCCAGAATTAATGCTATGTGCCAGAGCACAATATTCATGTACTCTGCTCTAAATCCTGCTCATGCCAGTGAAGATAGAGCCTATGCTTGCAGCTGGTAAATGCAAGTAAAAATGCTGTTAGAAGCATTCCTCACTCAAAGTTTTGCCTCAACATTGTAGAATCAGTTCCCAATCCCCTATGCTTTTCTGCAAATTATCACGTGCTACATTCCAACTTCTCTCTGTCAGCTTAAACCTGTTTGAAAAGCATCAACTGGCCTAGCTCTGGCAGCTTGAATCCTCACGTGCACATACCCACTGTGGGTTAAATGATTACTGGCAGGTGGTCCTGCATTAACATGGAATCCTAACCTATCTTTCCACTGTTAACAATTTTAATGTTAACAACTTTTAGAGTAGAGGATTCCAACATGGAAACACCTTCATATCAGTAGTGGCTATTCAAAACTTTTCTGACCTCTCAGGGTGTATCAGTTTTATGACATGAGGAATATCTTATACAAGTTTTACATCATGGGTCAGTGCACTGAGGTTCTCTGTCCTCTTTGCTGATAAACAGGAGAACTTGCAGGATTTTAAATTAGGAACTCCAAGTCTTCTTCCTTCGTCAGAAGTGACTTACACTTCTAGAACCATGATTTATGGGCACTATCCTTCTGACAACAAACCTGAGATTATTTCACTCACTCCCAGTTTGGAAAGTGATTCTACACTTTATTATCATGTTCAATATATCCTCTCATGGCAAAATCAGAGAGACAACTGGGGATGGAAGAATGTTGGCAATTAGGAGTGTAAATTTTTATAGAGAGGCTAAAATTACTTGCAGGGAAGCTTACCGAACTGCATTGCTGCTAGACTACTAAAAAGTCAGCAGGAAGGATTGGGAATAAAGGATTATGCCAGAAATCACAAGGGTCTGTTTGCCCCCTGTAACACTTGACTGTAACTCCAGATATTGGCAAAACGAAATGCACCTCTTGTGAACTGAATCATGTGACTTCTCAAAATACAGGCAACAGAGAAACACGTTTTATTCATGCCTGATTTTCTATGCTCACTCAAAATAAAACATGATGGTGACTTTGTCAACTACATGAAATTTTATCAAAATTGAGGATTTTCTTACAAGTATTTTTGATCCTTTATTTCTAATAGAAGAGTAAAAACAGTTTTAAGAAAAAAATTACAGTTCTAGGTTAATGAAAGTATTTAAGAGGTCCTTGATCAAAGAGAAGTATGGGGAGGGGGGAGCCAAATAGGGAAACTGTGCAAAACATTGGATATTTATATTCCAACCTCCATCATGTAAAAAGCAGCATTTTCTCATAGACATTGGCATAGGATGCTTACCAAAATGGAAGAAGCATTGGAAGCACCATGTGAAGACTTACATATCATCTAAACAGACCACAAAAAGCTGCTTTGTCTTTTTCACCTTTGCAAGTCACAGATCCCTTTTCAATAAGAATGGATGGTAACAAATGCATACCCTGCTCATTTAGGCAGCCAGGCTTCAGCGGCAACCTAACTCTTCATCAATCCATTCACAGGCAGGAGTACCAACTTTTCCCATTTTGCACCTTAAATGACAAAAAATTAGTGAATTCTGTAGTTTGGTGCCTTCCAGAAACTGAAGTTCTTGCATAAAAATAATCAGTTACACTAAATACAAGCAAATATTACAACAAATAGCTGAAAAACAAATTTTCTGTAGTCACAGTTAAAAAAGTAGAATAAACTTACACTTGAAGATTTTATTGTATATTTATTTTCTTTCTTCCTATGGCACAGCTCATCAAAATGAAAGAAATAGGATGATGCATCTGGGCAATAATTCAATAGTACAACAATGTTTATAACAGCTTCTGTAAAATCAAAGGACTTTGTTACCTCTTTGATAACATCAACAATTAGGCTAACAGAATAACAGTAACTGTGGAGGTTAATTAAAGTGTGCCTTCAAACACTGTATACACAATTTGCACAATTTGTTTTCCTGTTCTGCTGTCTGTGCAGAAATTCCCTGAAATGTCTCCTTGAACAGAAAAAATTTTCTCCTGATATGAAACATATAAGCACTTCCCTTGGACTCCACAGACTGGTTCGTGTGTCACGGAACCCTTGTGGCAGCCCTGTTCTCGAGATACTCATGGAAATTGAGTTGAGCCCGAATTCTAAAAAAGCTGTGAACTTCAGAGAAGCCATTCTGTCCTACTGTTCAGCATGAACCAGTGAGGAGAGATGAAAAGGTAAACTGTTTACACTTTGTATCCCTTAAAAGTTTTCAAGGCATCTCTGCACTAATTTAAACTGTGGAGTTGAGAGGAGGCAAAGAAGGAATTATGAAGGATTCAGCTTTTTTTTGTCCATGATATTACTAAAACTGTCAAAATGCTGCTGGAAAGCTCTAAGTGGTAAACTCTCCACAGGCACTTCTATAAAAATGGCACATAATGTTCTTAGGGGCACGTGTTGTTAGAATACAAGAGTAATCAGTATAAAAACACTGTGTGATGCTTTCTGGTTTTTATTAGTCTTATATCACCTATAAAGAATTTTATTGGGTTTTTTTCGAGAAAACAACATGACTAGTACTAGGTTTAATTTTCTCATGCAACAAACCTGAGGACTGGTTGTATCTGAAGAGTTGAATCAAGATGAATTATACACTTAATACTTCTATAGTTGAAGTATTAAATTGTTGTTTAAGAAATTAATCACTGTCTGAATGCTACCACGGTCCCCTTCACTGGCACATTATTGTGTCTTACATGTACAATAGGGCAAACAAGCTTAGCAGCCAGAAAATCAGTCTTGCACAGAATCTATAACTCAACTGCCAAACAGTGCAAAATAGGAGGGATAACCATTTCTCATAAGAGATCCTAAAAAACAAAAAGGAACTGCAAGTTAAAGTGGATATAATTGAACATAAGGACGCTGCTGCTTGTTCACAACAAGCCAAGGGTTACTTTCACAAAGGTTTTCTTGCTGGAAATCAGCAGGTATCCTCAGCTGCCAGTGGGCAAAGGAAGGGCATCACAGGAGAGATCATGTGGGGTCAAGACAAAAGGGCCATGGGACAGGCCAGGAGCAACCAGGACACGCAAGAGAGTCATGCTTGGGACAAGGAGAGTCTCTGTGCTGCTGCAGTTGGTGACCCACACACTCCTGGCCCCTTCCCAGGGGCAGACACCAGCCTGAGGGACCAGGGCTTTCACAGAGGAGGGAAAGCAGAGCTACCCTTCTGCTGGACAGAAAATTCCCAGTTTAAAATACAGATTATGTATTTTGGAGCAGAGGTTTGAGCTGACACTCTAGTAACATTCTCAACCTACTGTTCAAAGTGGTAACCCCTCAGAACAAATGTATGTAAAACAAAGTGATTAAAATCTAGAGCTTAAATCACTTACCTATAAAAGAGATCTATACCTTCTGTATTTTTATTTTCTTTGTCTTCACATTACTTGGGAAAAAAAAGCGGTTTACACCTCATCTGAGTACCTTGGTGAATTTTACACTTTGTCTTTTTTTTAAATAGCACCTTTTAGTACTGTCACAGGTCAAAAGGTAAAGTCTCCTTACTGCAACTCACCCAAAGAGATAAACTGGTACCTATGCTGATGTGAAAACTGGGAAATATGCTGCTAAAAGGGACTGGAGTGCCACACAGCTCTACCAGAACATGGGAAAAAAAATCTGACAGCTTCAGATTTCACATCAACCCATGTAAACCCAAAAATTTTGTGTGAGCATACAGATATATATATATATATGTAAACAGGATTGCAAAATGGCAGATGTAAGGAAAGATGCAGCACTCGATAATACAACCATTATTTTGAGTTTTTAATCACAAAGTTTTAATTAGATCAAAATGGTGCATGTTAAGCACATGGATTGTTACCAACTGTCCCACTCTGTACTCTAAAGGTGTCCACTTGCCAATTGAACTTTGCACGGGTAATTTTATGATCTATTTTGCCTCTCAGACAATGAAATGGTACCAGATTCCCATATGGCAATACACCAAAATAGCTCTACATTACTAAGACTCTAAAGGGGCCATATTAGAGTGTTAGAATAGTTCAGTATCCCCAGATGACAAGAATCAATTAATACATGAATAAGGATCCAGTGCCTCTTGAGTGAGGTTTTTATAAATAAAAAATTTCACTGTTCCTTTCTGTGTAGTTTGATTAAGAAATGGTTTTCTAAACTTTAACAACTGAGGCACAAATATTCCTAGATGAACAAGCTGCCTATTAAATAAATGAGCATCTTTAATCCAGAAAAAACTATGTAATCCATCATAGTAGCAGGAAAAGAAGATATATTTCTTTTAGAGGAGGAAAGGAAGAGGTTCAAAGTAAAATACTTAGTTGTGTAAACATGCAGAAACACACACCAAGAAGGTTCTATGCCAAATCAAACAAAAATATCTATAATCTCATTCTTGAATGCGCTATTATTAAAAAAGAAACAGAATTGCTTAAACCTGAAGTATTGCTTAGAAAGATCTGACATTAATCTATCCTTTTGGAAGAGCTCTAATAATCTTGCTGAGGGTTGTTTTTTTTTCTTCCCCCAAAACTTTCATTCTTCTTTTCAGTAATAGGCACATAGAAGCATATTAGGTACTGAGGTTTCAATAATCATGTTATCTTTTCCCAAAGTATATGATGGAACTCGCTGTCTGAAATTAAATTAACAAAACCTACCCTTTAATTAACCTATTAAGTTGTTAAATGCTTGAAGAATTGCTTTAGCACCTTATAAAAGCTACAGCTATGTAATAGATAATAAGTACCATTGGCATGACATCATGATTAATTGAAGAAACAGTGGGGGGAAATACCATCAATGCAATAGTGACTCAAAGTCTGTCATGGAATAAGTAAATGAACAAATGCAGCATTCCAGGTAAGAAATTTTCCCCAAATAAGTAGTTATGTATACAGGGGATCACAGCATGAACATTTGGCAATTATTTGCAAAAAAGCGTCTATTTAAAGGGAGATACAGGAACAGGAGTTGATAGCTCCCAAGAAGAAAATAGTGTATGACTATGGCTTCAGCTACTGCCCTGTTGAGACAGATGTGCTCACCCTACTTCCATCCCTCTAGACAGGTCCTGCACGACACTCCCTTGGCTGGGAAAAAGGAGCACCAGTAAGGTTCATAATCTGAGCCTGAGCATCAATCAAATCACACCTGGCACGAAGCTCAATGCCTAGAGGAAACATAGGGATCTCAAATGTCTGCAAGGTGCCAGGATAACAGGAGCAGCAGCAGCAGCTGTCATCATGCGTGGCTGAGGGAGCAGAGAAAGGTCATACAAGAGTTCAAAGGGACTGTAACTTCTCTTCTGGAGAAACCCCACATTTCACACTTCTGAGTAATCCCAAATTATCTTAGATCTTGACAGCAGCTCTAAGATTTTTACTCCACAAATCAGAAATCCTACACACCACCTTCCAGAGCACGTGGGAGAACTTATTACGGCTGGTTAATTTTCTTAGCAGGTATTTACTGAGAAAGCCTCTCAGCGAAGTTATTCTCATCTGTCACTTTTTTTTTTCTCAGTCCCTACATTCCTTACCAAGAAGCCAGCAACTGACTTAGAAATCCATGCCTGGAAAAAATTACAACCATCTGAGAGAAGTTCAATGACCGTTTGGACAACAATATTTTTTCCCAACCATTTAATGTCCCTGCCATCTGAAATCTCTTGCTGTTGTAGTAAATCCTTTCTTCCTGCAAAATCTTCCTAGATTTTTATCTATCTACACCTGAGAAGATAAAACACAGTTATAATAACAAAATTTTGCCTTTGAAAACAGTTTAAAAAAGTTAAGAGATTTTGCCAAGTTCCCAGTGGAATAAGAGATACTGCCAAGACAAATTTTTGGCATAGCTTAGGATATTGTCTAGAAAATTGTCAAAGTATGTAAGGGAGATTTTTTTAAAAACAAATCTGAAACAGGTACACTGGAAAAGCTTTAGAATACACATATACCCCAGCTGCAGCATCTAATTAAGACCATGAACTGCAGCATAAAAATGATGGAAATTAAAAATTATATCATCGTCTGTTTCAATACTGAAAATATTTACGAACTACAGGGTGCTGCTGCCTGAGAAATTGAACCTCAAGAGAAGTATTTCACTATCAGCCATACTCATCTTATGAGAAAATCTGAATGTCAGACATGTCTAAACTGAAAACCAGCAAAACTTCACCTTAAACTCCTTTCAGTCCATTCACAGGAAGGCGACAGATAAGGGCTTGCAATGAGGAGCCTATTCAGCCACATAATATAAGTTGCATCTTGTCAACATGAAAAGCAAAAGACAAGTTATCTGTGCTGAAATATCACTGTCATACACTTTTTTTTGCAGTGCCAGAGATATTTTAAAGGGAGATTTGGCTTTTTGAACACCTCTAATAAGCTTCCTCGGAGTTTTAATTAGTAGGACATCCAAGCAGGAGCTGACAGCTGGCAGAATCTCCTGTCGTGAGTTAAAGTCAACCTAATTAAGATTCTAGAAGGAAAACTCATTCTTCCCAACACCCTTAATCAGTCAGGCTTGGTTGAAAATGCAATACAGAACCTTTTGCCTTGACAACAACATAACCTTCAAAATATGGCGCTTCCAAACAATAATAGTGGAATGATTTCTTCATATGGAAATTTAGTAGAACTCCTACTAAAGAGCTGAAATACATTCTCCACCTTCCCCTTAATAAATGTTACTATGATTTAGGAATATTTGTCATACTTATAATTTGACATTTCATAACTGAGACATTTTGTGCTATCAGAATCACAGACAGTGACATATAAGCTGCCCCTAAGAGATGAAGCAACTTCTTTTCCCTGGCACTTGTAAAATTATCTAACTATTTACAGCTTGAGTGGAAGTACAACAAGAATAGTCAGGCTGAGCCAGATATACATAAGCAAAAGGAGATTTGTCTTCATCACAAGCCAAGGGCGCTCTTGTCAGCTGAGGTTCAGGTGCCAGCCTGAACCTCCGGGTGTCTGCGCTCTTTGTGCTCTGCTCTGTCTGGAGTGAGATGGCTCTCAGGGCAAAGAAATCCTGGCAGTCAAACTTTATCTCCAAAACAGTACAGCCCTCACTATCTCAAGCTTTGGGGTTCTGCAAGCTTAATCCAAGCTTTAGTACAGCAAGAAATCTGTTTACTGTTTCTTTTTGGTTTTGTTTGGGGTTTTTTGTTTGGTTTTTTGTTGTTTTGGTTTTTTTTAAGTGAACGGACAATGCATTTTTGTGGCACATATTAATATCAGATTTGCCTTATTGTTTACCTAAAATCATCACTGCCTACGAGCAGTTCCAAACACCTGGTGAGAGAGATGAAGTTCTGGAAAATAACCCAGCTAAAAATAAACACCCCGGCACAGAGCACTGTCTAGAGTAAGGGTTGCCTTGAAGATCAATAAAACTCCCAGGAAGTCCAAGCACTGCAGCACACAAAGATAGATTTGAATAGAAACTTCATTTAGAATTACAATATAAACTCTCTGCTTTCTTCTTTTCTCTTTCTATACACTTTTTCTATCATACATTCATTTATACCTCAGAAATACCTTAATACACAGACTTTCTACTCATTCTGCTCATAGCCTGTTCTTCATTGCTATATGCAGTGTACTATCCATCTCTTTGCAAATGTAATAATATCACAGCCATTCTAGTGTCATCACATATCACAGTCCTTTTAGACAGCTGTAAATGACTGCAAAAGGTACAAGGCAGTCAGGAATCAGGCCTACAGTACTTAAGAGTGATTACCAATGAATATGACAATAATCCCTTTCTTTGTAAAACAAAATCCCAGGAAATGTGTATACATGGAGGTTAAAGCCTCTTGGAGCAGCTGCTAAGATGATGCTTAGACTACTCAATTATGCTATTAAACCAGCAGCAGCCACCCAGGTGATTTGATTCTCAGCACAGAAGCTGTGAAGTGCAAAGTAGAAGATGCTGATTTTAATAGCAGATCTAAGGCAGTCCAGCTAGCACAAGGTGCAACCACCATGAAAGAAGCTGTGCCAGCAAACTTCTGTTTCCCCAATCACACCTGAATAGTCTAAACAACAAATAAAATTGTGGCAGCTAACATCCCAAATCTATCAAGTGACTCACGAAAGGCACAGGGAGCTCTGACAAAAAGCACTGGGAGCAATCCTTCTGCAAGCTGCCATTTTGTACTCTGGTAATAAAATCAGTGACAGAGCTACCCTGAAGTCTACAACAGCATTATTAATATTAATACTTAAAATTGGTCCTGTCTTATTATCATTTGGACAGTTCTTTCAGACCTGCAGGATATAGTTCTCCTAGCAAAGAACAGGGAAGAGCTGCCTTTTTTCTCCTGATGTATTTCTCTTTAGATATTCAGATGGGTATCTACAGGGCCACATGCAGGAAAGCTGCCTTTCCATTAAGTTACTGTATTCTATAGACAGGCAGTCTCCTTGTTTTTCACTTTCAGTACCCCACATTTTCTTTTTTAAGTCAGCTAATTTTACTTCTGCCTTTTTCCCTTCAGCTCAATATCTAAGTTAGAGTTCCAAGTCCAGAGTAGTTAACATCTTACTCTCTGTCCTTCTACCACTGTGTTTTCCTCTGCAAACTCACAGCACACAATTTATTTCCATTACCAGGACACCTTTCCAGACTAAAGCTGCTGTGACAGTCACACCAAGCACACACTTACAACACTTCCACTTCCATCCTCACTTCTGCCAACAGCCACCAGGCAGCGATGACAATCCTCTTAGCATCAGCCCTCTCTTCCCTCATCTGTCCACAGGCTGCCCCAGTTTCCCTGAGCCCTGAATATCATCTCCCAAACTGAGCTTTCCACCTGCCTATTTTTCAAGGACTTTGCCTGCACCTCTACAAATGCTTGTACTAGTACGTGCATCTTTTAGAATTTACAAAGCAAAGAACAATATTTAAATGAAGTAAAAAATGGAACACACAGTTGTTGCACAAGACATGCTCAATAACTATCTTTATGCTGGTACAATGTCACTGACTTAATCAAGTTATCTTGTAGGTCAAAAATCTCAGCTGACATTTCATTTCAGCTCTAGAGCAAACCACCTAAACCCACATGCTTTTACAGGGAAAGAAACGAAGCTAAGCTTTTTTCAAGAGAAAAAGCAAATTAGGAAGGAACCATAAAGCTTTTCAAAAAATTTAATGCATCAGGACATCAACTTAAAACAGACTAGCAAAGCCCCAAAACCAAACCAGTCACTTGCAGACCTGAACCCCCACCCTCCCTTGGGGAAATTACTGCCCTTTATCATTTGAAGAAGCCTCAGACTACACTTTGATGAGGCAATAAAGGCAGAAACTAATGCAAAAAAAGACAGGTTTCAAATATAGGTAAAGAAAACAGGGAGATACCTATTTGTTTGAGGGTCCTTCCCACTTCAGGTCACCACGTTAGTGGTCCAGGAGCAGAGCTGCAGCCAGAGGTACTTGCATTAAGCTGGGGGGGAAAAAACCCTCACACAGACCAGCAGCAGCTGGCAGGAGTACAGGCACCCTCCACAGGCAGGAGTCACTGAGCCAGGAGAGGTCTGAAGACAACTTGGAAATTCAGAGAAAAGTCCCAGAGATTTGGAGAGGCTGGTAGACCCTTAATTGTAGACAAGTGCAGCCAGTTATGGTCAGCAGCAGCCATTGCTCAGGAGAGGGGCAAGGCTGAGATGGGCCCTCAGCACCATCACAAAATGCAGTTACTTCCCCAGATGGGGTTGCAGTTGTCCCAAACAAGCAAGCTGACTTCAACAGTATAATTTCAAAGCATTAATTTTCCCCTAGTTCTCTTTACCAAGGAGCTTGCTGTTATTATACAACTTTGTTCTTGTTTATGGTTGAAGGAAATGTCAGAAATTTGCTACACCTAAACTAAATCTTAATTTTCATCCCAAGTGTGTGTTAAAGGCACCAGTCACACATAGAGCACCTTCTACACCTTTTAGACTGAGAACAGTCTTCATGGGGTTAGGTAAACAGCATTCCTCACCACCTTTATGACAGAGAAATGTGTAGGTGGCCTTACAAATATATATTTGTGGCTCAAAAATGAGTCTACAGACTCCTTAAAAGTACCCACAGAATTCTTCTATCTCACAAATTCAGAATCAAAAGAATTCAATAATTAAGAAGATGTTAAGCTGGTGTAAAGCACTTTAGCACCCCAATTTAAGTGGTGTGCTGAAGGGTTTGCATGACCCAGGACTTGGCACAGGGAATATCTGATTGATGCAAACAACTTTACACACATATTTCCATGCAGAAATGTTGACTAGGAGATTGGAATTGAAGTATTTAGGATTATGACATGATACAAATGAAAGACAAACTAGAATCTCAAGTAAACCATTCTTGAAATTAAACTGCTCCAGTGTAAAAAATCTCCCACCCTGAATAGTCATTTTTGAATGGTATCAAAGATTCTCTTCTATATGTTTTAGTTTGTTGAACTACTGTTCTATACAATTTGGTATCCTGCCAGAAAAAGTGGACAATAACTGATGCTTAGAGGACTTCCTGCCCTGTGACAGCTGCTCTGCTAGCATGAAGCAGCACAAAAGCTGAGGATATGGAGTAAAATTTTTCCTGATCCCTGAGGCAATCAGTGTATTCCTTGGAGTATGAAATTTGATTACATTTATTATCTTAGCTTGCATAACTCTGGCTGTCCTTACTGCATATAAAATATTTCAGTGCTGTTAGAGATCTTGCACAACACTTGATAGCTTCCTCAGGCAGGAGCGCTACAGGCGGGCTGTGCTACGTGAGAGCCCACCAACCCAAATGTCAAAACATCAGATTTTATCTGTAAGAGTTTACACCACAGGCCAAGGTGGAAGCATGTGACAATGGGGCAGCCAGGAGAAACTTGAACAGTCATTGTAATACAGCACTTGTCCTAGAAGTAAAATATATTTTTACTCCATCTGCAGTGGCTGTCAATGCAAGCCCATTCAGGGACACTAATTTTAACCACAAAATTTGACAAATTATTTTATACTTGGCAAAAAGACAGAAACAGTCAATGGAACCTAACTGAATAAGAAATCACAAAATACCTGAAATGGAGAACATGTTTTTAATTGCTTACTTCACTCCCACCCTAACGTCTGTCTGTGATGGATGATGTGACAGAATAATCCTCACTAAATTATAAGTAAATTAGAATTACTAGAAGTGGCACTACATTTATCTTATTCAATAATGGTTCTTTGTTTCTCTTTGGTGTCATCCTTTGGATTTCTAGTTGATAGCATTATTCAGTGTGAGGGATGAGACAAAAAGGCTGGAAGATTAATAGGGTAGAGGGAAGGGGTGAAGGCCAAGTGTTCTCATGACATGCAGATTAAGTGCATTGAAGGAACACATTATGATCAAAATATTTCTTTCTTAATGACAGCATTTGCTAAATAACCCATTGCAAGAAATTGTGCTTCTGAATGTAGCACAGTTTGCTTTCACATGGCTGACAAAGGCACATGCACTAAAAAGGAAACTTGCTTTCCCTTTCTTTCCACAAAATGTCTTACCTTGTTGCCCCACAAGGGTAGGTGAAGGATAACAAAGTAAACTATTTAAGCAGGAGTGCATAAGTTGTGCCAGAAAAAAAGGTTGGTCTTTTGACAGATGTTGTCCAATAATACATAAATGGTCTCTCCGATATACCAGAATTACCTAGCTAATTCTTATAAATACTGCATGGGAGAAAGCACAACATAGTGAGCCACTGAGCACCACAATTGCAGGAAGGTTCTGCTGTTCACTGTCCAAATAAGTCACATTCAGCACATTTGAGAACACAGACTGAGTCAAATAGCATTGTAATTGTAAGCTCATTTTTTCAGCAAATGCATGGAATGCTGTAACTTTCATTAACTGTACTACAAGAATGCCTCAAATATAGGAATAATTATTTAACAAAAAGCATGCTGCCAAGGTTGAAAGAAATTAATTTGGAAACAAGTGGCATATTCATGAGTATGTTTCCTTTGCTATTTGTATGCCTCCAACATGGTTCTAATAAGCATTTCCGAGGAATAATTTACTTGGTCATTCAGTCTGAACATGTATTTGAAGGTTATTAAACTTAGACACATGTCCACAGAATTAATATATTGAAAACTCAATTAAAATTGAAATACAAAATCAGTCATCTAATTCCTAATACAGCCATGCTGTCTCATCACAGTAAAATAGAACAGCTCTCACATCAGTTGCTGACACTGTATTCACCTCCTTCTCAAACCGTGCTTTCTCTTTTGCCTAATTCCCAATTCAGTTACACATTTTTTTGCAACTCTGAACACCTGCTGTACTAACAAACTTACTTTTGTTAAAGCTGCAAACCTCTGTATGTGAGCATAAAAAGAACAAACAAGCAGCTGATTCAAACATGCCATTAAGAGGCACAAATGCCAGTAGCTATGGGTAGTTTTGCTATAAATTTTTACCCCTATTTTGTTTATCACAGTCTTTCCTGAAAAACCTGAAGACTCTGACCAAGTTTTCTTGGAAAAACTGCAGCTTTTTGACCTAAAAATGGATCTGAAGGTACAAGAGCTGAAGATTAAAACAATACCAAAAAAAGCTCTAAACATATCAATGCATGACTATTTTAATATAAATAACAGATATTAATGGTTACAATTTGTTTGAAGCTTATTTATACTCACATTTAGATGCTGACAAATTTCAGGTAAAAGAATTTAATTTAAGGTTTAATTCAATCTTAAAACACTATTTATTGGGTGCAAAACCTTTGTAAGATCATATAAAATGTGAATTTTGTGACTTTCTACGAATATAAAGGATCCACAAAAATAAAATATATTTTCACAGTGACCAAGATCTACAGCTCAAGTTTATACACCTGGAAAGATTTATGATCTGGTTAGATAGATGAAGATTCATGGGAGCAAATTTGAGTTGTGATAGTCAAAAAACTGATGGACTGTCAGAAATAATAAATACAGCAAAATGCATCAGGTGTTATTAATTCTCAGATTTCATTTTAAGCATCAATAATTTCCATGTCTGAAAGCATAAATGCAATTAATTAAATTGCAATTAAAGAATATTCCCTTTCATTGCACCAGATTAATTTATCTCAGACAGATTGTGTTCATATTCTTAATCCTAAAATGTAAAGAAATTAATGGGAACTTTCAAGCTGGGTAGCTCTGGACATGCAGGGCTACTTGGACTTACTGTCCTTTTAGCTGAATGTCCTGGGATGACCTTAAGATGCTTGTATCCCCACTTGTGTGTTCTG
>VWYI01023789.1:57506-69276 GCA_013399455.1 Anthoscopus minutus | reverse complement strand
TTCAATTATCAAACTGTTTTTATCTCAACCCATGAGATTTTTTTCTTTTTTTTTCCAATTTTCCTCACAGTCCCACTGCAGGTGGAAGGGAGTGAGCAAGCTGCTGAATAGTGTACATAGTTATCATTTGGGGTTAAACCTGACAACATGCAAAAAACAAAGGCAATGAGGAAAGATCCACTTTCTCATCCATCCATTTGGCTGCTCTGGGAAACTATGACAGACATGTTGGATTAATTAGTGAGTATTTTACAACAGCCTGGACCTCTGCTCACTGGAAACACAGACAGTATTTGAACCACAAGGCTTTCTTGATCCTGAGACAGATCTGAAGTTCCTGCAGTCCATAGCATGGATTCCTCCCACAGTCATCCTGCCTTTGGTGCATGAGGAGCATCTCCCATGCTGTGATGGGAAACTCAGAGGAAGTTGCTCGTGGGAATGTAGGTGAATCTAATGTCAGAGTGGAGATGGCTGCAAATCTGCAGTTCAGCCTAGCAGGGGTCACAGCACAGCAGCCTGGTGAAAGGCAGGGAAAGCATTGCCATGCAGGGTTGAAGTGTCATCAGGTTGCCATTTCCCTTCTGGTCCCTCCAATTTGCTGCACAACTCTCTGTGATTCACCTGAACTTAGAGTTTACCTATCTGTAACTCCAGCATAAACTATGGGTAGAAATTGAATTCCAGCAAGTTTGGCTCTGCTTTTCTCCTTGCACTCTGATCCTAATGGCTACAAATGTATTTCTAGTTCATAAATACTCATGGAATAGCTCATGTAAACAAATTTTGTCTGCAAATTATTCATGCTCTGTTTGCTTTGATTGTGCAAGTTCCTGTATATGTTACTTATGGTGGGTGAATGGTCATAGAAGTCACATACTGTTACTTCTGGTACCTTACTGGGTGACTGTGTTTTTTAGACAGCAATACAAAAAATGACAAACTGTGGATAATGAACAGCTAGTAATAAATAACAAATTATACAGAGTGAATATTTGGAGGAATAATTATGTGTGCTGGAAATCATGAAATTTTCAGGATTTGCCAGCATTCTGTCTTCCAAACAACTGGTATTCAGTTGAAAGCTCATGAATGATAGATAATCTCATCTCACAAATAACGACAGTTCAAACCTCAATTAAACAAGCTTCACAAAACCCATGGGAGATAGACAGCTATAACTAAATATTTAGTTATATTACTAAAACTGATACGTGAATATTTTCACAAAGATGTTTGGCATTTGAGGAGCATTTTAATACCACTGAAAGAAAACCACTTTTGCAAATGAGTGAAAAATACCATTATTGTATTTGTCAGATTCCAGGATGCAAGAAAATTAGAGGAAGGATGCTCAAGGTACCAGCTCTGGTGGACTGATTAAGCAAACAAGCATCATTTACTTGTGACAGGTCAAGCTCAGAGTCTCTTCTAGTCTCAATGAATTCTAGAGTAACTTAACAGTCTGCCAACCCATAGAGCAAATGCCAAAAATTCCTTCTCCCCATGTGTGAACCAAATCATTAATAAATATAGACTCAAAGCACAGGTAACTTGCATATATCCAGCTTGTCAGGAGAGAACAAGATCTTGCTTTGATTTCAGTAGTTACAAATTTATAAGCAGACCTTACAGAATTCATTATTTTCTATTTATGCTAAGGTAGCCCCAGTCTTCAGGGTCATGAAAATGGTGAAGGCATCCTGATAGCTGTCTGATGGGTGAGTTCATCCCTGTATAGTGCCGGTAGCTCAAGTCCTAACCACAGTCACATTTTTCTGATTCCACACGTGTCTCAGATGCCCACAGGAGGAGCCCCACAGCACAAGTGGGGGCTGCAGAACATGAAGTTTATCTGAGAGGACTGGTGTTCAAAGCAAAAAGTTTATAGGAACTTAGTTTTTAGCAGCTCAATTTTTGTCATATTTCACTACAGTAGAGTTTAAAGTGATGAAGGATGGATGACAGAGTAAATTAAAGCTTCCTGCAATCATTCCAGTAGTCCTTATGCTGAAGCACCTTGGATACCAACCTGCTATACTCTCACCTTACACTTTTTTCATGTAAGGTAGCAGGGAATCTCATTACCCAACAGTTTCTCAGAGGGGAAAAAGTCCTATAAGGCACCACAGTGCTCTGAGATGGCTTTGAATATTTAGTGCACAAATGCAGATATGAGTACAGATATGAACTGTACTTTTGTTTGAGTACTCAGTGAGGAGAGAGAGAACACGAACAAAACCTTTGGTGAGCAAAAGGCAGTGAAAAATAGTGAGAGTGGATCTCTCCAGTGAGAGATTCATGCCAGTGTTATTCTGAACTAAACCAGTGTTTACACTGATAGGAACAGGATCTGGATCAGGCATACTTTCTCTACAGCTTCCCATCTTTTTCATCCTACTAATCAAAGATCTGTTCTCTGTGCTGTCACATTAACAACTTTCCCAGTAAAACCAAGGGAATAGTCTCTGCAGCATAATATTTGCTAAAAAAAACAAGGATATAACCTTTGAAATAGCAAAATTACTTGTTAAACTAGATCAAGAAAATCCTGCTGGCCTCCCAAAGCCAACAGCAGTTCACTTTTGGATGCACTGCCAACTCTCATGAGCCAGCTCTCCCTTTTCCTTCTTTCCCCAGTAAGCAAGCACACTTAACAGCCTTCAAAGCAGCCAGACTTCTCCTTTCTTTCTTTTGTAGGTAATGCTCCCCACTCTCAAAGTAGGAAAAAAGCTGGGGTAAGTTTCTATTAAGCCAGCATAGCCCTTCTTTAAATCTCAAGGCGTTGGTTCTGCTACCCTCTTGAACCTTTCATACTCTGAAGAACTTGTGGTTTTCACTTCTCCTTTACAGATGGAGTTTCTGAAAACTTAATCTTTTTTTTCTGCCTCATGCCTGGAGACATTCTTCTTCTCAGAATGTTTAAATTCCCTTGTAATGCAGGGTAAAGAGGAGCAGATGCATGTTTGCAACTTAATCAGAATATTTTCAGGTTTCTTCCAGAGTCCAACATGTACTAGGGAAAAAAGGCTTAGAAATTACAGAAAAATCTGTGACATGGTACATGGCAAGAAAGCATCTTATGCTTCCAGGGCCACACTGGGAGTTAGACCCAACAGAGGTCTAGTCCTTCTTTTGGCATTGATTTCTGGTCTGACCTTTGGCCAGTTGTTAAATCACTGATTTTCAAAGGTGCTGAATGACTGCCAGTAGGTAAAATCTTTTCTTTTGTAACTGAGGTCAGTAAGAGCTTGGCAGCTGGAAGCCAAAATTTCATCTACTCACTTCAGTTGCAGCTGTGGGTGTTTCAAAAATCATATAGCTGGGAAAGGCAGACTAGACTAGGGGAAAGGTTAAGTCAAAAACAAGCTGGAAGTAGTTTTAGCTGTGCATAGTTACTTAAAGATATGATTCTGGCTCAAATGTTGTCAGACAGATTAGTGACTGATATGATAAAGAAATTAATTATTTGTCAATAAAAGCTGTTCTGTTGAGTGAATGATTGATTATAAATAAAATACAGGATCTTAGCACCTGACATAAATCCTGTTAACAGAGGAGATTAAGAATTATCAGATGATGTCATACCACACAATAAGGCCATACCAACTCTGCTCCTGTGTCTCTGGTGGGATGTCTTACACAGTTTTACAGTGTGGATACAGTATCATATGTTAGGGAATGGATTGCATTTTGGAGTTTGAAATTGAAAACAGTGTAAAGTACCTGGAGTATTCCATGGAAGGCATCACTGAAACCTAATTTAAAATAACAATTCAGTTGAAAGCTCAATTTCACATTTTCCTGCAGTCAAATACTGTTTGTCTACATCTACTTCCTGTGGCATATAAGGAGCTGTGAAATTATCCTCAAGAAAAAACAATATAAACCACAGCAGGCTCCAATCCTGTAACTTAACATCTTGTATTTAGTGCAAGAAAAATGCTTAATCCAGCCAAATATACGAATATGTATCTATAATTTTCTTTGACATTAAGATGACTACATATCCTCAGAGCAAAGAATAAAAGAAACTGCATTTCTGGATGAAGGCTGAATGGAACTGAGCTGCATGCACAGGCAGGGGACTTGATGATTGACTTACATACACCCAACAGTGCTAACGAATGGGTATTACAAAAGGAGTGCTCAACACAGCAGCTGGGCTTTTGGCTATAAACTTGCTAAAGGATGAACTTCCTATTGCACATCACAGGTTAGGAGTGTTGGGGTGTCGTGAAGTAAATCTGCACTGGCATAAATTGTCATAGGTTCAGTGACTTCAGTGTTGCTAAAATGGTTGTGCTAGTGAAGAGTTAGACTCTACCTGCTTGCCTAATGTTTTATTTTGGAGAAACCAGGCAGAGCCTTCACAAACTGCAGAAATGAGAACACTTCCTGCATCCACATTTAAATGCGTCTTTGTCTCTCTCTGGTTATAAACAGAACTGGTTTTGAAGAATTCAAACAGTATGAACATTTTTCATTTACATTGCTTGTCAATAAAAAAAAAATAGCCTTTCATTTTTCCCCTGAAATATCCTAGCCCTGTTGATGTTTTGATTCTTTTGGGCTTTATTTCATCATGCTCTCTCAAACAGAAATAAAAGCTACCTGTCCTCGACATGGACTTTTGTTGCATTTCTACAAAGTGAAAAGCACATTTTTTTCACAAACATTTAGTTTTTCTCATCATCACAAAATTATGCAGGGCATTTTCCTATGCTTCCCTAATCATACAGATCATAAACATAATTCCAAAAGGGATTGAATGTTTAGATAGCTAACTAGGCCTAGGCTAATTTAATCATTAGCAATTGATGATTTAAACTGGCAATTTCGAGTGGGGATGTTAATTCATATCAGATATCAGGAGAATAAACAACTATGTGATGTGATTCGGGCTGAGGTGAAGTTGTCTTCCTTGGTGCCCGAAGGCCTGGAAGTCCCAGATATAAAGCAGCAGAGAAGGGAAATGATGGATCTGACCCTGAATAACATTTCAGATCAATTCTTGGCAAGATTTTTTGTTTTTTAACTGCCATATTTTCTGACCAACTCGAATTGCAAATATCAGTTGTGTTCAGAGAAGAATCTGTTCTATAAACTGTTTTCTTCTAAAAACAGCTTTAGCAATTCTGACTCCTTTTCCAAACCCTACATTTCCTGTTTTGGTATCTATTTTTTCATCTTCCTCTTTGAGCTGTTCTTCATAATTTCATTGCCAGAAGAATCACATCTTTTCCTTGCCATTTCTCTACATCAATGTTTCTCCCGATATATCATTATAATTATTGCTTGACCCTTACAACATGGGAAATTTAGCAGGGAGTCACCTGAGAGAGTCTCTCCACGGGAAACACAAATCCTGTGTCATGGGGAGGTAAGGACAACAGTCTAAATGAAATTGCATTGAGTGGAAGGTGAGTATGTGCACACAGCACTTGAAGATGCTGGAGGCAGAAGCATTCACCATTACCTCATCCTTCTTCATCACCTTGGGAGATGAACACATTCCCTCTCAAATTCCCAGATTAGCAAGGTTGAGAGAACCAGGAAAATCTCCTTGCTTGTGGAGCTTTTTTAAGAATTTTTTTTAGGTTTAGATTTTTCTCAGGCTTTTCCTTTCTCTTAGCGAGTGGATATTTGGGATGTTTTCCCTCAACGCACCCAGATCAGATTTCACATTTTCCTCAATATAATTTGCTTCTCTTCCCATCTTTCTATTCCATCAAGTTCCTTGTGTTATTTACCTGTCCACTCTGGCATCCATTATTCCTACCCTTTTAACATCACCTGGAGATTTTCTTCCAGTGTCTTAATTCCAGTTTCTGACCATATAGAGTGGGGACCAATTCAGCTTGCTTCACAACTGCCAAGGAGTTTACCTAAACTCAAATCCTTGGTCTTTGTCCTTTACCAATCTTAGCAATCTTAGCAATTTCCAAGGCACATTTGTCCAGCCACCTCAGACAAAGCCTGTACTTGAGTAATTCAGAAAGCATTGCACTGTTTTTGGGAAATACGGCGTTCACAGCTGACTCTTCAGTCCCATTGAGAGGAAAGGGTTGGGGATGGACATGCAAGGAAGAGAGACTGGCAGGAGGCATTTGTGGGGTTTTTCACACTGGAAGGAGTTATGAGGCATGAAAGCAAAGATGAACTCAGTATCTAAAAGGAATATGGAAGTAGAGCTCCTTCATGTACCTCACTGTCCTGGAAAGGAGCAGTTACACTCCACTGTGAAAGGAGGAGGATGGAGACAGCAAACCCTTGGAACCTCAGAATATGGAGACAGATGGGGAGACCCCCACTGGGGAGAGCTGTCCCTGAAGGACTGTAACCAGTGAAACAGGCCAGCCCATACTGGGGCTGTGAGGGACCAACCATAGCCCCATACATGCACCCTCAGAGGAGAGGAACTGAGAGTGAAGGGCAAAATCTGGGTTTAGGAAGGGGGGTGGGAGGGAGGTTTCTGTCTTTGTTTCTGATTACCTGAATCTATTATAACTGTGATAATAGATTGAGGCACCTTTCCCCCAGTCGAATCTGTTTTGCCCATGGTGGCAACTGGAAAGTGATTTCCCTGTCTTTGTCTTAAACGGAGAGATTTTCCATCCTATTATTTCCACTTGATCTCTTGAGGGGGGGAGTGAGACAGAAGCTGGATGGGAACTTGGCCCTTGGCTATCACTTACCCACCACTGTTATCTCAAAAGAAAAAGGTTGATTTACATTCCTCCAAAAGCCTCGAAGTCTAAAACTATGCAGCAATCATCACCTCAGGCTATGAAAATAGGGAAAAGAAGAATTGAGGGGGCAGGGATTCAGTTTAGGGATGAGAAAAATGGAAGGAGGAGCAAATGAGTCCAAGCTCATGGCTTGCCTGGTCTACCTAGGTGAGCTCAGCTCCTCTTCCAAACCCTCTGTCAGAAAAACAGTGCCAGTCCATTCCAAGTAATTCTGCTTTACCTCCAAAAGCCAGTGTCTTTGCTATTGTCAATTAAACATGAGATAAGAAAAAATAAAAGAATTATTGTAAAAATTGGGATTAATTCATTTGGCATTGGCATAGAGGTTAGAAATGTTCCTAAAAAGAAACAGTTCAGAAAATAACATGTCTTTGCTTAATTGTGTTTATTCCACATCTGAAAGTACAATGTTTGCACTTCTCCTGCACAATGTGAGAATATATATATCAAGTCATATCATAGAGGTCATTATTTTGCTACACAGAGACACTTCAAATACTTCAGATAATACCTGAAATCATAAAATACCAATTTCAGCCACGAGAAGACTCATCTTGATGGCGTGAAGGTGCAGATGCTTTCCCATGTCACTCAGTGGCATACTTGGAAAGAGATCTTTGTGTTGGTACCCAGCAGTCTCAAGTACTTACACATCTGTATGAGCAGGTGTGGGGTTAAGTCCCAGAACACACATTATGCAAGGCAAGTGATAGACCAAGACATATTTGTTTCCTAACTCCATAATTAGGCTCCCAAATGAGTGACTGCTGATTGCTTAGCACTTTTTAAAGCCTTAAGGCTGCAACTTCTGCAAAATTAATGAAAGTGGTTTCAGGGGAACTTTACAGCTTGCACAGAATCTAAAAGATTGTAGTCCTCAGGAATTTTGTTTTTTCTAACAAAAAGCAAAGATCTGGATCCACAGAAAGATAAATATAAAAATAATTCACAGAAGCTACAGAATTTTTAAATTTGAAGCATATGGGGCTCAAAAAAAATAGTGGCTGACAAAATGCAAATTCAGGTTTCAATGCCTAGATAGCCAGAATATGACTTTAGTCAATGATTTTCTCATTTTGATTTATTTAGTCATAATTTTTTCATGGATATTGATCTCAAAAAGTTTAAATAGGTTTCTTTCTATCTCAGGACAGATAGAAAAAGTTGGAGATCTAAGTTGTTTCAGTTCTGTTTTTCAGAGCTGTTTCAGTTCTGCCGTGCCAAAACTAAAAACCCCTGCATGTTTTGGTTTTTCATTCATTTAGTTATTGTTTGACAGCTCCTGAAGTTAAGACCAATATTAACATGGGAGCTGCCAGACTAAGTCAATCCAGCAATCTCTTTAATTTAGTTCTCTCTAGGGAAGCCAAATGCTAGAATAAGAAGGTACAAAAAGACCTATGAGAATACAGGTAAGGAATAAATTGGTTTCTTTTAAAATATATGTTATAATAAGAAAGATAGAAGTGGTATCTAGTCAAGAGTTCATGTATTCAGTAGAATTATGCTCTGCCTTATTTTTTGTCACCAGTATTCCTGGAAATTAAGAGAAGGAATGCAAACAAGAATGCCCAGTGCAAGTGTCTCTGACCTTTGGAAATAATTGGATGTGGATCCAAACCTGGCAGCCCTATAATGTACTGAAGTCTTTTAAAATCATCCTATCCATCAGCCAAACATGGAAAGAGAAACATGGAAGAAAAGGTCACATTAGCAGGAAGCAGCTGGCATGATTCCACAAGGTTCATCTTGTTTAGTGGGACCAGTTTCTGCTCGTCATTTCCCAAATTCATGCCAAAATCCAATGGCACAAGCATGCACAGAATTTCACACTTTGATATGTACTGTATCAGGGTGACATTTCAGAAATTATATGCAAGGACTTGCACTCACGTGACTGTAAATAATTGTGGTTCAATTCCCCAAAGATGGCACTAAACTCCTACTACGTCCTCTGCAAACACTGCCACGAGGCACTGCAGATTGGCTCTGCAGTGTACACACACATAAACCACCTTGCTTTAGTTGAAAGGCTGAAGCATTTATTAGAGGAAAGGATTATAATGATGCAGTTTAAACATTGTTAACTAAACATGATTTGATAGGGAAAAAAAGAACAGTAAGAGGTTAGTTCTTCCTTCAGCATATGGACAGCAGTGCTTCTACCATTAAAGAAAAATTCATTTTGTGTTTCCAGAGTAGTTTTCTTCTTCGGTTCTTAAGGAAAAGAGATTTCCCAAACCTCTATAGATTACTCCTAATAACCCCAAACATTTCTTCTATTTTTGAGCCAGTACATGAAGCACTGAATAATGAGCCACAAATCTTCTGGCCGAAATCCATGGACAGTAGTATGGAGATAGATCAGCTGACTTTGTGTTTGTATTACTGCTGGGGTGCAGACACTTGGAGGCCTTGTGGGAAGCCAAAATATCCATTTCAGGAGGAATCCTGCATGCACAGAACTCCTTCAGCCAGTTTGCACTCTGAACTGACAAGCTGTGAGAGGAGGAAGGGAAAAGAAAACATTAAGAGACAGCAAATCTTCAGGGGGCTTGCTGGTATATCCCACTGACTGCATTACTGTCCATCACCAAGGTCATTTATTATTTTTCCAGCAACACAGTGACAGGAAAGTCCAGAGTGCAGAGGGTTATCTCTGTGTGGGGACTAGTTCTGTCCTCACCACAGCTAGTGAGGAATGCTGAGAAACCTCCTCTAAGTAGGTCACGTCAGGAAATATGATCTGAAGCTTGAGATGTTCATGTGAACATTTCTGGTTTCACAGATGAATCGTAGCCAAACTCAACCGTCTCAGAGTATCCCTTGCAAAACCCCTTAATTTCATCTTCCTGATCTGGTATTTTATGGATAGAATCATAGAATTGTTTAGGTTGGAAAAGACCTCTAAGGCCATTGAGGTCAACCATTAGCCCAGCACCACCATGGTCACACTAAACCAAGTGCCAATGACCAAAGATCAAAGGATCAAATACTTAGAGGTGCTGCAATGTGGATCTCCACAGAACCTTACTGTTTTCACTAGTCTCAAAGATCTCTTTCAGAGTGACAACTTCCCCATCACTGCAGACAGAGAAAAAAAGACTTCCAAAAGAAATCTAGAAACGCAATTTTTCAACAGTAGGGTTCACATGATCTTCTGTGCTAGTTTTACATAAAAGCCACTACATCTTCCTACAGATTTTAACCCAACATCTCTTAGTAAGTAGACAGACTCAACAGAATATTTCCTGCTGTACACCCTTATAAACACCACCAATCCTCCCCAGAGCAGCTTCCTGTTTAAATGAAACATCTAGTTTTTGTTTTCTTCAATTTAAAAAATTATCTTTTGTACTAGTCTTTGGGAGTAACGTGTATTCTCAAGGAGATTTCTCAAGATCAAACTATAGATAAAAATATTTTTTTTGTCCTGTGGTGTTTTATTTTCATTCTGTGGTGGTTTTTTTTCCCTTTCCACAAGTTGATTTGAGACAAATCACTCTCAAGAAATAATGATGTGTCTGAAGACACTTTTTAAGCAGAAAGAAAAATTCATCAGCCACATCATTTGTTCTGAATCATTCACTCAACTCTACTACTGACAACTTGGAGTTCATCCAAAGGTTTTGTGTTCCATATTGTGTTCAGAAGCAAATATTCTCTAAAGAAATGTTTTTGCATGTTAATGACTTACTTGCCTTCAGTAAGCAGTTACACATATCTATAGAAATTATACCAAGTTTAAGATTCTGTTGGTAACAGCTTTAATGCAACATCATACATTATATTTTCATATGCAGCAATCTGTCCCATCCTTATTCTGGGACTGCCAAGATCGTCCTTACTAAGACTATAAATCACAGAGCAGCTGCAGTTACCTGCAACACAAAGGCTGGGCTACAGCTGCTTAAGTTCCTCCTTCACAGAACTGTCAATGCATCTTAATAACAATTCCTAGGTAGAACTGTGATGCCTTGAGCTTTTGAGTTTTCTGCATTGGTGTGTGGTTTTTGTTCAGGGTGCTGAGATCTTTTCACAGGCTGAAGAAGACATAACAATCTTACTCTGATTAGAACGCAAAGACACCTTTTCCATACTTCAAGCTCGAAGTGAAACGACGTAGAAAGAAGAAAGCAGGCAAATGAAGCTCTTGTATGCAAATAAACCCAAACATATAAAAAGAGTATGATCTTAAGACTGGCTCCCCTCTCCCTTTGACCTCCATCTTTAAAGCCATCCAGACAGAGCCTGATTTGTTATACTGGTGCTGTCTGAGGGTAACTTCTCAATAAACATATTTTATTCCCTTAACTCCGTCTAGCCTCTGTTCTAGCTCTTTCCCCACCCCTCAGGCCGGATCCAGAGGTGGTGGCGGGGGCAGTGTGCCCTGCTGCCACGGCCCGCCTCCCTCCTCCTTCCCTGAGCAGGCCCCGCCAGGCCCGCGGCTCCCGGTGCCCGCTTTGGGGCAGCGCGGGAGGAGCGGGGGCCGCGCCTGGGCCCACGCCCACCGCGAGTGCGGCCGGGGTTGGCCCTGCCCGCACAGCGGCGGCGATCAGGTCTATATTTCCTCTGCATTCTTATATTTGCTATCAATGATCGGTTTTTTCTTTTTATCTTTCAAAACCAATATATTGGTTCTTTCTGTCTATCCGGGCTCTGCTTACATGCTAATACCATAAAAGTCTAGCAAACTCACTCTTGAAAGTATCTGTCCCCCCGTATGTGGGATATTAAGTTTAATATTAATTTTTGATCTAAACTGCTAAATCTTGGCCATATTTCCCCATTATCTAAATAGTACGTGGGCCAGATTTTCTGTGACAGTTTAGTAAGTTTAGGTTTTGAAAGCATGACTCTTCCTCAGTTAAACTCATTCAAGTCTTGAATATTAACCCCAGAGGGCTATCTCTTGGAATGCCATTATTATCACATTCAGAAGAGGATACACAACCCATTTTGATCCTGAATAAAGCAAAACACACAAACGACTGACAGCTAGGATTAGAACTGCTGAC
>VWYI01023789.1:149-57460 GCA_013399455.1 Anthoscopus minutus | reverse complement strand
TGTCTGGATGGCTTTAAAGATGGAGGTCAAAGGGAGAGGGGAGCCAGACTTAAGATCATACTCTTTTTATATGTTTGGGTTTATTTGCATACAAGAGCTTCATTTGCCTGCTTTCTTCTTTCTACGTCGTTTCACTTCAAGCTTGAAGTTTGGAAAAGGTGTCTTTGAGTTCTAATCAGAGTAAGATTGTTATGTCTTCTTCAGCCTGTGAAAAGATCTCAGCACCCTAAACAAAAACCACACACCAATGCAGAATAGAAAACTCAAAAGCTCAAGGCATCAACTGCGAGAAATGACCAGTCCTTTAGTTTAAAATGTGCATTCTTCACTGTGAGAAGGTAGTTCTTCAAAACTTCTGGATGAGGAAAAAAAAGTGTTGCTTTGCTATTTTATAAGGGAGAAAGCATATCTTGCAAGGTCCAGGTGCAACAAAATCATAATGAGTCTTAAAGGAATGGAGTCTAATGGAATGGGGTCTAAAGGAGCGGGGATAAGCTGTCCTGAAATGAAACATCCCAATACTGCACAGCAATCCCTGATCTTTAAGGACAGCAAGCATCATGTGAAGATTCCTCTTATATTCCTCTATGTTGGCTATATGTTGCTTCAGAGAGCAGTTTTGCTCCCATTTTAAACCTGCTCTCCATTCCTTGCACTATTTTCTTGAGAGATCATTTAATATGAAACATTCCTAAGGTACTCAGATTTATTAATATTTCAGAATATATTTTTTCCCCAAAAATAGGTTTATTAAACTAAACCCAAATGCAAAATCATGCTCTGACAAATTTAGACCAATGTTCTGACCCATCTCTCCATCTCTAATCAGCTGACTTTAGGCTAATTAGAAAAAAAACCTTCTTTGCTCCTCTCAGTGGAGTAAGTTGATTTCTGATGTGTTACAGAAGTATCCTGTCCTGTGCTGTAGAAATTAGATATTCACCAGCAAAGAACTGTGAATAAGGCTCAGTTCTATTAACTGTAGTTACCTCATTGAGTCTTTCAGGTATCTGTAGCAGAAAATTAATCCATTAGGGAAGGTCTGAATAGAAATAAAGATTTTGACTGTCTCTGTGTGCAGCTAATAGCTCCACAGATGGCTCCATCTAGGTGAAATATAGACTGTAAAATACAGGAAACAAAATCTCTAGCCTTATTTTCAAAGATGATAATAAATATAAGGAAGGGCTTAAAAAATCCTCAGTCTCTTTCAATTATAAACATGGAATTACTTCCCTTTTAGATTACTCTGCTAGTGCTGAATTCTGTGATGGATGTATTCTGGCATATATGTACTGTACCATACTTTGGTAGCATTCTCCTTTCCCTAGGAAATTCATATTATAAAAAAGTAAAAAAGTTTACCCACTTCCTTTCATTACAGTAGGAATATTTAGTAAACAAAAGCAATTCAAGTATAGATAGGTAGATAGATAGATAGATAGATAGATAGATAGATAGATAGATAGATAGATAGATAAATCTAATATATGCATGACCTCTATACAGCCTAGAGTGACTCATTTACAGCTATATAATGAAATGGCTTTCAAGCTTCTGGGTTATTCCCTGAAAGAGAATGAAAAGTATAATTAGGGTTAATTTCTCATAAAACCTTTCAGGAATATTTTTATGTGCAAGATAATAGGTTACTTTCCAAAAAGGAAAATAAGGTACAGCAGCAATGAAAGTGGAGATTCATGTGTCCTAGAAGACTTTTTCTAGGTCACTGTGTGAGGACAGGATATTACAAAGGCAAAAGAAACACTTTTAGATTTCTTCAGGGACTCCCAGATGAGTCCTTCCAGCACAGAATGCCTCACTTTATTCTTGCAGCATTATGTGCATGTGTGGAGGGTACCAAGGAATTTATACCATTGCTGGGAACTACTGAGCAGCTCCTCGCATCTCATTGTTCATTCCCCCAGACCTGAGTAGTCTGCTAAACACCTGCTACAGCACATGATCAAATTGTGCTGTGCTGGCATTAAATCTGCAGTGTCAGGGGGGCATTGCAGATGTTTCTTTTAGGTGTATCAGAAAGGAGAACTATGACACAATACGATCAGAGTTTCCAGAATACTCTTTCAAGCCCTGACATTAGAACCTTCTCAAAATTTCTTAAGTGTCCTGCTTTCAGTAATGTCTAGAGGCTACAACCAGAACACAAACAAGAGACATGGCTTTCCTTATTCTGAGATTGTTGTTAATGATTTCTGGCATTATTCAAAACTCTACAGCCCTGGAGGTGTCAAGGCCAGACTGAATGGGTCTCTGAGTCTGGTGAAGGTCTCTGAGTCTGGTGGGTCTCTGAGTCTGGTGAGTCTGGTGAATGGGTCTCTGAGTCTGGGTATCTCTGCCCATGGCAGAGGCTTGGAACTAGATGATCTTGAACGTTCCTTCCAACCCAAATCATTCCATGATTCCATGATTTTCCAGTGTCTTTCCTATTCAATATAGAATTATATTTATTTCAATTTTATTTTGCTTTCAAACCCTAGTTATTCCTTTATTAATAATGCCCTGATGACTTCTGTACTGTTATGCTTTAAATAAGTATTCAGCTTTAGTAAAATTTTATTCCATCCACAATTTTTGGATAATATGATGCTCAAAGCATTAACTCTGTGGGAAACTGTATTGACTCTCCTTACTACAATTTAGAAAAGGGAGTATGTGGGAAGTATTAATATACAGGTAGACAGATTATTTTTTATTTTTTGTTTTTAGCAGAATAGCTATTATATGTAGTTTAATTTAGTCCCAAAAGTTAGACCCCAACAGAAAATTCCAGGTGCTAATATTATGGATTTGGTAATCCTGGCTCAAAGCTGTGTAAGTTTTTCAGCTTCATCCTTCTGGGATAAAATCTGGGCTTTACAGAAGTCAACTCCTTCTGAGTTTGTCAGAAAGATGGTGTCAATCCCACAGAACAGTGTAGCAGGAGACAAGATAAAGTTGTCTGAACTCCTTTGTTCTCCTCCATGAAAAATACCTCAACCAAGTAAGTTTTCACTTTCAGGTGCTTAGAACACAACAGAGGGGAAGTAAGTGAATCATCTAGATCTGTTTATCTGCTGTATGTATTCCAGCTGAATCATTTTAATAATTTTCATAATACCTTAGATGCTTCCTTAAGACAAAAACCTCTCACGCCCCTTGAAAAGTATTACAATACACCTCAGTGTAGTGCATCAGGAAGAGCCACGATTTATTGTCCTCCTATCAATGTAATTCAGCATCAGTAGGGACACCGTGATTTTAGCAGAATTCTCAAGTATGATTACTCAAATATGGACATTGCTAATTCAGGTGTTCAAGTGCAGGTGTCAGAGTTATTTCAGAAGTGTTGAGAGTCCTTAAGATGTATGACGTGGAATTCGTTTAGCTAAACGAGAATATTTATAGAGTTATGTCAGAATTCTTAAGCAGTTTCTATGACGCCAGGTTGCTCATGGGATAAACAGTTTATTATTAAGGTAGATGGAGCTCCGTTTATGCTGCCAGCCACAGCCTTAAACGTGCTCAAAGGGAGAGACAGAAGCAGGGTGAAAGAGCACGAGGTAGGAGGACAGGGGGGTGATAGGTAGGAGAAGAGAGATAGGAAAAGGCCAAAGAGGGGCAGCAAAAGAGAGGAGAATTAAGAGAGCTAAGCCCTTGTTACAATACATTATAATTCTTTCTATAATGAATATTCTAGTTTACACTAACCAACCAATATATGACACGAAATCCAAAGGGTTTTACATATAGTCCATAGGAGTGACTCTGTTACCATACTGTATTCATATTCCTCAATTCCTCCTCGCCTGGCCAGGTCATTGCCAATCAGCATTGGTAACTTATATCTCAAAACTGACTTTCATCTCTATTTCGACCTTTGGATTCTCTGTCAGCAGTAGGATATTGTTCAATCAAGAGGATTCTCCTTCAGCTGGCTAGGCCATTGTTCTTGGGTTATATAGCAACTAACACGGTATTCTAAATCTCAAAGCTAGCTTTCATTTCTATTTTGATTATAGGTTTCATATTTTCAGAATCTTTTGCTAAACAATCATATTTATAAGGTTTCTCTGTTTTAGCTTCTCCAACACAGTTAGGCTTCTATTTCTAAGCAAGTCACTCTGGGATGCCTTTGCAGTTAGCAAAGAATTAGTAGAGTTAGTGTAGTTTGTGGCATGATTCGTCTCAGCCTCAGTGAGATAGCTGCATTTGTTAGGATGAATCATGCACTAATCTCCATGGACTATACTGATCAGGTCACCATTGACTATAATAAAAGCCCAGGCAAGTGGCAGACACCTAATGTTAGGTCAGATGAATCATCTAACTAGCAGGATTCCAGCCTAACCTTCCTGGGGCATTATCTGAGTTCCCCTTAATGCTTTATTAGGAACATCAAGGGGCCTTAGTCCACACGCAGAGATGAAGGTATGTCTACATTAATACACCAGAATTGGGAGGTAATGGAGATAATGGAGGTTACCTGGTCTTTGGCCAGGTGCAGGAAATGTGGAGGACTGTCAAGGCACTCAGCTGACCTTGCTGTGGGTTTTATGGCTGGATAAGCCACCTGTTGCCAGATGTCTACACTGATGAAAGATCCTGCACACTGAACTTTGGTAATCATCACAGAGGTCTGTGGCTTACCCTTCACCTCTGTGGAGCACTTCTTCACTCTCTGGAGAAGCACTAGGTTTGTTTCTCAGACTGTCCTTTAATGAGACTGTGGTCAGAAATGCAATGGCAGGAGATCAGGGCTATGATGAAGGTTAGCACCACAGCAATCACTCTGCTGAGAACACACATCAAAGTGATGCATTGATAGAAAAATTTAAATTTTTGATTCTTAAAAAAGTCAAAAGGTTAGAAATTTTCTCCTGGGTTTTTTTCTAAAAGAGAATTCCTTAGAAAAAACTTGAAAAACCTGTTCTACAAAACATTTCAAGTCACAGTATGTTCTGACAGAAAAAGTTATCATCAAGCTTTTTCTAACCTCTTTTGATGTTAGCATACTTACATATCTCTCTTCTTAATATGTAAGCTTTTAAAATCATTATTAGTTAAAATTAATGTTATTGTTAAGGACAACCAGACCTCCCTCAGGTAGACTGGCAGCATGGACTGCCAGCTTTATTCTGGCCTATTTATGTAACATTTTCATTTTGATTTATTATTGGCTGTGACATTTACGTAGAACATGTTCCAAGCAAGTCTGTGAGTGTGGACTTACTGCACTTAGAAAGAGCAGGTGGAGAAAATAAACAGTAAAATTTGTCACCGGCTAAGTTAATTCAGAAGGGACATCTGCAGTTTCTGAATACTCCACTCATACAAGCAATCCAGTCTCTGAGTTTAATGATTTCAAATACTTCTATGGATATCAGACATCTAAGAAAAGACCTCACTAGGAAATAGAACTGCTGAGACAACACATAAGCTCTGCAAAGGAGGAAATACATAATTCTGGAGAAGACTTGGAAGGATCAGAGAGGCCTGATGTCTTTCAGCTTAGAAACAGTGTGTCAGGGTTTGTGAAAAACTGAAGAAAATAATTCTGTACTGGAAACATAATTGGAAGTACAACCTAGCAAAAATGCCCTCCATGCATAAGGGTTTTCAAAGGATCCCATTGAAGCCTGGACTGGGATAAGGTTAACAGTTCATTTTCCTCATTCTTCTATACTTGCTGCATATCTACACAGCAAACTAGTATCATGAACTCACATAAAGAGTGAGAGATTAATATTGAGTTCTGAGCTAGTGCACCAGGGCAGAACGAACAACAGTCAGATAAGAATGACATCTGAGGTTCCATTATGCTGCTGGTTTTCCCACATTACAATCCTTGGCATGGCTGCTCCAGTACAAACCACCAGCACAGGCTGGTGGCACAACTCCTGCTGGTACAAAGTTTACATCTGCTCCTATGGCAAAATCATATCATCCCAGCTGCAGAGGCTGCAGCCATTGCTGTTTTACTGCCATTTTGAAGTCCTGCAGTTTAATGAACCAGTGGGAGTCAGCTGTTAATACCAGGGCAGAGCAGCACCTAACATGAGCAGCACCTTCCTTTTGAAACAATGCAAAAAAAAAGTAATTTAAAAATAGAGCAAATAAAGATGTACTGATGTAAGAATAGTCAGTAAGTCCTCAGGATGTTCTTACCAGTAATGAATTTGTACTTTGTTTTTGCAGACAAAGCTCCTGCTTTCCAAATGAGGGTTAAGCTCATCACTTAACTCCTTCCAGTCTAAGATCTATTCTTCCTGAGATGTTTTTGAGAGCAAGAATAAAGTTTGGAACAGAACATTCAGATGCTATTTTGCACAGGGTAAATATCTAGGAATCAGGACGCAAAACAAATGCATAAATAACAAATTATGCTTCTTTAGGATGGTTCTCTGTCACTGGGACACTCTGACACAGAAAGGGCTACTCTAACATGTCCAAACCACCTCACTATCTCAACCCCCATTAAAGTGTAGCTGAATGGAAACTACTTATTGGGAATGGTTGCTTGCCTGTGCTAATTACTGAGCTGTGATAAGGAACGATTTGGGACACTGCTGGTGGGCTAATAGAACACCAGGAACAATGCCAACAATCTAATTTCTAATGCAAGGTATGCAATTCAGTTTCGGTGCCAAAGGACAGTTCCTGACTCACTTTAATTTGCTGGCATAGACATAATCCCAAGGACTCAATTCTTGATTCCCAGAGCTTTATGTTTCACAGTGTGCCTTGGCTGGAAGGAGGCTCGGGAGAACTCCAGGTCTGTCAGCCAGACTTGGTGTCAGGAAAGATCATGGAGCAGATCATCTGGGGTGTGATCTTGCAGCACTTACAGGACAGCCAGGGGATCACCTAGCATGGGCACATGAAAGGCACATCCTGCCTGACTAGATCTTCTTTCACAATATGACCTGCTTAAGTGGATGAGGTAAAGGCTATGGAACTGTCTACCTGGAGTTTTCCTCAGCCAGTTCTACCTGACCAGTTGGCATCTGGATGGTGGGATGGGATCAGCACCTGTGACAACTGGTTGCCTTGGGCACCATCCATCCATCCATCCATCCACCCATGCGTCCATCCATCGATGCGTCCATCCATGGTGCATCCACTGCATGCCTCCATGTGCCACTGCCTCTGGGAGCTGCAGTTCTCTATGGGAGCTGTGTGGCCTGGGGGTGAGTGGCCATCTCTTGGGTCCTGCCTGGTGCTGGCAGCCAGGCTCACTCCTCTGGCTGTGCCCTGAGGCAGCTGAAGGAGAAAAGCCGCCTCAGTGCCTGCCGGGCCCTCCTGACAATGGAGCGCCATCGCCTTGGGGCCAGGGGCTGCAGGACAGTGATCGTGTCAGTGGGGGAGGAAGGACCACCGGACACCAGGGACTGGGCAGGCACCAGGGAAGGTCCTGCCATTGGCCCAGGCCCACAGGCATCTTCCTGGGCAAGGCTGGCTTGGGCTTGGCCAGCAGAAATACATGCTACTTCAGCCTTGTCCATGGGATCAGTAAGCAAGTTGCAAGCCAACATCTTTGCCTCTTTAGGTGGTGCCATGGAGAGAGGCTCGCTGTGTCCCTCATCACAGGCATCACTGTGCAGGGGAGAAGCTGCTGGCTCCACTTCTTCGTCTTGCAGGAGGGAACACAATGCACTCTCTGACTCGCTATGCCCCACTTCTGCAGTGTCACTGTCAGGAAGCTCCTCTTCCTCCCACTTTGCCAGTATATTGTCTACACTGGCATCCCAGCATGGCACATCCTTGTCGTTAAAGAGAGACCACAGCTCTTCAAACAGGTCAGGAGGCACAAGCTGTGCATAGTCTTCCATCTCTCCTGCAGAGTCTTTGCTCCAGCTGCAAAGGCTGTGCGGCACCAAGGGGCTTTCTTGATCCAGGGAGGAGAGGATGTGTTCCTCCAACTTCTCCAGCTCCTCTGCCTCAATATGCAGAAGGTGCTTTGAAGCATCCTCAGTCGCCATGCCCAGCTGTTTGACGTGGGTGTTTGCTCTGCCAACCCATGAGTTCCCCTCTCCTCACAGGAACCTCCAGACAAGGGCGAAGCTGACAAGCTGGAGGTGGAGGCTCTGAGGCTCAGGCTCTGAGGTGGAGAAAAGCTCACTGGGCCCCTCGTCGCAGAGATCTCCTGCCACGGCAAAAGCCGCTGCGCCTCTGCCCTTTTTCAGTGGGGCAAGTGACACGCTCTGTGGGTCCCTGTCACAATGTCCCGAAGCCTCTGTCACCATCTCCCAAAGCCTCTGTGTCTGGGAACTCTTCCTCTTCCCACATCTCCTCTGCCTCCTTTAGCAAAGTGTCCCTGACCTGCAAGTTGTCAGAGCCAGAGAACAGCTCTGCAACCAGGCCAGGAGACTGGAGCTCTGAGGGGTTTCCCATCTCTCCCATGGAGCCTTCGGTCAAGCTGGGAGTGTTGGGCAGCCCCTCAGGCTCTGCATCTTCCCCTTGGAGGAAACTTGACTGCTCCTGGGTACAGGTGGACTTGACGGATGTGTCTGCACACAGGCATGGGTCATGGCCTCTGAAGAGGTCTCTGGCTGTTTTGACACCATGCTCTTCCTGCACCTCAGTGAGCTCCTCCATCTCTCTGGGCCCCAGGTGCTTCCAGGCAGGCTGGGTCCCTGTGCGGAGCCGCATGCCCCCCGCACGTCGCAGGGGTGGCAGGCGATGGCCCTGCCTTGCCGCTGACCCTCGCCAGAGCCTTTCAGCTGAGCTGTCCAGGGAAGGAGCTCCCCGGGCCGGGTCAGTGGCCACAGTGCCCCGTGGAGAAGGTGGCACAAGCGCTCGGTGGCTGCTGGTCATGGGGCCCTTAGACCATGCTCGGCCTCTGGGAGAAGATCCAGAGGCTGCTGTGCCTGCAGGCAGCAGGGGCATCTTGACCCTTTCTGAGGCTAATCTTGGTCTTTCAGATCTGAGCCAACACACAGGGGTGACACAGTCAGTGGAGGGCCATGGAGAGGCGGCAAGTCTGACACGGACAATCTGCATGGCCGTGTGACTGTGTCACTGCGGGGCAGTCAATGCCTGTCCTCCAGGCTGTCCACCTGTGTTCCAAGTCCTGTAGTTCAGGATGAGGTGTCCTGTCTGTAGACCAGTCTTTCCCCATGGAGAGGGATGATGGTCACCCATGTGACCTCCTCTGCTGCCTGATGCGGCCTCTGGGGCACCTGTGGGAAGCAGGAGGAGGTGTGGGATGGAGGCGGCTGTGCTGACATGCTGTTCCCCCTCATGGAGACAGGCCTGGCCCCAGGGGCACTGCTGACCACGGCAGCCAGGCTGGGCTGGGTTCCCAGCTGCACTCGCTGTCTCTGGGGCACTCCTTCACTCGGGCCACTCTGGCACCGGCTCCTCCCCAGAGCAAGGCCCTGTGCCAGGCCTGGCCCATGGTCAGGGCTTGGGCAGTAGCACTCTTTGCTGGGTTAAGAACTTTCAGGATGTGTGGACCCAGACAGTGGTGGTGAATGATGCCACATCCTGGCGTCGTCCGCTCATTAGCAGTGTTCTCTGGGCCCAGTCCTGTTTAGTATCTGTCCTGGTGTTGTGGCCAGGGTCACTGAGTTCACCCTCAGTGGCAAATTTGCTGACGCCAAGGTGGGTGGGAATGTCAGTGTGCTGAACAGTAGGAAGGCTCTGGGGGGGAATGTGGGTAGGCTGGATCGATGGTGTGAGATCAGTGGGATAAGTTTCTGAAAGAGCAAGGACTGGGTTTTGCTCTCATGTCGTAACAATACTTTACAGTGCTCCTGTCTGGGGGCAGTTCTGGTGGAAATTTGCCTAGAACAAAAGGTTGACAGGAGCTGAACATGAACTAACATGTGCCTGGTTGCACAAGAATTCCAGTGTCTTTCTAGCCTGTGTCAGGTACAGTTTTATGATTTTTCTTCTGATTGCTTTCAGTATCAGAATATTCAGAATAAAATTCTGAAAATTTTATGTTGTATTTGAAGGTCATTTAATCTTGTTAAATTCTGACAAATGATCAGTCACTCCCAGAATTCTGTCATTTAGGAGTTATCTTCCTGTACAGTCAGCAGTCACCTTTGCAAGACCAAATTTTCACCCAAGCATGATCTTCTGGAAACTACTTGGCACATCATTTCTGCTTGTAAATAATAAATACAATACTACTGGGTGGAACTACTCAGAGAAGTAAGCTCTGAAATTGGTAATAAATGTTGCAGTTTCACACTTAAATCTTTTTAAGACTGAATATATCATTCACACTAGAAAAGCCATCTACATCTCTGGAGGCTGTGTGATATAAATGCAAAGCAGTTTATGGTTGGTTTTGTTATTTTCCAGAAGGCTTCAATTTACTACTTCTCCTGGGAAGAAAAGAGCATTTTCAAAGGCACAAAAAATATGCAGACTCCCATCTCCCACTGACGTCTTTGAAAGTCACCATTTAAGTGGGATGATTTACTTAATAGCCATATTTTACCTGATTCTCTACCAATCAGCTTCATTAAGTCCTTAAAAATATTTTCCCTCTTACGATTAATTCTGATCAAAAAAAGAAAAGGCCGGGGCATTTCAGTCACTGCCTTTCAAAACACCACAGTTGCATTAATGTAAGCTCCACTGTTTTTAGCCATTATTACAGAACACCAACATTTATTTTTATAATGTTGCTAGGCAGTAAAACCACCTTGAAAGAAAGAACTATCTCTGTGAAAGCATGTACAATAAAGTTATTGATGGAATATTTTATAAAAAAAGGAGTACATGAGAGCTAAATCCAGAGATATTTACTGGTGCTGCACTATTATATTCCAGCAACTCTGACTCTTCAGTCTGCAGTTTCCAGCAGCCACTGTGATATAATTTAAGCCCCAAAATCAAAACTGCCAGTGCTTTTGGATCCATGAGATGGGGGAACAGTTGATTTTAACACAGCATTTTTCTTTCCTCCAAATTTCAATGTCTCACAAGTACACTGTAATTTTCACACACATTTTCTCCTGGAAAAAAGACTTCTTCACTGCCTTTGATACAAAACCGTAGAACCATAAGAGTTATTTTGGTGTAAACGGGCATTTAGAATTCATAGAATGGCTTTGGTTGGAAGGGATATTCAAAATCATCTAGCTCCAACCTGAATTCATCAGTTGCATCTGTTCCAAATTCTTGTGCAAAGCGTGGCCAGTTTTGAAGCAGGATCTGACCTGGAAACCAGAAGCACCAGAAGTTCAGGAGGGTTATAAATCACATGAGCATTGTCTGTTACAAATCTCTTAAGTCCCGTAAGTTCTTTCTCCTTTTGACATAATGACCTTTTCCTTCTGCCAGTGCAGAGTCTATGGGAATGTTCATTCTGGGCAAAGCAAGCAGGAGAAGAGTTTGAAATCTATGCTGTATCTCAGCCTCAAATTTATATACATTCACCCTAAGATGTGTTAAAAAAAATAATTCTCTTTGCCCAAGCCAAGGAGTTCTCACAAGAATTCAAGTTCTTTTTAAGAACTTGAGCTAAGGGACCATTGTTGATATTTAGTATAATATCTGAAAATAAATCCACTAAAACTTGGCTGAAAGGCCAATAGGAGACATATTTTGAATAAAACAAGAATTTTTTTATCCAAAGAAATATTTAAAAATTTGAAATTATAGAAAGCTTAATTTTTAGTCTTGTTGTGACTTTTCAAATTAAAATTCTTTACTGAAAGCTAAACATTGAAAAGAGTTCAATACCAATGTTTAAATTAAATGAAATTTGAATTTCTAAAAACGTCCATTAACAAGATTCATAATAAAAGCAAGACCCAAGGTGTGGGGCTAGTCTAGAATGAAATCTTTGGGAATTTTGTCTCTTAATGTATCCTCAGGTCATATTTATAGATTTTTAGGTCCTCAGCTGGTTTAATGTTCCACAGAAGTCAGTGGAAAAAAGCATGATGATGATTCCATGAAGACAGTTCTACCTTTGTTATTGTTATTTAAAGAAAACTTGAATGAAGCAATGAAAAATTTTTTTTGAGTTTTTAATAACCCCAGGCGTTGAAGGTGTAAATCATTTAAAGGGAAAACATCCCCTCATGCAAGATGCAGGTTAAAATGAACAAAAACTTGGTAGCAGTTTGAGCTCAAAGTGCTGTAAATACATTTCCTGAATACAGCTGAGCAGATAAACCCAGCTCCTGCAGAAATGAATAGGAGCTGGCACATGAATACCTGTAAGAATCTACACTGCTGCCCATGATAAAACATCTGGTTTATCAGCAGCAGCAGAACCAGTAGAATTAAGTAGTTAATACTTCAAAGTGATACAAAATGTAACTGTAAATTCAACAGAGCTTTCTGCTGGAGACCATGTAAGGACACCATAATAACAGCAAATTGATTCACCTAAACCTTTGCTTTGCATTTGCTGTAAGACAGGATTTTCAGTAAGCTACTCCAGCTCTCTGTGTTAATAACCACCTCACTGGCTGTTGAATGAGCCTCACTTACAGACACAAGGAAAAAAACAAGAAAAGAAAAAAAGAGAAATGCTGCAGACATGAAGGAATGTTTTCGCTGTTAGAGCTCCCATGTGTTGCAGCTTTATAAAGATACAGAACTTACATCAATTTAATACAGCCGATCCATGTAGTGCCTTAATACTATTGTTTTTCTCCTTTACAGCCTGATGAGATATAACTGATTGAAAAACCACTCCAAGTAAATGCATTTCCTCCTGGCTTTACTCTTTCCTCTCCCTAAAATGACCCTGACTGGTTTCAGTCTCATGGGAGAATTAACTGTGCAGGCTTTATAAAGCTCATTAGCCCAGACACTGCCACTACTGTGGTTAATGAGAAGATCTTTTTGCACAATCCCCTTGGTAAGGATGGCATGTCTCTTGCATAATAGCTCCAGACTCACAGGAAACTGTCTCTTCCCAAAGGCAACAAGCACCAGGATCCTCCGTGCCAGCTGCCCGACAGAGTTCAAGAAGTTTGGACTATGGTCTCAGACACATGATGTGATTTCTGGGGTTGTCTTGTGCAAAGCCAGGAGAATGGTTGTGTTTGATGGTCCCTTTAGGAACCTTCCAACTCAGGATTATTCTATGGTTCCATCTGTGGTTTTATCTGAGCCCCTACACTCGCATACATACACAATCCATGCACATGCATACAGTGTTTTCCTCCTACCAGCTGCCACTGCACACATGCTTCTGTCCATCTTCCAAAGGGATTTGCAAAGATGAAGACTGCAGGGTTTTTTTTACTTTCATGGCACTCCTTAGCCACCCTTCCCTGTTTGAAAAGGCCACTGCCTTTGTAATGGTACATTTAGAATTTTATGCTGGCAGAAAATTTCCTTTTTCCAGCTCTTGCTGGTTACTTCTGAGCCATTCCTGCAGCACTCAGTTCCTTGATGATATGTGAGTGAAGCAGTTGCAACCTAGCTTGTAACCATGATCAAAGTTGCAGCATTTCTGAGGTTTTACAGATTTCACACAAATATTGATGTAAAAATAAAATTTAAAAAAGCTGAACTGTAAGCTTCACATTTCATGAGGTTTTTCTTCTAGTAATAAAACCACTTACCTGCATATGAAAGGAGGTAAATTCCTTTCCTCAGAAATGGCCTTCTTTGGGTCTCAAACTCCCTAAATGCATTAGATGGAAGGTAAAAAAAAATTAAAGAAAAGAAGTAGAAATCTCAATCTTTGCTGCAAAATATTGCCCTAAGGTAAAACTGATCCACTCTGCTGTCACAGAAGACAGGACAGGTCAGACGTTAATTCCCCAGATATGAGGAAGATGGAGATTGCTGTGACAACACTCACAAGATGCTCAGTTTTGTCTTCATGTAGGTTATTATTTCTCTTTATGTCATGCAAACCAATCTTTTTTTTTTAAATGGGGTACCTACATCATGCAGCATCTGCTCCATTGCAGGTAAGACCACCAGGCCTCATCATTTGCATTCTCCGGTCCATCACTGCAGTCAAAAGGCAAAGCAAGGCAAGATGAGAGGGAGGAGATCCTTTCTGTACCTCTGCCAGCTATAATAAAATGCAATCCATCTATCCTCACTGTAGGGTGATAACAAGGTGCTTGTAGATCTTAATCTTTTCACTTTCTGCTGCAGAGGGCACTGGCTTCACAGCTGTAAATCAGAAGAGGTGCAGGGTTTGACTCTTTCTACCCCGCTGCCATGCCGTTTCCACAATTCAGATCAATCACTTCAAGTGTCCATAGAACCAGTTAGCTGCTCCAGATGCTGCCAAAGCAAATGAGTCATGGTCAAAATTCGGACATTTGGTCACAGGTTTGTATAATGAGCATAATGCCATATGGTGTGGGATGTCCCTTGGGTCAGTCAGGGTCAGTTGTCCCAGCTGTGTCCCCTCCCAGCTCCTTGTGCACTCTCAGCCTCCTCTCTGGTGGGGTGGGGTGAGCAGCAGGAAAGTATTTGGCTTTGCTCAGCAATAACAAAAACATTCCTGTGTTATCAGGAGTGTTTTGGTCACACAACTAAAATACAGCCCATCTCAGCTACTGTGAAGAGCATTAAGTCTAACCCATCCAAAACCAGTGCACCTGACTACATATGTTTGGAAGTCATTAGTTTAAATAGATATATATTTATTTAGAATAAAAGCACCATGCCTGGGATGGAGTAGCAATGCAGGAGCTATGAACTGGCCCCTCTGTCACAAGCTTTCTGCAGGCATATTAGTTCAGTTTGTAAAACAGCCATCAAGCAGCCATAAATGCAAGCAAACTAGTAAATTCCTTTTTTCAAATATAAATGGAGGAGCTTTGTGAAAATAACTCTGTGTACCTCATGTCCCTTGTTTCTCCTCAAGCTTTAAACTTCTGAGTATTTGGATTTCCCCAGATCAGTCTGGACTGTGAATTTCAGGTGGGGCAAATAAAACATTTAATTACAGTATTTTCTTTGTAAAGGATTTACCAACTTTCTTTAGATGGCAAACAAGGGCTCAGCTCCTGGAAGGAACCCTGTTGCCCTTTCATTTATGACCCAGATCTGCTGACAAAATCATCATTGACAGAGAAATATTTTGTATGTAATATTTTTGTATTATGTATATTTGTATATAATATTTTTGGTATTTTGTATGTCCACAGATGTGAGAATCAAGCCTCAATTCCAATTAGATTTTTTTTCTCTTTTCATCACACCTGGCAGACTGAGCATACTGACTGAAGCCAGCTTTTAGAAAGGTGAGGAAAATAGCTGGCTTTATCACACTCACCAGTCAACCAGTGTTCTGTGCTATCTATTAATGTTAATCTGGCATGTTCGTCCCCAGATGTGAATTTCTGAAAATTCTCTGATCCTGGTGGCACTTCCTCCAGATTTCTCAGCTAAGCTGCTGGAATAGTAGGGGAAATACATGCCATAAATTAAATTGCAGTGAATACTAGGCCAGGACTTTGGGAGTTTGCCCAGGTCTATCAGAATATTTATGAAGCACAAAGATGTTCAATAGTTCTCAGGGTTTATATATATTACCACTGAGTCCAGCATTCTGGATTCAAGCATAAGCATGGGATGTGTGCTCCTGCAGCCAAGGAGATAATGGCTCCAACTGGAAACATGAAATCAGCTCAGGGCCAGATGCTCAGCTGCAGTAAAGTAAGGTCTCTCTGAATTACAGAGTTATTCTGTTCTGTATTTCAGGACTTTAATGTTTGTTAGTATAACATGATAACAGCAAGTGTCTCTGGGCAGCTGGAATAAATTATAGTAGTTTCAACCTTCATAGGATCTGTCTTATGATGTAGTTTTTCTCTAACTCACTGTACAAATGCACTGTAACTGAACAGAGGTAAACGGGAGTTTATCCTGCTTCCCATTTTGCCAGTGATGTAACCTTCCTCTCACAAACCTTTCTCTCACACCCTGGGTAACTGATATAGCTAGAAGTAGCAATGGAAGCAGAAAAATCTGTCTATTGTCTAGTTCCAGGAAAAGTTTGCAAAGCCAACATAGTAAAAAAAAATTTAAAGCAACAACAAACAAAAAAAAAACACCCTGGTTTTTAACTTGTAAACTGAGCACGTCTCATACGTAATTAGGGAACAAAAATAAATTAACTTTATAACCTAAGGGTGACATTCTTAAAGATTATAAATCTGCCTGAGATCTGTTGAAAAGATAAAGACTATCCCAGAAGAGATTAACATTTTTCTCCCTTTTAAATGGAAATATTTAAAAACAGGAACACACTGTCTTGTTTAGGAAAAAGGTTGATCAGCAAGCTAACAGTTCTTCCATTCTCTTAACTTTCTGCTCAAAATCCTAATCTTAGAAGAGTATGAATCTACAAAGTTGTGTGTTTTATGTGGTTATGAAATCAATGTTACACTCTGACTCCCTAAATACTATCCACTTGCTTACCTTTTCTTCAATATAATAGGAAATTACAAGCCCTGAGCAAGTCATTACTCTCTGATGATTATGAATTAGCTGACCTCAGGCCACAGAGAAAGGCAGCATGTTCTTGCAGACCACAAGGTCTTTTAGTCAACAGAAGTATCATAATGTTCTGATCTGTAGCTGGAGATTTCTGCTAGCTTAGGAGTCAGGTGTTTCATCTTCCCAAAAAAGAAATGTTCACTTAAGGAAAAAAAGAGGACATCTCTTCCTACATTTAGCAAAGCAATGTTATTTGCTAGAGGCTATCCATGCAATCAGAGCTTTTTTTCCTCTCCTGCTGACTGACATAATAATACTTTCAAATGCAGAAAATACTAAGACATCCCATTTCAAGTATAATGGAGCATGGACTAAATCAAATATTGAGTGTTCCACCATATAAACTCCTGTCTGCTTTCAGAAAACAAGTAAGGAACTGCCAGAATTTCCCTGAATCCCTACAGGGAAAGCAAGACAGTAGTAGCAACATTTTCAAAGGAGAAGGAAGCATCTCCATCCTCCCCTCCTTTCTATGCTTCTTCTCCCAGCTTCTTAATGCTTCTACCACTTACACCTTTAACACATCCAAACCAGCCCTTTCCCTACAAAATCCTCACTTCAGAGTTTGGAAACAACCAAAGAAATAAAACCTGTGTCTTAAACAGCCCTGCAGGTTTAACCCATTCAGAGGACTAAAATCTACCCCCTCTCCATCTACTCATATTTTATTAATCTCAGTTAATTAATGTCTTTCTGTGTCTCACAGGCCAGGCTACTGCAGCTGGCACAGCTTGTGCCATGCGTGGGAGGGATTGTTGAGGATCTGAGCAAGGCTGGGCCAGGCTGGGCTGTCAGAGCTGGCACATCAAAGGCCCATCTGTCAAACCTTCCCCAGAGATGTTGGTGAACAAACACAAGGCAAAGGGGGAAAAGAGGTTTTCCTCTGGTATTGCCTGTTGTAGGGATTTCTTGGCCTTTTGTAGGGTCATTTAAGGAGAAATGAGTGTCCTTACTTGTGGAAATGTTTGAAATACAGTATTCATTGCAAAGGTGAGAAGTAAGACTGTGAATGCTATTGTTTCAGAAGAAAACCTTGAGAACCCCCTCATGGCCCAGGAGATGTGAAGTGGGCTGGATACGCCTCCTCCCTCCTAATTCTCCTAGACAGAGTGGAGGAGAAATTATATTTACTGTGTGGTTGCTCTAAAAGTGTGGGACACTGAGATGCCCTTAAGATGTCAGAAGTTGACTGTGTTGTATATTGTGGGCAGATGTATGGAAAAGATGAATCAGTTCCACTGAAGAAGCTGTGTAATGACAAAATAAGTTTATTCTGCTTTGCTGAGAGGCCAGAAACTTTGTGAAGGCTGGATGCACTGGTTCAGGGTCAGCATCCTGGTGTTGGGGGCACACAGCTGGATGATGTCCCAGCACGAACAGAGTCCTGGCTTTTGCCTGTAATGTGGTGTGGAGAAATATCCCATAATGGATTAATCTCCAGGGATGTCAATATAAACAGCAATGAACCTGCTGGAGACATCATTGGAAGCTGCTTAAGAGTGGAATTTCTTATAACAGCCACTAATTTGAAGTGGTTTTAACTTCTACCTTCCAAAAATCAATAATTTCCAAGTGTTTTAGCAGTTGTCACCTCGTGCAGCTTTTTTAATTGTAGCTTTGAACCTGCTTTTGAAACTCCAATTCTCTTACTATTTAATCTGATTTTGCAAGGTCACTAATAGGTCTGTCTAAGGTCAAAGATAGCACTGCTTCATTTTGGGAAGCACAGGAAGTACAAGGAAGTTGGAAAGAAGTGATGTTCAATATTTCTGCATCTTTAAACAAAGCTGATTTTGCAGCATAATCCCAGCCAGATTTTGATACCATTTTTAATAATCATCCATCAGTAGTGAAAGGGCCTTAGTTGGTTTTATCCATCAAATTTTAAGTAGACCAGTGCCAAGTAATGAAAGCAACAATCTAATTCAGAAGAAACCATCCCTGAGTAAAAGGCATAGCAGATAGGCCAGAAGGAAAATTAGGTGGGTCATTTTTCCCCTGTTTTCTGTAACAGGCGCCACCATGCTAGCTTATAGCTGCCAAATAAATTTGGCCATATCAGAACACCAAACTCAACCAGCCTAGAAGTAAAACAAGTCCCTGGATGGGGCAGAGATGAGTTAAATTCAGACCCAAGCAGGAACCTCAGCCAGTCCCGTTCAATCCAGGAAGCAGAGCTATCACTGGTCAAGGAGCTGGGCAGTGCTAAAGCCTCGACCAATAAATGGTCCAGACCCAGGAGTTTTGAACGTACTGTATAAGTTAAGTTCTGAACAAAAAAACAGGCTTTTTGTTTTGTCTGATGAAACAAAAGGACTCAAGTTGTGGATTCTGTCTCCCACACATGACCAGCCCGTAACAACGGGTTTGAAAAACAAACCTACATGAAGAATAGTCTCAGTGGACTTCAGGTCAAGGGGATCAAGGAACAACTTCAGAACTGCAAATCTGGTACCGTTTGTTCATGCTCAAATCACATTAAATGTCTGTCAGCATGTGTAGGATGCCAAGAGGAGCAGAAAGGGAACTTTGAGCACAGTGAGATGTGTTTACCAAAATTAATATGCTGCTTACTGCAAATTTCTCATGGTAATTCATTACTCTTCATACAGGAGAGTTAAAGACTGCCTAGAACATAGGGTTTCAAGTACCCATTTTCTAGACTTCCTGCCATCATGTAGGATGTGCCCCTCAAGTTGGACCTTATCAGGTCTTTGTCATGATGTTGGAGGGAAAAATACAAGAGATTTGAAATACTTTCTACTTTCAGAGATGAGGATGCCCTAAATCAAGATTGTTCATCCCTTCTCTCCAGCCTATGCCTTGAGTTATCAAGCTGAACCAAACCACCCTTGCCCTTGACAGAGTAGGCTGCTCTTCTTAATAAAATGTAAACACATCTCCTAATAAAGAGGTTCCCACTGGCTCTCAATTACTTCCAGTATTTCCTTTCTCTAGTGAGTCATACCAGCTCCTCTGGTCAGCTTTTTCAAAAATTCATGGGACCATGCTTTAAGTGGCAGCAGTGAAATGAGTAAAGTCAAATTAATGAGACATGGAATTGTAGCAACATTCAAATAGGAAGCAAAGTGAACTCATGAACATTGACGATCCACTGCTCACCATGGATCTCCACTGGGTCTGCAACTTTAGCTGTGGCACCTCAAGAAGGAAGTCACTCTTTGATCACCTCTCCCCAAAGTTATAATGGCAACTACTTCACCTGTACCAGCTTCACAACTTGCTCATCCTAAACCTACTGCAGCAAGACCCCAAGCTCAAATGGAGTACTAGGTAATTCAGCTAATTAATGTTAATTTTAGTCAGTTGTTTCTTTGTATCCTAGAGAATGGACTGACTATTCATTAGCCTTGGTGTGTACTTTGAAAACAGATACAAATTAAAACTCTTTAAAAATGTAAAATGTTATTTGCCTACGTGCTGCTGTCATTGACCAAACAGAAGTTAAGAGCAAGGATGAAACCAACTGCTGTACATAAGCTGCATGAGAATGAGATCTGAAATCCAGCTGCTGCAGTGCCAGTCCTGCCAGCCTGCCTGGCTGGAACCCTGTTCCTGGCAAGGTGGCCTTGATCAACAGTGTGCCAGGTACAGAATGGGCAATGCAGTCCATAGTGTTTCCCTATAAAATTCAGGTATTGATTGAAAACTTTGTTGTTTGATACAGTGGTGCAGATCCCAGGGAACATGGATTCCTGTGTAACATGCCAATTCAATACAGCAGTGCCTGTGATTTCATCACTCCATATCCTGGCTCTAGGAAAGATGAGAAGTAGCTTCTGCTGCATGGGAGGGATGTTATTTCCATTCCAGGGAAAGAGAGTGGTGATCTTAGTGTTGCTGGATTGAACCTCAATTCCTAGAAGTAAAAAAAGGGTTGACAGCTTTGTCCCCTCTTGTGTGGCACAGTGAGTGTACACTTCCAGTTGCTTCTAAAATCAAAGCCCAAGAGTCTCACAAACTTCGATTAAACCAGGTTTGAGTCAAGGCACCAGCAAAACAGGCGACTGCACAAAGGTGTTCTGCTTTTACCATCAATGCTCAGGTTAGAAAAAAGGTGCTGCTAAACAACTGAAACAGCAAGAGCAAACAAGATTTTCTACAACTCCACAGTCTGCTCCTCTTTACCGTTTTTTTTCCCGGAAAGCACACCTGATTGCAGGCAATAGCAAAAGCCAGGCAAGGAAGATAAATGAACTGTGGAATCCTGGCATGCAGCACACGAGGTGGGTGGAAGTTTGGAAATGTGCTTGATGAGCCTCTGAGTATGGCAAGACCTATAGAGAAGGAGGCAGAAGCAGTTACCAGGGCGGGGGAATGGGGGTTTGGAGTGACAGGCTTATGTAAGAGTTACAGTGGGAATAATTTTGATGAGGAACAGAACAAAGCCTGGAAATGTTGGTGGCCCCTACCTGTAAAAGAGTGCAAAGAAGTCATAAAGGGTAATAAAATAACAGAATGAGATGTGATTCCTGACCTGAACTGAGAGGAGGTGTTTTCCCTATTCCCCTTCTGTAAAGGAGAAAGCCAGCATCGCTCAGAGATTCAGGAAACAATGGTACCAGAAACAAAATGCTCCACCACCCAAGACATCTTTGCAGGTTATAAATTAAATTAAATCAAATCAATTAATATACCTGACAACCTTCTCCAGTAAGTGCCTATGCCACAAGGGGTCATTATGCCAATAATGCCCAGTAACTTCTTCACAGCACATGACAAAGTGGTCTTCCAGAACAACACACCTGAGGCAAGCTCACTGCCACTTGCCTCTCTTATCACAGCCCAAAGAATTTGTGCTTTCCAGTGTACCCCTGGAAATACAGCCCTTCCAATTTCAGACAAGCTTTGGAAAAGACCAACAGAGGAGCTACCTCACAATCTTCAAGTCTCCCTTGCAGCATATATTCCTCTTCTGGAAAGACAATAAGGTGTGACTCATATTAGCAGGGAACACATCAGAGGACCACTTCTTTTTCTGTTTAGGTAGAGGCAATTACCCTGTGTGAGAGCAGAAAGAAGAATCATATGTGATATAAATCCAGCCCACAACGTGTGTTAGCTCAGCGTTGTACCCAAGGTAACCATCTTTGCTAAGTTTTTGCCACCAACACAACTCACAGCCTCCATCCCCGAGTGAGCTTCAGCCCAAGCTGTTTGAAAGTCTGCCAGAACTTGTTCCCACCTGCCTGTGTGTGAACATGGCACAGAGAAAGCTTCCTACACAGAGTCCACCTGAAGTTTGGGGAATTGAAGGCTGTAGTTGGGAGTATTCTTTCCCATAACTGTATCTCATATTTATGAGAAAATGAAATCTGGGAAGGTGCCATGGGTAAAATGACAACATTTCATGTTTAAAAATTTTCTGAACGATACGTAGCTGTAAATGGAATTGCATACTTCTTTTTCTAATCCCACCAAGGATTAACTGATTCCTTCACACAGACTTAATTTTTGTTTAGGAGTTTTTGAAGGCAGATGAAGGAGGAAGAGATAAAGGAAATATCTTCTATCTGTCTGGTAGTTATTGGTCAGAACAGGTAAAACCTATTTTAGAATTTTCTAAGAGTAAGGGATATTCATCCCATTCACATGATCTACTTTCAGATCCAGCAAGTATGAAATTTCAAAGAATGAAAAAAATCACATCACCATTAAAAACAATATTCACCAGTTCAAAATAAAACCCTTCAGTCTTGCTTAAAAGTCAGATACTCAATACCACTGTGAAGCAGAAGTCTCATTACAATACGATTCTTTTTAACATCCTGTTTTTGTTTCTTCCCTGCCTCATATATGTACAGTGTTTGCTTGTTTGTAATGTCAACAAGATAGAGCTCCTCAGGGAAAAAGAATGTGGAAAATGCTCCAAATCTGGCACATCAAATCTTCCACACACATAGGCATATGAAAATTCCTGTGGGGCAGGAATTTTCTCATGTGTTGAGGACCATGAGCTGCCTCGATACTTTGAGAGGAAACTTGGAAGATATTCTCTGACCGTTCCTAAGGCAGTAATTCAAATTATTATTTTCTCCTCACCCTTATTCCTTCATCATAATTTCTGCCTTTGTCTGGTGATCATAAAACTTCTCCAAGTTCACCATGTCAGTGTCGAAAGAAAATCATTCCACTCACTAATCAGAAAAGCAGAGAAGTCAGTGGGGCATATTTTGAAGGGAAGATCCCTTCTTGAGCAGCTGCCCAAAGGAACAGAATTGCACAGATCTTATTTACAAAAGTGATGGTTATGTGTGTGAAAATGCAGTAGTAGGGCAAAACTAATTTGCCAGTTAGCACCAGTCTTATTTCTTAGCGTGGATTCTACAGAGGAAAATGTACTCTCATTGAAGAAATTGTTTCTCAATGTGCAGCTAAGTGCCCTGGTGCCTCTCAGGAGAAGGGAGTGCACAAGGCCTGTGAAACTGGTGTAAAAATGGTATTTATAGAAGCACATTTAACTCATGTCAACTTTATGAGCCATTTAGTTTCACCACAAACCCTTTTTCACTGCCTTACTGGCAATTATCTAAGTAGCAGCAATGCTGCATGTCTCCAGGACAGGGAGCAACACACTACATGACCAAAACTAAGCTCAGACATTGACCTCAGTGCCACTTAATTCCCACTGTACGTAGGGACAGGCAGAGCTCTGGGTGAGGCTTATACCCTCTGCCTGCACTGTAGATCACAGAGATTGCACCTGTTAATAAGGGTTCCTTCAGAAGATGATGAAGACCAGGTAATCAAGCCAAACATATGCATATTTTCTTGTCCTTCTCTCACCAGGGAGCCTGGTACTTTCCCCAGACAGATGCCTCCCTAACCATCAACTTATCCTGGCACTGTTTCACCACCCTGCTATAAATGCCTTTCTCTTCTGAGGCAGGATGGTGGGATAAGGGCCATGAAATTACTGATTTAAATAAGGAAATTTTCGAAGGTCCTATAAGTCTCCCTCTGTCTTTCCTCTCCTGTTCTATTGCAACTAGGCCTGCATGTTCTATCAACTTCCTCTGATCTGACATTGAAAAAGGTTTGGAGGTTTCTCCTGGAAAGAGCTTCAAGGCATTCACTGAACACATTTCATCTCTCTGAGAGGGGCAGAGCAGTTCCTGAAACATCAGGGAAGAGTATTTAAGCTGCATCTATGGATGACCAAGACCTGTTGGATAAATCAGATGTGATAGTAAAGACCTTTTGTATTCCCAGAACATTTTCAGACCTGGACATGAAAACCTTGGACCCTTGGAAAAATAACCCTTATGATTGCATCCTGATGGATTTTTGAATGTAAACTTTCCTCTGCTCTCAACCATGATCTATAAATTCCTTTCACCTCACTTCTGCTCACTAAGCATGGCAAAGAGGGGCAGGAACACATCAAGTACCACCACCTTGATCAAGGCTCCTGATGACCAACGGGAACTCCACAAATATATCTGACATTTAGAACACTTCTTTATTTACTGCTAACCTTCAAGAAGTTTCTTTGCTTCTGCCACAGTGCTTGTGTGTTTCCCTTCTCTTGCTGTCCCTGTTCTTTACAGTAAGCACAGACCCAGCAATTTACCCAGTAGTGCCTGGAATTGCTCTCCACAAAAGGAGGCTGCGTTTCACCTTTGTGTGGTTTGCTTTAATCAGAGACTTCAGCGTGAAAGCCGACGTACGCCTCCCTTGAAGCTCGCAGATGTGCTGGGAAACTCATTCCATTCAATTCTGTGAACATCCATTGTGGCTCAGGGCTGCAGTCAAGCATCCTTAATGAAAAGCTGTTTGTGCAATACATTTCCTGCTGATCACGAAGAACACCTCCTTGGAAAATAAACACGCTAAAATAAAAATCCCAGGAGGCTTTCAAGTTTATAGACCCTTCCATGGTAACTGAACTTTGAAAACTAAAAACTCCATCTCAAAGCAGCCAGAAGACTCAAGTAAACGATGACTGAGAAGTGTCTCTGATAAGGCATAACTCTTTGTGTTGAGCAATTTGTTCATTTTTCCACCGCCGAATAGTTTCCAAACATGGTAAAAGAAAAAAAAACGTTTCCACTTTACTTTCTCTCTTCTCTCATGCCTTTCAATAACCCATATCACAACTCTCTGACTCCAAACAGGACCAGCACTGAGTTTCTCAGAGCTGTGTCACTTTCTACAGCAGTTTCATGTATATGGGCTATTGAATTTTTTGCTTATGCAAGGGGAAAGGATGTGATACACACTCATCCAAGTGTACTCACTTCAAGTTTCATTGAAAAGGAAACATTATCATACGTGCAGTGACAAGCAGAAATCTTCCTCAGTCCTTTACAAGCCTTGCAATTTGAGTGTAGTGACAGTGGTAGAACACTTTCTGTGACTACATCCTCAGGAAAATGCAGCTTAATGATGGTCCCTATGGGGAACCATGGCTTTTGTCGATCAGGTCATGTTAAAAAGTGGAGTCTCTAGCACCCTATCACTGGTCAAACTTGTTCTTTCTTAACTCTCAGGTTTAGTAAGAATACATCCTTTTTGTCTTCAAGTCTCTCTAAGTTACCAGAGGCCTTCTGAAAGCATAAGAGGAAATTCTTCTAATGAAACAACTTCAAAACTTGAGTCATGAGTTTCAAAATACATGAAAAGTGGTGTCCTAAAGCTGAAGCAAGGGCTGTGTGTCAGAAAAGTTCATAAACTTTTGTTCCAAGATCTCCACTGTGAACTATAGCCTGGAGACTGGGAAGACTCGTCCACTCTTATAAATATCTCTTCTTACTGCCAGTACTAAGGATATACATAAAAGAATAAATGCTCCTGGGTACTTTAGACAACAGTCCTACATAAGAAAAATCTGGTCAAAATGAGCAGTAATAGCTTTAACAACTGGTTTTCCTAGCCCAGGCTTCATAGCTGGTTTGTCAGATATAGAATAATGTTCAAATTCTTCACTTAAGTGATGCAAAAATTTTGCATTAAGAAAAAAGGAGGAAGAAAGGACAGACTTTGAGAATAATACTGAGGGTCAACCTGCCACACTTTGTGAGATGTCTGCGTGGAGCCTGGCTATCGAGAGCTGGACTGCATGGAGTAGAAATTACTGCTGCACAGGGACAAGTGGAGACGTCAGTACCTTTGCATTCAGCTGTGTGCCCATAGCTCTGACAGGGCTGAGCATGTTTCACTCCTCACCATCTTACCAACGGCTCTGTGTTCAGTAACTCCTTTTTTTGCTGCTAGAAAAAAAGTTTCTTCCCACAGGCTTCTTTCAAACTTTCTTGGATTGGACTTGGTCTTAATTTGCACTGTCTCAGACATGCATATATTACTACTTGCACAGCTGGGAGAAGGGTTTGGAGCTTTTTTTGTTTAGGTTTGCTTTTGGTTTTATTTATAATTTTACACTCCTTAGGCTTTGGCTATTTAAAATTCTGCTGTAAACTCACTTTGTTCTTCCTTGTTGCCAACAAAAAAGAGAATTTGAATGTCAACCAGAAACACCACAGAGAGTGTTTGGCTTGCTTGACTCCTTGCAAGGTTTGGTTTGAAGGGAGGAAGGGAACAGTTGGATTGCAATTACCAACCTCTGGCAAGTTTTGGTTTTTGCTTCCTTCAACTCCTGAAATGTAACTTCTGAGAGAAGTAATTTAGCTAAGAGCTTTAGATCTGTTGAGCTCTTTCACTCCAAACACAAATCTCAGTATTTAATAGACAGGGTGGGGTTCGATCTGCAGAGAACTAATTGAAGGAGCTGCAAATACAGACATTCAACCCTGATTAATTAGAGGAGCAAAAAAGAACATTCTAATTCCATTTCCAAATCAAACCAGTTGCACCACAATTATCTCAAGTACCTCAGAGATGGTTGAGTTCACATTTAGTCACTCCCTTCCTTTCCCTCAGGGAGGAATGCGCAGCCTTGTGCACGAGGAGAATCAAAATATTGTGAGCTTTTTATTTGCAAAGTTCTTTGTCTCCCCCAGTAACAGAGTATTTTAAAAAGACATCATTTATATTTTGAAGTTTTCAAAGGTGCTTCATATACATGCTCAATAGTGTTCAGCTTATGGAGGGTTCCAATTTCCCTGGAAATCTACCCTCTTTTTAAAATAGCTAGAAAGAAGGAGTTCTGCAAATTGGAATTTGATTGGTGTTTTGAAGATGGGATGCTTCAGAAGTCCATATAGCAATTTCTGCCTTCCTCAGCTTTCCAAATGATCAGGGTAATAGCATATATGGGATCTCCAAAGCTAGAAAACCTAGTTTTTCTCTGTAACTAGAAAAAAGTCTCCTCTCTTGAACATTTATCTTGCTCCTTGAACAATTCCCATATCTGTCCATTTCTACAGCCAGAAGATTTTGGTACTGCTTTGCTGGTTTGACATTTCTAACATATGGTAAAACAATGACATTGGGTCCCCTCCTGACCACACAGTCCTTCTACGTCTTCTCATTCTGGGTTCATGTCCATCCACCATCAAAATGCAGTTGTCTTTGCAGCAGACAGCAGCTGTTTTAACAAGGATACAAACAGTACACAAAAGCTCTGGAAAAGAAGATAAGAGCTTTCCCAGTTTGTAACTGCAACAGGAATTTCAGGCCAAAGGCAAGAAACGTACCATTGTTTTCTAGGTAGCTCTGCAAGCCAGTCTTCAAACAACCACAACTGGCCAGGGCCTCTCATTTTGTATCTCAATTGAAAGACAGCTGTTCCATTTTCTAAATGGGAAGACAGTTCACCTTGATCCTGGCTTCAGCTTCTGCAGCTTTTTACCATTAAATATAATTCAAAATAAATTATCATCATGGGGAAAAGACAGAGACTGCTTGAACAAAACAAGCCATTAATTTTCTACACAGAAGAGAACAACTCTCATCCCAGAGACACTGCTGTGCTGTTGTCTGAAACACAATATTCACCTGAAATTGGAAAAATCATTTGGAAAGTAATTCAAGTTCTTCTAAAGGGAGGATGCATTGCACACAGACAGTGGTGGAGGGATTCAGCACCCACAACTATGTAAACTGAATGTAATGAATTAGAAATATCTTCTTTTAATAGGTCCTAATTGCAACACTTTTTCCCAATAGCTCATTTGCAAACACCCCAGGTGTTCCACCTCTTTAACTCACCATCAACAAGCTTCACTTTGCTCATTCTGCTCCAGTGGCATCCCTACCTTTTGTCTTTCAGCTTATACTCACTCATGATCTGAAGTCAGGAAAACATCTGCCAGGAAGACCTCCAAGAAGGAATCTCTCTGAACACAACACCACCAAAAAATGAGGACTCCCACATTGAGAGTGTTATGACTGATGTGTCAGCAACTCTCTATATGTCCTATGGCATGGCCAGTGGTTTAGGACAGATGCTCATCAAACTAAAGGCCAAGTTGGGAAATGCATCAATCCTTGCCTAAGACATAGATACACACAGAGCTTTCCACACTCTATATCTAGCATTAAAGGAAATAAAGGGGACTGGAAGCCTGGAGGTGATCCTTGTGAACAAGTTTGCCCACTATTTGACCTCTCCAATGCCTCTTACTCTGGATCAGAACAGCCTCCTTGCCCACACAGGGATGGCTGAACACCCCACCTCCACCCAGTACAGTCACAAGCTGATGGGGCTCCATGCCAGCCTCTTGTAAATAACATGCAGACATGATGCAGAAACTCCTCCCTGCCAGCTGTAGACTGTGAAGTGCCATTTTTTGGCATCCCTTTTCTGAGTTTAATTTGGGAAACCATCCAAAACTGTCCATCAAGTGCCACAGGAGTGAAGGATATAACCCAAGATTATAGTGTAAACACAAACTATAAAAAGTAAAACCAGATTTTTATTTTGATTTACCTCAGTATCTCCAAACAATGGAAGATTAATCTGAGTTTCATTTTTGCAATTGCATGTGATCAAAACTTTTGTGTTCCCTGCAATGCTGACATAAACCTGTAATTTTTAAAAATCAGAATACACTGTATACAGAGTGATAGATGAACTTCTCCTACAGCATTGCTTGCAATTTACTCCTAAAAAAATTTCCAGGGTTATTTTGCCCTCTGAATATCAATCAAGCCCAGGAGGAGAAAAAGGAAGGAGGATGGATGAGGGAGCAATTGGAGTAACAAGCCTTTCTACTGTAATTTCAGTAACAGATGAGATTGCATCTGCTCCTTTGCTGGATCCTAAGCAGGCACAGGGATAAGACGGCTCCTACAGAGTCAAGCATAAACACTGGGTTTGTGCACATGAAGACAGCAATAGGGAGAAGGCAGCATGTGAAAGACAAATTTTAACAGCTAGCTTTGGATCTGTCATAGATTTCAGAAACACGTTAAATATAAACTTACTAAAACGCTTTCAGCCCAGCCCTGGTTTCACTTCAATAGGCTTTCCATTAAGTGCTTGGTTGTAAAGATTTTTTTTCCAAACCACCTTAATAATTTTTAATTTAGGACAAGGTATCTTTAGTGAAGTTAATTATAAAATAATGAGCAGTCTTTTTGTGGCTTAGGAAAGGGTTATTTTGGTTTAGGTTAAATCAGCATGGAACAGATTCAAACTATATTGAAATAAGACATTATTAAATCAGAATAGACACCTACACTGGGGTTCATAGAGACATAATTAAAAAGAGCTGTACATGGGTACAGTCCCATGTGGTCCAAGCATCTGTGTTGTATTGATCTAAGAACAACAGCATAACATGATACAGCCTGAAACATGAGAGACACACTTATTAAAATGATACTTAAAGCAGTGGATCTAATTCCCTGGGAGGACATTTGTTTCTGTGGGTTTTTTTTTAATTGCTCCTTACCTCCAAAATTATTATGACTAGCAAACCTGCATGAAGCAAAACTGTACTTCAGCACTCCTCACAGACTAGAGCCAGGTGACAGAACACACATAGGACAGCACAGACACACAGAAGGACAAGAGTGCTGTGGAAGTGGTGGTGTCCCCATCATCACTCAGCTAATCACACAGAGTTGTGAAAATGCTCTCCTTTCTCCCACCACCACACCTCCCATGGCTTCATTCTATTGAATTATATTGTATTTTGTCTCCCAGACACCTGGACAAGAATTAGTGCTGCCTCATTGCACCTATGTGCTTAGCCAAGCCATCTCAGTATTTCCAAGGTCACTGTCTACACTCTTCTATCATTGTTGATCCTTTGGTTTGTCTTTAGAGAAGCAGGGGAATTAAACTTCCAAAGACAAGATAAAGGACAAAAAACAGAAAAAATCAAAACACATGTCATTTTTATATAATAAAAAAGATGGAGGTCAGTTAACCTTGGCTGAAATGCACTGCCATTGTTCACATAAAAACAAAAAATATCAAAAAAATAACCAAACAAAAATGCAAACAAAAAATATAACTCCGCCTTATATTTGGTGGTGGTGGATTCATTGGGCTTTTTTTCTTTTATCCACAATGCAGACAAGGACACCTGCTAGAGAGACTTTCCTTTCCCAAAGGCAGTGACTTCATCATTTTATCCTGAGTAAGCTACTGCTGTCTCATCCCATTCATTTGCACAACCACCTCTATCCTCAACTGACCTGCTGGTAGGTGATGGAACTGCATCTGACCTGAGCTGCAACTGACCTGCTGGTAGGTGATGGAACAACTTGGATTTGTGCATTGAGCAGAAACTGATTATCTTTCTTGGTATTTCTTTCCCCTACCCCATCCTATGCAGACAAAACTGCTCTCTGGTTCACCAAACTGATTGCCCTTCATGGTTGGTGTACAAAATCACAAGGTTAGCCTTGCTACTCTTGCTGTCTTCTGCTTTTAGTCTTGCAAAAATCCACAGGAGCTGCATCATCCTGAGCTGGTCATTGAGTGGTGGTGGAAACCATGAGGTCTTTAAAACATTTGACAGTTGTTAACTGGTTGGATGTCTGATGTCCTTATTACTGTGGTGAGTTTTGAGAAGTTTTATAGTCAGCCTTGCCAGCTAAATGAAGACCTATTTACAAATATTTTCGAGAAGTTCCATGAACTCTACTAGCAGATAACAAATCTTGTCTCTTTCTTCCCATGGAGATGTAATTTTTTTTCCCTGAAGCAAGAAAAAACCTTTTTTCTAGAGAAAAAGTTGTTTCATAATAATGAAATGAGGAAAACAGAGTGTATAGTTTATTCAGTAGCAGAAATGTAGAACGTTGGCTGAGTTTCTCCGTGGGTGCTGGTTTTGACTGCAGATTTACCTGAAAAAATATCTGAAGCCAGTAAAATACTTAAAACCACATTTAGAGCTTTAAGCATGTGAACAGCCTCCTCTAAGCCTTGGAGTCATCATCCTGCACTTCTGAAGATAATTAGAGTTTTATTATGCTGAAGGAAATTGAGAATACTTAAACAAGATGATTTAGGGATGCTCCCTGCAACTTGGGAATCAGATCTATTTCTTCCTCCTGACTTTGCCACCTCACTCAACTCACTGCATCTCTTGGCTTTGCACCTCTGAAAATGCACCTTCCTTCCTTCTCTGGAAAGAGTCTTTCTAGAGGAAAAATGGTGTGTCAATCTCCATGGCCACTCAGGCCTGAACTTCTGTTATAAAACCACCTGTAATAACTTCCAGTACCTGTAATGTAGAATTTAGACCATTAGTACCTGAGCTGAGCCCACCAGTTCCTTTTGTGTAAGCTGTCAAAAAGCTGTCAAGGCGACCTACTGCAGAGCAAAACTCTCTGCCAGTGCAAATTTCCTGGGTCATCCCACCTGCCTGTCCCCTGCCTCTACGCAGGTTCCACTCTCACTGTTACATTTCTGGGGTTTATTTAGCAGCTAGACAAGAAATGGGACTGTGCTTGTGGGCAATTTCAAAGCAGAGGAAATAATACCAAAGGGAGGCACAATAGTTATCTGCAGATAGAGGAAAAGAATGCTGCACCAGAGGACAGGAAGCAATTATTATCATTAGTCAGCAATGATAGAGAAAGAAGTAATTAAACTTCAGCTGCATCAGGGAAAATTTTAGACACAATAATATAGAAAACAGCTGAAAAAAAGATACGGCTGTGCAGCCAAGGAAAGTGGTGGTGTCACTCTGGTATTCAAAGTCACATTTCATGAACGCCTTTCTCTAAAGAGGCTGAGAAGGCACTATGCCTAACTCAGCATTCTTGGGGTCTGAGATGGGAAAACATTTCTATTCACGGGAGTAGCTAAACATGCTTAAATCCCAGGCACATAATCTGAAAAGCCAAAGAATTTAAGTAGAGCTGGATCTATTGAAGGACACTGGATGTCAAAGGAGTAGATGTGCGTCCTTCTCAGACACTAATATTTTTCCCAGTACAGGAGGACTGCTGAGTATCTGCTTGTCCCAATTTAGAAGACAGGCATGTGTTAGGGAGGGCAGGAGTTTTTCTTGGAATGAAAATGTAAACCCCCTCCCACCAAATTATTATAATTTTGAAATCAAGGGGCTCTCAGGCAAAGATATGGGGATAGGAATAACACTTCTTTACTAGCATGTATAACAAGGGAAACAAATCACAGTAACTGTGGCATTAATAACAAAACAGAACCAGGCACCCCATGACAGCCTTTTCGGCCAAGACGGGAAAGGATGGAGGAGAGGCAGTGCCTCACAAACCCCTGTGGGCAGTCAGTCCCAGGGCTCCTGCAGGGCTCTGGGAACACCCAGCTGGAACGGCAGGGATGAGCAGAAATACTGTGCTGATGGACAAGGTGTAAACAGCAGCTCCGTGGCCGTGGCTGGTCCTGGCAGGACAGGGGAGTGAGGCCCATGGAAGAAGAAGGAGGAGGAGGAGAAGCTCTGTCTGGGTTATGGTGAATTATTTTATCCAAGCAACCAAGAGAATGTCCTGCTCTGAAGCCCAAAAAGCTAACCAGCCCACAGCTGCCCCTGCCCTCCCTTTAACCTTCCCCCCTTCCCCACTGGGCCCAGCCAAACTCTCTTTTTCTCATGTACCCAATAAGTACCAGCAGTCAGGTTTCCTCATAACTAATGGGGGAAAATTCTATATGTGGGAAGGTACAAAAGGAAGGACACCTAACCCCTAACACTGCTACAATGAGCCTTCCCCTCAAATGGATGCTTGTAGAGCCAGACTACCTGTTCCTACCCAGACTGTCACCATACAGTTGAGACTTCCCCATGACAAGCAGGAGGTTACAGAACTAAGGGAACACAGCCCCCCTCCCAGCACAGTGTAAGCAAAGGAGGGAGGGAGCAGATGTTCCCTGTGCTGTGACAGAAGAGAGGAGCCTGATCTCGAGAGCAATAGGGGACTCTTTTCCTTTCTACCACTCTGCTTTAGCCTTGCAGAAGGAATTACCCTTGAGGGTTACTCCAAGCAGAAAACAAGTTTATGTATTCTGAATTCTCTCTAGAAGGGCCTCTATTCTCAGGAAAAATGCATGAAAGAGAAGGTCAAGTCCGCTTCCCCTCCTCCCTGTCCTCATCCTACCTAAAGCCCAGGCAAGGGCAGGTCACAGCTTTTCTTTCTGTTTTGAGCTCCCTTTATATTTTGTGGATGAGGTGGAACACAGAGACAAACTACAAGGAACTAGAATTAGTATTTAGAGTAAAATAAGAAAGGAGAAAGCATGTAGGCCTAATGGCTCAGTTTCTACTGCCCTACTGTATCCACATTTCATTCATTTCACTAATCTGCTGGAGAAATGGCTCACTGGCAGGCAGAATCTTGAAGTAGCCATTTAAATTTGCTTGATGGCCCCCAAGGCAAGTCAATTTTCAGTCTGACTGGCTTTAATCCCAGCTGAGAGCCCTGCCATGCCATTACATGGCACAGCAGGAGTAAGACTGGGGAGGCAATCACATTACAGTACCATTCCATTTAGCCATAATCTGTAAGAATCTCATGAAAGCATCAACCATTATTATGACTCCTGATGTCCTTCAGGCAAAGTTTTTGTGGGGAAAAGGAAGAGGAAAAAAAAATGTCCACCTGTCAAAAGGAGACAGGCACTTTCATTCAAGGGAAAGGGAGGTGAAATGTAAAAGTGACACAATATTATTTAAACATCCTATTACTGAAATTACAGTTCATCTATATAAAACTGAGCTATAGGACCTCAGTCTGTCAGCTAGATCGATGTACCTGCCGTGGTCATAGAGATGCAACGAAGTGAGGAAGCATTTGGGAGACAGAATTTGCTGTAAAGGCTTCCAGCTTCAGTCCATCATGCCTGGTGTCCTTCCCACGGCACTAAATAGCTGCAGGAAGCAATGCTGAAGAGGGACAGGATGGCTTTTCCTCAGCCCATTGCTGCTACATTCACATCCAGAGGCTGGAGGCAACTTTAGCATAACCACATCTGGTTTGGGGCCAGCAGCTTTATTCAGAATTGTATTTGAAATCCATCTCTGGTGCATGACTCTCTGACCTCTCGTGGCAGATGCAGGCTGATTGCACTCTGTGGAAATAGCTGGCATCAGTGGCTGAAAATCTGCACATCTACTCATTAAAAGACCAGCTACAAGACACAGTGTAGATGAACTGGACAGGGTGTTTGGAGGATTCTCCTATTTCCACACCTGCTTTGGACGTTTGGTAAATCATGTCAGATTTTTGGCCTCTGTTTCTCTATTTGTAAATGAAAATTCCTACCCATGTGTGTAAATGGACTGGCAAATGCAAATGGACATGTGGAATTATGGATACAACATATCATCTTAACATGAGGCAAGGGGAAACTGTCCATTCTTTGGGCTTTTTCTCCCTTTTTTCATCAGCAATGTTTTGTGAACTGGCTCAAGGAATATCAAAGAGGCAAGTAGAATTAAGGAATCTCAATTTGGGATGGTGATATACAAAGGGAAACCAGCAGGGTCCGAAGAAAGGGCTCATGGAATGCATCCATGAAGTTGACTGCTTTCCAGAGATACAGGACAGGGCCAGGCTGACACAGTGGCAAGACTGAAAGTGTTGTATATTGGCATTCAGCCTGCAGGAGAGGATGCCAAGAATGGCTGTATTTCTTAGGAGGGCATCAATCCAGGAGATGATGTGTAGTACCAGTGAAGCTGCTGACAGCAGTCCAGGGTATCTGAATTGTGCTGGGACTCCTGATTCTCAGATTCCTCATTCCCTGATTCACTACCCAGAGGGGCAGTGCTGTGGATGCTGAGGCACAGCTGCAGTGACTGTTGGTGGCCTAGGGACCAGGGGAGCTCAGTCAGAGCACTGAGTTCATGTGGAGGACAGGGCACCACTCCCTCCATGCCATACCCAGTGACCTGGGTGCTGCAACAGATATCTCTGGCAAGAAGACAACCAAGGAAGGAAAGGCTTGGATAACTGGGAGTATTTGAAAGAGCTGGAGTGCAGATCTGTCTCAGAAAGAAAAGGTGTTAAGCTTCCACAATAGTCTAGGAAAAGTCACAAAAGGCTCTTCTCCTAAACTGCAGATCTGGTTTCTGCAGTGGGCTCAGGAGTGGGAAGGATAAACAAAAGGTAGAGGAGGAGGTGATGTTCCCCCACAGGAGGGCAGAAATAAGAATTCATAAACAAACAGTGGAATGGTGTGAGACAAAAAAACAGATGAGGAAGAAGGTGCTTGCAATAATGTCTTTATTCTACCTACCCTCTGAAGGGATACAGGGCAGGCCAAAGGGGCCCACCCTACAGACACTTGTATGGATTTTGTTTGCCTGCTACCAGTGGATCATGATGTGCCTGACCTGCCCAGGAAACTGAAAACCTCACACCTTCTGTGAGAAGTTCAGACATGCAGTCCCAGGGAAAAAGCAAAATAAGAACCTGGATGGATGCAATTCCATTCAGCAGCTCATTGAGAAGGCAGTGTCTCAGACTGTGCAGGGCTTTTCGGTCTATAAGAAAAATATACATATATATATATATGTGTGTGTGTGTGTGTGTGTGTATATATATATATAACCAGAGATTTATGGAGAGAAGGGGCACGGAAACTTTCACCCCCCTGCTGTATTTTTATGTGGCACTCAATGACTTGTAATGGAAAAGATCTATTGTTTCTCCAGTAGCAATAAAGTAAGGTTAAAACAAACTCAAACATAAATTTTGCAAACAACCCCATATAAACACAGCTGTTCAATGAACTCATAGGACTGGCTGCTAGCTGAGGACTGCCCCCTAATGTTATAATTTCATGATAATATCCTTTACCGTTTCTTTTGTTAATAAAACACCATTACCATGTAGGACAGTCAAGGAAAAAATATGGTTTGTGCTTAGGCTAAATTTAACCTGAATGTAACACTGACATTAACAGTGGTTAAGATATAGTTTTGGCTTGGCTGCCTACAAAGTCAGTTATTCAGTTATCTTCTGCATCATCAAATAGCTGATGTTTACCAAGACTCTTAGAAACCTTTTTTTTTGAGAAAAGTCTTGCTGTGGTTAGATGAAGTTGCTTGGAAAGCATAGCTGGGAATTAGTTCATAAGCACCTCTTTTTTGTGAGCAAAATCAGCCTGAATGTCCGGCATCTAGAACAGATAGATCCTGCTTATGGATTTCCAAATGTTCTGGTGCTTCTCAGAGCCTCTGGGAAATTGAATTCCAAAATGGACAGGAACTTCTGGGGGTTTTTGGTGCCTTCAGCTTCTTAGAAAAACGGGACTCTCCCTTCCTCCAAGGTTTTCATATCATATCCATACATAAAATTCACCTTTCATACTATTTTTGTATGGTTTGTATAGATATCCAGACACATTTTCCTGTGTGGGTCCTAGAGATGCAGCATCATGGGAAATAACTAATAAAGTTTAATGCTGGCTTTTGCCCTGATGGGGAAGATTTTACTCCCTTTCAGTCTTTTAGTTTAGGATGAACTGATCAGCTCCATGGCCTCATGGTGCCAGAGAGCACTCCAGAGTGCTGAGCCCAGCGCAGGGCTTTAAACCAACAAGTGCATTTCTCATCACTCCCCATAATATTCATTGCTTTCCAGGCTTTTGTTATCACTTCTTCATTGCTTCCCCTGATGGCACCAGTCTTAACCTTTCATCCTGGCCTACTGGTGATTCTCACCCAAGCCCTCTCTGTTTCCCTTGGTAGCAGAGTCCCAACCTGGCAGCACCTCCCATGAGGTTGTGCAGGATGTGGTGTGCACAGGGAGCAGGGCTTTGAGGTCAAACTCTGGCACAGCCGTCTTGCAAGAAGGCACCAAGTGACAGATCTTGCTCATGGCTCAGGCATTTATTTTCCTAATGGCAGCTGGCTCTGACTCACCTTTCCTGAGTCCCTCTTCCTGACAATGTCATACCTACCTCACAGCATTAAGTCCCCCACTGTCACTTTACCAAATCCTTCCAGCGTCATTTGCCTGGGACAGAACAATTTTCTTTGGGGGGCTATTTTTCATTCTTCCTCCTCTTATTGCTGCTTGACAGGAAGCCATCTCCTGTTGTTCTGCTCCAAAATGTCACCTGTCTGTGGAATTGCAGCCCAAATTTGCCTCCCTTCTTCCCACACCCTGCTATTTTGCCTGACTTTAAAATGGCAGCCCAGCAGACATTATAGAATCCTTTATTTAGTTATTTATTTTTCTGCACAGTAAAATGGAAAAAATAGAAATATATATACAGACACATATATACATATACACATATATATATATATATATATGCAGAAAATGAGCATCTGACTTAGGAATAGAAAGAAGTTTCAGGGCAGACCCCATGGTTTGAATTAAGAAGTATAAAAGCAGAAAGAAACATTGAGGTGATGAGTAGGTAGCTAGATATGGTAGTTTTTATTTAAGAGCTATGCCTATTGCAGCTTAAAGATGAGTGCCTTTATGCAGATGTGAGGTCTGCTGCCATTTCAGAATGGATAAGGCTATGTGCTCCAAATTACTGCAGGAAACAGAAGCACAAATAGCTCTGTCTCCTGGATCTGGACAGATTCCCTTTTTATTGTCACCTGCCTGACAGCCAGGCTGTTGCTGCTTACTAAAACCTGTCTGTAACTGAAATCCCCAGGGTAATAAGCTCCCTGTGGAACAGGTTCCTAAGTGGAAAAATCTGCACATCTCCAGATTAAATCAATAACAATTAAGAATTCTTTGAAATCTAATTGGAAAAGCAGCTATTTTGATCAGCACCGTGATGTTATCTGGAAATTGTATTTTGTTTATCTACAGCAGAATGTTTTCTTCTTTGTGGGATTGGTTTGCCAGCCTCAGACGCATCCTTTGATCTCTGAGATGATACAGTGAACTGAAACATGGGGGCAATCAGAAGGATTATCACGGGATGGGTAAATCATTTGATCTATTTTTAAAAGTAATTTTTATGAATAACTTTGGGGGTTGGTTATCATTAAGAAAGGAAGAGACGTCTCTCCCATCTTTAGCAGTGTTATATTTCTCTGAAGAAGACTGATTCATGTCGTTAATAATACTTAGCATTTATATAGTGCTTTCTAACTTCAAAGCACTCTACAAATATTGCTCACTAATACTGCACACAAAACTTCTGTGTTACTACTTTCAAGGAGGGATGAGTCTATTTGATGTCTCTCATATTCCTGTGGAGGGTTTTCTGTTCAGGGTCCTCTTTAGCTGCCTTGGGTTAACTGGGACAGAAAAGCCCAGTGTGAGAAGAAAAAAGACTAAAGTTCTGGTCAAGAATACAGTGAGACTCTTTCAAGTACCTCATCTGAAAAATCTCGTGCTCATCTTCAGAAGGTCTCCTACACCTTGCAAGGACTATCCTACCAAGTTAACTGAGCTCCTAGTGCTTATTGTAAGGACAGAACTTTGTCTGAAGATCTCTAGCAATAAGAATGCTCAGCAAAGAAATGAAAGAAGAGATCATAAGAACTCAAAACCAGAAGACATACTGTGCTTTGTGTGAGCCTAATCGATATTTGAAACAAAACAAAATCCAAACTTTTGAATGAACTTAAAACTCTAAAAGGTTGGTGAGGTAATTTTTTTTTACCCTTGAACCTAGTTTCCATAGAGTACACATTTATGCCAACAAATAGCAGATGGTGATGGCAGATATGTACTAAAGCAGCTAAAACTGTGTTCTTTGCAAGAGCATCTATCATGCTGATAGGGCTGAACAGTCTGTACTGGCAGCAATGTCTGGTCCATGCCAGGAAGGAAAGATCAAAACCTTTCTCAAGATTTCCCTGGATGTTATTTCAAGTGGCTCTACAAACAAAGGTAGATTTGCTCCTGTGGTGCCTGGGCACTGCTCAAGGTAGGAATGCTGCTGTGTTAGCCATGTGTCTCCTCTGGAAGGGTGGCTTGGAACAAGCCAGCATCAGGGATAAGAAAGGAGGGACCCTGGGTTCATGGTGCTCCCCTGCTCTGGCAGGGGTCCTCCCTCTCGTGGGGAGTTGAAAGCAGCTTTGCTGGCCTGACAGCTGCAGAGCCTGGCTGACCCAGTGCTTCTGCTTGGGCTTCTGCGGTGCAACCTTTCCTCCTTTCCAGAAAGATCTCCTACGAGGTTTCTGAGTCTTCAGGTCTTTGGCTTCTGTCTGGTTTACTGCAGTCAGCAGTGGCAATGTTTCTTGCAGCACAGCAATTTGTTTACTAGGAGCTGGCATGAGACAAATTTTGGAAAGGGTTCTAAGTCTGTCATGGATAAGAAAGAATTAAGGGAAGCTTAAATGTCCAAAGAGCTCATCAAGGATCACAGTTGCCCTGGCCTCTAGGAGATCACTCCATCTGTGCCAACATATTAAAGAGGGACCTTTGTGGGGTTTTCAGATGCTAATATTTATCATCCTAGTCTCTTAGAACTTCAAGTGGCACAGACCTTACCCTTCACAGTCATTTTCCTTCTCCAAATACTTTGGCACAAGACTACAGGGTAGGATTTTCTTACGGGAAGAGCAGGTGGTCTGAGAGCCACAAGTCCTGAGCTCTGAGCAGATCTGTCTGTGGTCTGTGGTGTGGTCTCAGGCCAGTTTACTGAGTGCCTGGTATTGGGGGAAGCTGGACACCTACATCTCCTGCTGGCTCCAGAGAAAGCACTGTTTGGTACCATGGAGCCAGAAATCCTTGACCGTCTGGATTCTTTGATGTCTGTAATGAAAAGCTGTGATTTCCCATCCCTACCCCCATGGGATATTGTGACACTTCACTGATATTCATATGGCACTGTCAGACATAGGCACTGTGAAAGAAACTACAGTAACCCTGTTATGTTCCTCTCAGTGCTGGTGTACCACAAATCCTTGGCTTTGAGGAAGTGCCCAGATTTTTCTCTACAGCCCTCCAGGCACCTCAGCAAGCTGATCTCTCATATGTGACAGAGCTGGCTTTCTCTAGGCATCCTGGCTGTTGATTTACATGGCCTTTTTTGCAGTGATACTCATTTTCCCCTATTCACGTTGCCTACTGATGAGCCGATTTGGAGTTACCTCTTGCTCATAGGTTCAGTCTTTTGTCCAGCCACTTTTCACTCTTTTATCTGATTGCTGAAGTGGAAACTGGGCCTTGCTCTTAGGCAGAAGAAAGTCATAAACCACCACCATATCCTGGCATGCATGTCCAAGCTTTGAAAAATGCAAGTGTGTTGGGCTCTAATAGAAGAGAAGGCAGATCCTGTGCCTGCAGGGAGCTCAGCCAGATCCAGCATTTTTCATAGATGCCCCATGTCTTCATCAGTATGCAGATCCATCTGCGCTGCTGAGATATCTGCATAGTACAGACAGGGAGTGGGGGACTACATTTATAAATAGGATCCCTTCATCTTTCCCTTTCCTGCTGTCCCCACTCTCCTGTATTCTCTACTGATGGAGGTACTTCACTGCCGAGAGCTGCCAGTCCCACCCTACCTTCATACCTGCTCTCATGTCACCAAACACTTTATTCTTTGCATTGCAAATGCAGGAGCAGGGGGTGAGAAGAATGGATGGATGGAGAAGGAGGGATAGGCTCCAGTGGCTGCTAGGACTCTCAAAGTAACTTTTACCATTCAATTAACAATGACAGGTACTAGAAATGATAAGAGTTGACATTAGAGTGTCTGCCTGATATTTGTGAGGGGTGGGGTTTTTTGACTTCAACAGCTAAATTCTTTGAAAGGTTGCACACTATCAACCTACCTCCATAGCACAGCAGCCTGCACCAAAATACTTCAGAACACCAAGTACAGCTCACTCTTCCTGCTCACTGTGCTAGAAGGTTGTTAAATATTGTATGGTCACAGAGAAATTAAACACTGCTCCTACTCATGCTTACTCACAAGAGAAGCTGTTGGAGCTGGAGTCACACTGAATGCAGCAATCATGTTAATACATCACAGTAACAGTTGCTTGGAAGAAAAACACAGGAAAAAACCCAAAACTACATTAAATAGAGCTCTTCTGCAGTTGGGTTGAAGTTTCTTCTCCTGGCACCTCACTGTGATTTTCTGGAAGTCAGAAGAATTCCAGAATCTCAAATTTCTTTTCCTGTGACCCAGCACACGAAAAGCCTCTCGTAAAATTGTCCCATGAACTATTGTGGTTTAGCTCCATGGCCTTCATGTGTGTTTTTTTATTTTCTCAAGCTCACACCAGACCACTCTTTGATAAACAGATTTGTCTTTATTTTTTTCTCATTGTATATGTAGAAGCTTGGCCCTCTGGCATCAGAGAACCCAATCAAACTCCTTGGGAGAGACCAATATCTTTCAAAAAGTTTTAAAAAGTCACATTTTCCATTTGTATTTTTTTCTTATTAAGGAAGTAATAGAGGAAGTTCTACAAATTCCATCATCTGAGACTAAGGATGCAAATGTTCACAGATAATGAAGCAATACTTTTAAAAAGTTACTTTTGAACAAAAGATGAAAAGGATGCTGAAGCAATTTGGCCTCTAGATAGATGACTGACAGATTTGTCAAAAACCAAAAGGTCACAGCAAACACTTAAGGCACTTTCCCCTGGAAAATAGATGTCTTTGCTGGAGATCCAATTGTTACGTGATGCCTCTTGAAACACATAATTCAAAGTGTGTCAACCCACATCAGCCCCACACACACATCAACCCACACAGCTGTGAAAGCAAGGGAGGAAAGCAAAAGTCCATGGACACCAGTGTGGAGAAACTCCATGGACTGGTAGAACAGTGCTGAGCAGGTGGCAATGACAGTTCAGTGACCGATCTATCCCCAGATCCTGTTATAATTCAATGGGCAAAAACCTGCTCTGAAAGGCTTTGAGAACAGCTTTGTGTAAGGTAAGAGTTTGTCCTTTGGAAGACAAGTCTGTCTCCCAGGACCTTCACAAGTGTCCAGTGGGACAGATCAGCAGACGTTTCTTCTCAACTACTGTCTCCTAAAATATCCATGAAGAAACTGTTCTGCTGGCAAGCAGCTGCTGACCTCAGCAAGGAGTCTGGGACAGCAAGATTAGCTTGCATTAGACAGAGAGACAGTCCATTCCCAAAATGATTCCCTCAACAGAGAGGGACACAGATTGCCCCTCACAGACAATCTAACTCAAATATAATGCTGCAGAACAGCATTTTCTAACCAGCAAGGTGTGGGGTTCTGTGGCTGTAGGATCAAGTCCAGGGAGGTCTGGTGATTGGCATGTGACAGAACAAGACAGGTTTCTGCTTATTTAAGTGCAAAAATCCATTTTTGAGGCGTCACCAATACAGGAACAAACTCAGCTTAATCCAGAGGGAGAGGACAACAATTAGGGGCATGGTGATGGGATTTATAGAGGAAGGGTGGAGTTTTACTTTTCCCAGGCTTAGAGGATACCTCCCCAAGGCAGAGAGGTAGAGTCCACCCTTCCCAGGACTCAAAACCACACCGCTTACTTTAACAATGTGGAACCAAGTCTTTGCCCCCTCCCTGGTCAGGGACTCCCCTTGTTACTGAGAGAAAGATCAATGAGACACCGTCCTCAAGGTAGCCTTGCAACACATCCCTGGATGTTGAGTGCCCAGAACTGTTCTGGATGGGGTTATTATCTGGCAGAAATCAGATGTACCACCTGGTTTCCAACCCATGAAATAAAGAGACAGAAGGCACAACTGATGTAAGAAGGGACAAACAAAGGCACACATGAAGGGACAGTAAGATGGGAGGGAGAAGAAATCTGGGAGAAAGAGGATGGGATAGGCAAGCAATCACAGGAATAGGAGATAATGAGGAGGATGCAACCCTGGAGGCGTCAGAGAAGAATTTGAGAAAGGAAACCCACTGATTAGTTGTACCACAGCTCATGAGCTTCAACCTTCCTCCACTCTTGCATATCTGCACTGTTCCTCATGTTCCATCCCTGTTTGGGGATCCTTGGCTGATGGAAGTCATCTCAGCAGTCACCTCAGCAGCCCAGCTGACCATGAGCTAACATCTGCAAGCCCTGTATCTGGTCACTGTGCCAGAAAAGGTGTTGCTGTCTGGGTAGACCCAGAGCAGAGTGAGTGTAAACTCAGGCTATGTGCTGAACACGCCTACAGCGTGTGCCTAGCATGACAAATGCTTCCTAGAGGGGCCAGCTTTTGCTCCATATGTGTTTGCAGGGCATTCAAACTGCATTTGCACAGATTTACTTCCAGGAAAACCCAAGAATAAGTATGGCAGTCTTGGGCATTTGCACTACAGGCTGACACTTCCAGGATACAACAGATGGGCTGGCTGCCCATACACTCCACAGCCTGTGTGCATTCAATTCTGACAAATCCTGATGGAAAAATGGCAGTCCTGTGTCCACACCAAGCACACAGACAGCTCTTGCAGTATTTGATAACGCTTTGCATTAAGAAGTGCTTGTAGATGTATAAAGTAATAGAAAATAAAGGCTGTGAGTTTTCAGATATTGAAACTCAGACATCTGCAGTGCAGAACTGTGGCAGTTTTACCAGCTGACACTTGGCTCTGGAACAACAATTCGTTCCATCAGCACAATTGCTACTCTGGTGGTTCTGCCCATGCACTTTCTCAAGCATCAAACTCCAGCACAGACACACCCTGACACTATCCCTGTGAGGCAAAGCAGCAATGATATGAAGATTTAGTTGATAACAGGCTGTCAGGTTTAAGCAGAACTTTAGGACTTGCTGACACACTGCTTTAAGTCTACCAGTACTTTTTCTGGTTGGTAGCCAGATCTCACAACTTTGTAGTTGTCACTGTAAGATAGACCCTACAGATCAATCACCTTGCTTGGCAATGTCATGTCAGATTGGGATGACAGTGGATTTAATCAGAACCTGGCGTGGGTGCTTTTGTCACTTACTTCACATATGGAAAATCTCATCTATTTTTGCCAAAATTTCATGTGGATGATATGGGAAGGGATGAGGAGGTGTAGAAGGGGAGAGGTGTGATAGCAGTGTCAGTCTGTCCCATTTCTGACATTTGAAAACAAGGGATTTTCATTTCCTATTCTGTGCTTAGTCCTGACCAAAAATAAAAATAAAAACATTGCAGTGTATTAAAAATGGAAAGTCTGAACTAAGATGTTGTGTTCTGAAAAAAGTATTTAATTTCTCCCTGAACTTTTCACTCACAGAAATTATCAATTTTTTTTTTTTGGAGTTTCATTATGACTTGGAACAAACCTATCTTTAAAACCATATTCCTCCCTAAAACAAAGTTCTTGTGGTGTCCTCCTGCAGTGCCAAACCAGTGTGGGCTCAGGAGGATGGCACTGCCAAGAGCACAGTTGCCGACTCCACTTTTATGTCTTGGTCTCACCTTCTGTGTTAGAATGCTAATTTTAATACTTGTGTAACCCCTGACTGTTTAATGGGCTAAACTAAGGGGGTCTGTGTACAGATGTGGAATTTCTGTTATGCCAAAATCAGGTAAGACAGAGGGTGTCAGAAGTCAGGGTAGCTGGAAAGCACCATGCCCACCATTAACTCTCCTCACTGCCACCCTGGCAATCCTGGGTTAAGGAGGGAAAGAAACCGGGGCCACGTTATGCTCCAGGAAATTGAATAAAATAGAGTTTAAGGCACAAGTAAGGGGAGAAGCAAGCAGACAGCCACAAGGAATAACCTTGACTGATGAACAAGAGGATGTGTGCTTTTCTTTCATGTGGAACAAAAGGCAAACATGAGACTTCTGCCTGAAAGTGTTCTTTCTGCCTGAAAAACGCCTCTGATTGCACACTGCAGAGATAAAGTCAGAAGTCAAACACAATCCCTAAGTCTTCTCTTTTACAACCACAATCAGACAACAGAAAGAAAGGGATAAAAAATGCAAATTTAGAGCCTTGCTAGAGGGATCCTAAATGTAAGGAAGGGACTTTAGGCACTTTGTAATTTTCATGTCCTCTTGGGTGTTTTAGATGTTTGGAAAGGAATTGCTGGAGAGAGAAACTATAAATCCATGACTTACTGAGTCTGTGTTGACTTAGACTATCCAAGCACCTACTTCCTTTCTCTTCTTTTTTTGGAAGGATGTGTGTCATTGTTTGAAGTCAAACACCGAACAAAAATAGATATAAGCAAATCAAGAGATTCCAGCTGAGAAATGGCTAGGAGAGATTTTCCAGATAAGTGCTGGTGTACAACACTGCAAGTCTCTCAGAGCCCTTCATGACCTGGTGAGAATCACTCAGCAGCCCACAGACACTCACAACACAATATTGCATTAACCAGAATAACCAATAGGCCAAACTGGATGGATCAGATGGATTCAGATTTTCTCTTGCTTACAGCACCGGACTAACATCCACCTCTAAACTTTTCCAGCTGGTGTCATTACTGTTTTGGCTTTTCTGTACCTTTCTGTTTCTCTGGTTTTGCTCAGAAATATTACCTGAGGATCTGCTCCACTCAAGCATCTAAGCTCCAGGGGAGCAGAAGGAAAAAAAAAAAAAAAAGGCATTTCTGACAAATTTTAATTTATGAAAGGAAAGCTAAAAATAACTCCCAACTAGCTGTAATCAAAGCACAAGTATAAATCACACATGATTCACAGTTCAGCATCCAGTGGGAGCTTCCTGGGAGGGACTGTTTCCCCAGGGCCCTGGTTTCAATGTGACACTGATGTGTTTGGCTTCTCTCCCACTTCTGTAGAGCACATGATTCCAGCCTCAAGACTACAAATTCACTTGGGATGTTGACATCTGCAATCAAATTGAATGGTTTAAAATGGTTCCCTTCTTCCCAACAGAAATTCATTTATTCTATCTGTGGTAGGTGAAATACAGTTCCCTGTTTTGGCTATTCCAAGAAAATAACAATAAAACTTTCACTCTTGTTTCTCTTTCTCCTTAAATTTTCTACATGCTTTGAGCTCTTACAGACTTGAGACTTCTCTGCAAATGCAGGCCCAGGAACATCTTTGTATCTGTAACCAGAGATTTATTTCTTCCCTCCACATTTCACTATGTGTCTTGGGTATTGTTCTACTTTCTCAGTTGCCAGTGACAAATTTAAATTGTCCCAATTTTCAACTCCCTCCTCGTAGCCTCCCCCAGTGATCCCTGATGAATTTCCCAAAACACATCCCCTCCTTTCTTTCTCACACTCTGTCTCCCCACTCTATATTTAATAATTTATGCAAATGGATTCATCAGTATCAAAATAATATTGAAGGGAGAAGAAGGGTCTGACTGATCATGCAAAATATGTGGACAGCTCTGGGAAAACAGTTTTTCTTTAAATCTCTTTATCCTGCAATGCATCTCCTAAAAACTGCCTTAATCAAGACTGTTCACATTAGCCAGTGCTACTTAAACAATCTGAAGATAATAATTTTCAGGTGAACTGCATTTTCCAGGCAGTAACCATAAGTCAATTCTTGCAGATCAAGCCTAGAAGACCATTTCTAATCCTTAAACCTAAAATGAACTTCATTTATAAAACTGCTCCTATAAAAGGATACAAAAAAATCCCTTAAAATGATACTTTCCACAAGTGTGTTTCCACATGTTCGATGTAGCAGTGTGGAAACAAAGATTGTTTGCTGATGAATCTTTGGTGTTTGCCAACTCTGAAACTGTGTAATTGCCAGAAAAGTGTTTCTCTGAGGCACCTGGGATGCCACAGTCCTTTTTCCCCACTGGCATCACTCCTGTGACTAGGAAGTTGTTCATTTATTACACATAGGTTTATCCATTTCACTGGTAATCTCCTCTGGTAGTTTTAAGTTGTTCTGTATTCAGATTTTATGCTGCAGATACATCGAGCTTGATGAATGCAGGCAGGAATTTTATTTCATGATCTTAAAATATTTAAATTACATATGCACAATAAATATTGACAGGGAGGTGAAAGGAAAACTTCACTACATCTCACAGCAAAGGTTACAATGGCAGGATGGACTGTGAAAAACACAGTAGAAAGCCTTGAGTCTTTGACTGGTGCACTGAGCGGGGACTGATGCTGCTAAACCCATGCAGAATCATGCCCTGCATGTGAGTCATCCTCTCCTTGGATCCATCTCCAGGATCTTCTGAGGGTGTGGGATCTTTTATGTTTCTGCACTCATTAGCAATACCATGGGACCAGTAAGTAATTGCATAAATTCTCTTGCTATATTTTGGTACTGTTTCACTTTAATTGGTACTAGAAAATAAAAAGGGAAACATAAGATGATTCAGCCTAGAAAAGACCTCAGGAGTTCTGTAACTTGGCCTCCTGCTCAAAGCAGGGTCAGCTCTGGAATCAGGGGAGGTTGTTTGGAATTTTATTGAGTCAAGCCTTAAAAACCTCCAGGGTTGGTGAGTGCACATCTCTGGACAACTTCTGCTTCCAAAAGCTCACCTAGTCTTGCATCTGGTGTAGCTGCAGAAACTCTTTTTTTTCCAGCTCCTGGAAGATACAAATAGCCAAATAACATGGTCTAGTTGAGGACCCTAAGCAAGTTGCAGTCTACAAGCAGGCATTTCCTTCCAATGCTGGGTTTCCAGAAACTGCTACTCCAAGCCCTGGGCAGCCCCCACTCCCTGATGTGTGCAAAGTCCTGCCTCATGTCCTGCTGTAAGTCTGCAGCCACACTTGGCTCAGATTTGCTGCCTATTTCATAGTCAGGAAAACCCATGTGTTGAGAAATTTGTGATGTACATGTTGACAGTGTAAAGTCACTACAGAAGATGGGCATTTCCATTCACTGCCCTCAGTGCCATTCTCTACATTTCCTCTCTTGCAAACTTCAGCCCTAGTTTGCTCTTAATGGAGTGGACTTATCCCATATGGGATCAACAGTCAGCTCCTTAGCTGCCACTTGCTTTTTATGACCTCATCTTTTTTTAGTGTAGTTATTGAAATTTACAGTTAATTCATAGCTCTTGTTCCTAATTTTGATTCTTTTCTCTACAATACCATCATTCCCTGCTTTTCAAAGCTTTTCTTCACTGTGTTTTGGGCCGGTGTGAATCAGATCAACTCCAAGAAGCTGCCAGGGGCAGCATCAGGGTTTGCATTTTTATGTGCAGTTCTGAAATCTGGCAATTAAGATGCCAACAGACAAAGTCCTGCCTCTGGCAGCCCCTTTGCCCTTCACAGCAAGACATCTGAGCTGCTCATCCATTAGGCTCCTCATCACTGCAGCCATCAGCATCACATTTTATGGAAACTCACCGCCAATTCTGCTTTCCTTAAAATTCTGCCCTGTGGTCCTGGTGCTGTCTGAAAAGTAGTTTAGTTATTGGTGAGTGGGATGAGGGTAAAGTAGGGCAGATTGGGGAGGGAGGAAGGGGGAAGTGAACTGGCAGTGATAACCTCATCAGCTTCTCAAGATAAGTCGCCTCCTCTCATCGCTCAGGGTCCCCAGTCACGGAGCACCAAAGGAAATGCCAAACTTCTTCACCAGAAATAACCCTTCCTTTGCAGCTGGCAATGCACTGCTGCCCATGTAACAGAGGTTTGTGTTATGGAAATATTGCTCCTCTGTGAGGAAATTCAGTAATAAAATGCATTTCAGATTGATGCATTATAAGGTAGATATTCTCACTGAAAGTAAATTTTCCTTTCCCCCCAAAATACCTTTATTTGGGGTGATCCGCAAACTCTATTTGAGACAGGAAATCATCATTTTGTTTTCAACATCTTTATTATGTGCCATGAACAATTTTAATTCACTTTTCTTTGTTTCATAAACTTTCCCTTTAAAAAATTTTGTTCCAAAAAGAGAGAAAAATATGCCCTGACATGACCGGCATTTTATGAGTTTTCTCCAAAATGAAACCCTCATTAGCTGATCTAATTTCTATAAATATTTTATCTTAATGGAATCATATATTTAAAAAGGAACACGGTTCTACCCCATGTCTTCTGATTTTCACTGAAGTACTTTAAAGATGTTTTGTTCCAGGCTGCCATAAGACCTTTGTGGGGTTTTGCTATAACATTTTCATTGCCCACTTAATGCCAGCCCCAGGTAAGTACAATGGGGAATGCCTGACTGACCACATTTGCCACACCAGCCTCCTCATTGTGTCATTTGCATAATAGGGGCATAGGAGCTGCTTTTATTTCCAACAGGTACCCAAACTTTGCTTGAAGTCGGGAGGTTTAATTTGTGTGGGTTCTTAGAGCCTTGTTCCCCGCACGGAGCCGCGCACAGCTCTGGCCACGTCGCTGTCGCCAGCGGGGTCTCTGTGAATCACAGGGGCCCCCACAGTGAGCTGAGAACGAATTTCCCCCTGAGCTGCCTCTTTGAAGTGCTGCTCCAGTACAGCCCTCACAGGCCACCAGCGGGCTGACATTTTGTGCAGCTCCTGCTTGGCAAGCGGGCTCGAAATAACAGCAAAGGAAGATCTTTGACCCTGGCTGATATTGCATATAACCAGATCCACTTCTGAGAATGCAGAGTTTTCACTGGCATGATCTGGGAGAAGAAGAGGCAAGACAGAAAGAAACTTTTAATAAAGAAAAGCACAGGTATTTGTTTAAAAACACTGCATGGGAAAGAACATTGCTTGTTTGGCTGAGTTCTAGTCCTGAATCTGTTTGCTGTGACATTTAAATCACTACCAGATTATCTTCACTATTTAAAGAAAAGCTAAAAATCCACTTGTTTTATCTCGGGGTAATTAGTCTGAAGGATGTGAGGTTGAACTCAGTATGTTCAGCTTGCAAAACGAGTGTCCTTTTCCAAATTTTCTCTTCTTTATGTTGAAGCTGTTACTGTTTGTAGCCAAAAATTACTTGTTCTCCACCCCCATTTCAGCACTGTTACATCTATGCTCTTCAACCATAACTAGCTGAAATAACTCTAATCACCTATTTTTACTGTTTGAGTTAGGGAGTGTTCACAGGACTCATTTTGCCAGAAGAATGTTGAAATGCTTTCAGAAAGGGAAAAGGAAAAGGGATACAAATTCAGAGCTGCAAAAAAGCAGCTGAACATGATAATATCATCAGCTGGCAGTGGTGGCTGCACACTGAGCATCTGTCTATAGCCTAAAATATGTTTTGTTCGGGGATTTGTTGGTTGGAGTTTTGGCTTGTTGTACTGCAGGATCACTCCTAACTGCTAATACAATTAAGAAAGAAACCTCAGAAAAAGAACACTAAGTCCTATGGTTTTTAATTCCCTGTTGGGTTTTGGGAAGAAGTAGTTTGTGGCAAACAAGGAAGACAAACCTGGATCCTTTGCTGCATCCTTCCTCCTGTTTAAGAAGATTTGTGATTCTACATCTAAATCCAACAACTTTTCATGTGGCCCTGGTAAGTTACATAAGCTAAACTTTTCACAATTTGACGTCTAAAACTAATCCTTTAATCCATATTTAGGATCCTGTAATTAACTCGTCTTAAATGTTATCTGCAGGTGCTCAGACATACTGAAAAATTGATAAAGTGTATACTTATTCTTACTTAAGGCACACGAATTTGAGTTTTTTGACCATAATGACTGCTCCTAGGTGTTAATGAAGACTTTCATACATTGAAGGGTTCTTCTGATTAAGAAATTTTAAATCACACTTCTCTGTAACTACTGAAAATTATGCTTCAAGCACCAAAATAAGTCCAAACTGGCAAGAAGCAAATTCTAGCAATCTTTTTCCTATTCCATGATTCCATTTTTAGTCAATCTTCTTCTTGCAGTGTTTGGGGGAACCTCTCTCCTCCCATGAACTCTGTATAGGGCTGGGTGACTCATGTTTAACAGAGAGAGAGAGAGAGACTTACTGAAGGTCATGGTACTGGAGGTGGGGGGAACAAGAATTGTCTATACAGAGATTCTGGCTGAACTGTTGGGAAAACAATTTTATCCTAATAGTTAAGGTGAATGAACTTAACTCTGTGTTCTCTGCCTCATGGATTATGGCTACACACAATTTTTTTTCCGGGAAATTAATGCTTTTCAACAAGCTCCCATTAGTTTAGAAGTAGCAATAGATTCCTATCTGTCCAAATGGTCCAAACACTCTCACCTTTCCCATCTGCCTTCATCTCCCTCTTCCTAAGGTTACTGGACTGTTTTACTTTAATAGAGGAATAACTGTGGGATTCCGACATTGCCTAGTAAGTGGGAGACAAAGAGGGAAACAGGCCTGTAAAGCAGGAAAAAAACTAAGTAAAGGTGTGGTGATTTCTTATTGGACTCTTGCCTGAGCTTTCTTCCCTCCGTTTCTATTACAGAAGCATCATCCTGACAATCCCTGACAGATGATTTATGATGAGTAATAAGGGTCTTGGTTACTACTTTTCTATGGACTGATACACAGGATTTGTCAGGGGGGTGGATTTTGGGGTAGGAAGAGTCAGGTGAAATCCCAGAGGCTGCACTCCCAAGCATTGCCCATTATCTCTTTCCCCAGGGCTGAACCATAGGACTAGGAGCTGAAGGACTGGCATGTCACAGGCTTTTGTTTCTGGAACAGAATTTCCCCAAGTGGCTGATAACAGGCTCAGTCTATTCTGTGAAGGATGTTTTTAGAGCCTGCCCTGATACATTTATTATAAACAAAAGCTACAGAATGTTAAATTTTGTCCCTAACACAATGCTGTTCTAGCTATTCAGACCAAAACAGTTTTGGCTTGGGGTTTTTAGATGCAAAGCTGCCTTTGCTGTAGGAATTCTCACGTCTTAAGGAAAGATCAATACAACAGCTAATGGCCTGAGGTATCAGAAAACCTCACTGGAGGAAATGAGAATGTTGTCTGGAAACCAGATGATGATAATCCCCAGGATAAATGGATTTAGAGATTTCCGAAGCCGTTTTAGTAAACAGAGGGCAGACTTAGGCAGTTATTTCAACAACTTCCTTTACAAAAGAGAAAGAGATTGCCATTTTCCTGTTTGGTTTTAGTCTTGACATTGATGAGTTGCAGCGAATACTTATTAACCTCTTAGATGCAGAATCGACCTTTTAATAAAGCAACCTCTTCTTCTTTACAGAGAAATCTTAACACCAGATATTTTGTCTTACAAACATTGTCCTTGCACATGCTGTTGACAAAAGCTGGCAGAGAGCCATTGTTCCCCTGGAGTCGAGCAAAGCCAGGTGGAAAACTCATAAAGGACTCAAGGCAGAGCTCAGAAAAGTACCAGGAAGCAGAGGTGCCTTGACTGTGCTCTGGCCTCATGGCTGTGAACCAGAAAGAACCAGAGCAGAGCAATGTTCAGTGTGGTCAGTAAGGCCATCCAGTTCCCAGGTCAGAGGTCCATCTAGCCCGCCCAACCCCATTCATCTTCTCTCTCACCACCCCTGAAAACACCTTTCCCAAGATGGTGATTGATAGCCTGGGTCATTTCTTCCCCTGTGAAAGCTATGTGTTGTATTTTTAGGTTTGCTACTTCCTCTCTGAGGATAAAAAACCCCAAATACAGCATCTGTTATCTCTGAGTTTGTGGTACTTCTGCAGCTGCTTACAGACATGCTCTGTGTTGTTCCCTGTTCTTTCCCCTATCTTCTTGACTGTTACAAAGGGCTGAGCTTAAGTGTTTCATTTTTTTGCTCTTTGAATAGAAGCATTTAATCTGCTTTTCAGGTTTTCAATGGATTTTGGTGCATCAGCTAAACTCTCCAAGCTGTGTGCAGAACCAGACCAACAAAAAGGTGAAACACAGAAGTTTAAACTACTCCAAGTGCCAAATCAGTTTTATTTGCAGTCAGAGCAGGGTCAGCTATGCCCATTGACTCTGCCCAGAGAAGCTGTGGCTGCCCCATTCCTTGAAGTGTTCAAGGCCAGGTTGGATGGGGTCAAAACAACCTGATCTCGTGGAAGGTGTCCCTGCCAATGTCAGAGGGGTTGGAACAAGTTGGTTCCTTCTAACCCAAAGCATTCCATGATGCTGTGACATGCTAGATTTGGTCCAGCAGTGCCATTTTCCACATGTACCACATCCTGCTGCTCACATGGTTATTTGGGCAGTAATAACCCATCCTTCTCTGTCCCATGGGGCCTCATTTTCATCAGCCACTTTGTATGAAGCAATTAATGTGTGACTGTTAAACTGAGAGCAGTTACACTTTGCCCTATCTAGTTTCTCATCTATTTTCTCTGCTTGAGAATTGCAGAAAGGATTATGTGCATGGAATCTCATCAGCTTTTTTCCAGGTGTCTCTGTTGGTCTAATAAATGGTATTACTTTTCTACAGTAACTTTTCCTTTCAAGCATCCTTAAAACTTGGTAGTTGTAAGAATACTATCACTACAATATGTTATTATGGCTATTGTATTTCTGACTGAGCCATAAAATCAAGGATCTTCCAGTCATTAAAAATCCCCCAACACTCCTCACAAAAATAGACATGTTAGTTCAGGTTCCCTGGCCCAGTGAGCACAATCTTTACATAATGTTTCAGCTGAATTGTGGCTCCCTTTACTTTCAGTTGTAACTGAAGGTTGTTAAACAGCTGCCATGATTCCCCCTGCTCCCTCAAGAGACCAAGCTGCAAATGAATTATAGATAAAATACAAGCAGTCTTTCACATGTGTCACCCAAAGCCTCTTACGTGGGTCAGAATCACATGGTTATTGTCCTGTCAGATCACTGGAATGAAAATCCATGGGCATTGTGAGATGACCCCAGTGTATTGATTGCTATAAAGGAGACAGAGAATCTTTGACTTGAGATAAAAAGATGTCAGACATCTGTGATTAACGATCAGCAAAACTTGAGAGTTGCAGAGAGAGCTTTTAATTGATTCTATCAATGTGCCTGTCTGCATATTTATGCGCCAGATGCGCATATGCGAAGTGTTTTGATGTACAGATCCTACGTGTGTGTGTGTGTGTGTGTGTGTCCATAGATAAAACCTGTGAGAGGAATATGTGGCAGGGCCACAAGAGTCCCCACACACTGGGAGGGGATGGCTGCTGGGTCAGGGAACCAGCTCAGTGCCAGCCCATGCATATCTCAGCTGTCATCCTGGATCCCCTCACTTGGCCTGATCCTTACCCCCACCCACAGGCTGCATCCGACAGGAGGGGAGGGGAGGGGATGAAGTTTGCACAAATAAGAAAGCAGGCAGCAAGAGAGGGGAGGAAGGAGAAGGGGGAGAAGGTAAAGGAAAGCAGGAAGAGGAGGAGAAGGAAAGGAGAGGGGGAAAAGGAGAAAAAGAGAGAAAGAACAACAGAACACAGTGCAAATATCTTCTTGCAACTACACTGAAATGTAGACTCCTCCAAAAGAAGAAACAAGGAGATGACAGTGAGGACTGAAGCTTGGACTCTGTCCAGATGCTCAATTGAGTTTGTCATTCCTGTCCTATTTTGACCTTTCCATTTTTCAAGGGTAATTAAACACTCCAGCTTCAGATTGGATCTTGCTTCAAACTAGTGATTCACCTCCACTGACAAGGTAAAGAGCTACACAGGAAGGGTCCAACCTGGCTGCCCAAACAGCCATGTCCATACTGGTCTTACTTTATGTGAATATAATGCCACCAAGTAATTAGCAATAAAAATACTGTGCAAGAGCTGTGTATGACATTAGGATTGAGTCATTTGGTCTTTAACCCATCTAGCAGCTACTGCAGGATGCACTAAGTGACTGAAAGCCATATATCTCATTATAATAAATATTTTATAGATGACATCTCAGCCCAAATCACCTTCCATGACATTGTTTTTAAACCCACTGGCAGGTGATAGGCTGATTTCAGTGGCTGGTCATTGGAAAAGAAATCTTCCATTGCTATGTTAAATGAACCCATATTCATAACAAGCAAGTGTTTTCATTTGATCTGTGTCAAACACTAGCAATGCAACAAGCAGGTGACCCTGCTTGAATTTCTGTCACCCAGAGGATGAAAGACCACTTCTTCCCCACCTTGGGGTGCCTATTCACCATTTCTCACCCTTGGGCTGATGTCTGCTTGTGAGAAAACTCTCACAGTGGACATCCTGCTATATTTGTTTTGTGGAGAAGCAGAAGAATTTGCTATTTTAAGGCTGTAAATCTGGCATTTTCACAAGTGCTGAAATTCACACCTTTGCATTTCCTGCTAGATCCCTGCTATATAAGGTGAGCAAAGGTAACCACACTGCTGATATTTGCAGTAGTCCTTCATCTCACTCCTTTTGGGACTGTTCCCATGCACATAAGTACTCCTCATCTCTGACGTCTGAAGGCAGCTCTTTATCCATTCTTATGTGGCTCTGAGTGACAAAGCATCAGAGAAAGCTTCCTAACTGTGAAATTTATTAGACAAGAGAGCAAAGTCCTCTGGGGGAACTGTTAGAACAAAACTCCATCAGAGCAGGTTTTGGAGGGGATAAAATGTTATGGACAGAAAGTGTAGTGTTATGATCCTGCAGTGACAAGTGTTGAGCAGATTCTTAAAACTACTTTTCATTCCCAAAAATAGGGCAGAAAATGAGAAAGCCTTCCCAGCTCATCAGGTGGGTTCCTCTGCCATTGTATGACATTTTTCATTAATCAAGTGTATGCTCTATCTTTAAACCTCTCAGGATTCTCTCCACCCCCTCCAAGATGGCGGATATCTGAGTGATTAAAGCATCTGGGTCATCCATTCAAGTACCTCTGCAGACATGAGTAGAAGGCCATGCTTCATCCTCCTATAAATAGGTTGTGACTATTCAGACAAGAATATCAAAGGCAATCTGAAGAGATGCTAACCAAACCGTGTGAAAATTTAACGTACCTGATGCAACTGATCTCATGGGCTCCTAGGAAAAAGTGAGGATGTTCTCTTCAAAATAAATAGATCTATTTGTACAAATATAGCTCAGTCAAAGCCAATCCATGATCAGTATCCTATCCCAGGGTCTCACTTTCTTCATGGCTAAAATCTTTCTTCTACTTTTCAATTTAAATTTATTCTTTCTCAATATTCTTTTGTTCTTTGTTCTTTTGTTCTTTGAAATTTTTTCTTCAGCTGAAACTGCTCTTGCTCTTCACTGGTGTGTAGCTTAGTGCCCATTTATAGATCACACTCATGTTACTTCATCCTTAATTGCGTTAAAATTAACAAGCCAAGCTATCTTGGTGTAAGCAAGGCACTTCCATTTCCCAGATCACTGTTAGGGAGAAAGCAATGAACAAGAAATGATTGCTCATTGGCTTCTTAAAAGTAAGAATTAGTGCTGTTAGAGTAATTAAAAAGAATTCGTTTCCAAAGAAGCAAAAGCTGATGTTTTTCCCACATCTTGTGTCTGCAGAAATCCCTGCTGCTGCAGACGTGCTGAAAGCAAGCTGAAAGCACAGTGAGCAGAATAAGGTACGGGAGGAAATCCAACAGAGGGAACAGTTGTTGGAAGAAAGCAAAAGCAGAGATAATGCCTCTTGCTCAGGAAGTTTTAAATTGAAATTTGCTGGAGACTGACAGTGTTTTGGGGAACTATTACTCATGCTTATACTATCTTACACTCTTTGTTAATCTTTTATTCTTGGTCACCCTCAGAAACACTCTATTGCACTGCTAATGCCTTTAGTCTGATTTTTTATGGCTTTTCTTATCATAACTAACAGTTTTTTACTGAATTTCTCCCAGCCTGAGTGTATTACTCTTGCAGAAGTTTAACTAGCATGGCTGTCAGTATTCCAGATGAGTTTTCAGGGAGTCTTGTACTGGGCTATTAAATTCTTCACTCTTCCCCAATGAAAATACCTTTCCTGACACAGCACAGGCTTATGTTTGACTCATGATTTCCCAGATCAGCTGCCATGTCTATGTCCTCCTTCTCCCATCAATTCATCTCCCCAACCATTGCAGAATGGCCAGAACCGGGTGAGTTTGCATTTTGAACAAGCGAACTTCATCCCACTGCTGCTTGTCCAACACTTGTGAACATTTTGATTTCCCTGTGTGATATTTCCACCTGCTTTGAACTGAGCACACCTGCCACCCCTGTGTGATCAGATGTTAGTTAATTTGTACAACCCTCTGGCAGCATCCTCATGGGGCTCCTGGAGAATGGAGTGTCACCACCACTCACACCCCCTGCCACCCTCAGACTGAACACAGGCAACAGCCAAAACTGTGTTTCACTGCAAAATTACAAGTACTCAAAAACAAAAGCCTGTGATGAAAACATTCAGTTTTCTTTTAAGAATATCGTAGAAATAATTGCTCTGAGCTGGGGAGTCCCAGTCCTTCTCCTAAAAATAAAGCTGGTATTTGAAACCTAGACTTCCTAAGTCAGATGGAAATTCTATTTTTGTCTGTTTTTTTCCTCTGTATTTTTTGTTTGAAACTTTACACTTTGCTAATTTTGTCATAGCAAAGATCAATTGTTGGAACCTCAGTTTTTCATAGATTACAAAACTGTGCTGGTTTGACCTTGGTTGGTATTGGGGAGGAAGGAAAGAAAGACATCCCCGGAAATAGTTCTCCTGAAAGAGGCTCTTGGGAATTTCAGAGAGAGCCAGTGACTGTCCAGTTCTGAGAACTGACACCTGTGTAAGCTATTCAGAGTCAAGGTCCACCCCCGTGAATACTCATTGTGAAGCCCGGGAAACTCTGAACTCTCTCTCTTTGGTTTCCGGCAGCTGAAGGTGACAGAGCTGTGAGTGGGGG
>VWYI01023788.1:0-20197 GCA_013399455.1 Anthoscopus minutus | reverse complement strand
GGCTGCGAGCGGCGCATTGTTCCCCAATTAGACAATTAACCGGGAAGAGAATGGAGAGACCTCCTCCATCCTGGCTCCCGAAGCCGGTTGAAATGGGGAAAGTGACTGGGACCGAAATGCCTTTTTCCCCTTTTCCTCCCCAGTCTCAGCGGAGGTTGCAAAGAAAGAATAAATTGGTGCTGGTTCCAAACTTCCCCTGCCGATGCCAATTCACAGGCAGCCTCACATCGGCAGCCGCCCGAGCCAAGCTTCTCCACCCATGCATCATGCATCTCCAGCCACTTTCTTTTTTTCTTTCCCTTTTTTTTTTTTTTTTTAAGATTAGACTCTGTATTTGCTGTCCAAACTTCTCAGAGATGAAGTCATAAGCAGAACTCTAAACCACCCTTTTAAGAGTGATGTTCACCAGTTAATAAAGGGTCTGCTGTGCTCTCCAGACAGACCCCATCCCAAAATGTACCTATGTCAGTATGTGGGAGACATTTAAGGCATCCTCAGGAGACACAAAATGCTGGCAAGAGCAGTTCCTCTGGCATGCTCCCTCTCAGAGAAGCAGTTGCCAGAAGTCCCCCTTCTCCAGGAAGGTGTAAAGCTGGAGCCAGAAAAGAAAAGCCTGGAGAAATAGGTGTGTCTGATTGCACTGCTCTGGGCACGTTTTTGGCAGCCCCAGGTACGACTACTAGGAAGAGGCAGGAGTTTTCCTTCAGCTCCTCTTGCTGTTAATTGTTCCAGCTGCTGTGTCCCCAGAGTTACACTGACGGAGGATTTCAGACAAGCCCAAAGCCCTTGTTTCCAAAGACAGACCTCAGTGCCAAGTTGGAGGGGCGGGAGGTGGAAGAGATGACAGCCAGGCAGGGAGAAATGGAGACCTGGAGGCTTAGACCAGATCAGCTTTGTGTGAGCTGTGGCCTGGGTGAACAGAGCTGGAGTGCTGGGTGACATCCTTATCTCATCTTGAAGGGCTTGTTTATTTTTCCTCCTTACACGGAGTAAACACACAGTCACTTGCTTGGGATGTTGAAGAAAGGCTTCTGTCCCACCACTGCCACCCCCCAGCAGCACCAGTCCCCCCAGTTCCTCGTGCCTGGGTCAGTCCCTGCAGGAGGGTGCCTGTGCCTGCTGCCACACCTGAGCGCGCCAGACCTGCCCCACTTCTTCAGAAGCGTTAAAAGAAGTACAACACTCCGTTTCCAAAAAGGCACTGCAAAGAGTTGTGGGCACATTTTTTTAAGGGTGTTTGATGCAAATTCACACAGAGGCTTTGCAGTTCCTGTTTTTCAGCCCTGCCTGCCTGGCCACGTGCAGTGTCACTGCTGTGGCAGCGCACATGTCCCCGGCACAGCGTGGCGATGGAAGGAGGGCACTGACATTGAATCCCTGCAACACTGGTTCAAAGAAGCCTCTTCTGCCCCCCCCCAACATAGGGGGTTGGGTGAGACACGTTGTGAGGGCACTACTCCCTCTCCTCATACAATCTCAGCCTTCCCAGGCTGCAGACAAACCCTCTGAAGACATGTATGTACAGCAAGGATCTCCCGGGCACACCCCCTGTTCCAGGTGAAGAGGTGGGAGACCATCCTGCTGCCATCCCAGCTTCTGGAAAGGAAAGCAGGACATCCTCCACGACACTGGGTATTTCCCTTTGTCCAGGCCACCCTCCAGGACAAACAAGGAACTTCTAAATGCCCCTCTAGCCTTCAGTGGCCCCAGCTTCCCAGCTTCACCTGTTCCTACTCTGCTCCCTGCCTTGGCTTCAGGCGGGAGGGGTGACTTCTGCAGCCCTGCCGACCTTGCTTCTTCATCACCCCTTGACTCTTGTCCACTGGAGACTGAACAGCTGCTCCTGGCAAAGGATGGGAAAAGAGGGTGACTCTGCTGCCCCTGCCCTGTGGAGATCTTTGCTCTGCTGTCAAGCATCCTCTCGCAGCTGTGGCTGCAAACAGCGCAGCTCCACGAGGGGAAGCTGCAGGTTTATGCTCACAGCGGGGCACCCGCTGTGCTGGTGTCCAGCTGAAGCACTGACCGCCTCCCCAGGGGATGGGGAGATCCTGAGTCTGACCAGAAATCTGAGCAAGGGAGTAGGGCCGGGGTTTAGCCCGGCTCTCTGCCCTACGAGCACCAACAAGAAGCAACCTGGTAGTTATAGCCCGGGGCTAACCAGCCTCAGGTCGGCTCGTTGCTGGCACCTCTTTTTTTCTTTTTTACGATGGGAAAGAAAATAGATTTTTTTTTAAGTAAAGAGACCCTTCCGCCCTCCCCTTTCCTCTCCCACCCTCCCGTTTGCCGGAGCTCTGATGGGAACCGGCCGGCCAAAGCCTCTCAGTCTCGGAGGTGGGAAGAAAGCGGAGGATGCAGAGGCCACCCCTTTCCCCCTTCTCCCCAGCCCGCTCCCCGCCTTCCTCCTGCTCCTCCTCCTCCTCTTCCTCCTCTCCGCCCGGCGCGGAGCTCCCGGAGCCCCCGCGGAGCCTCGGGGCCCCGGGGCTGCAGGCGCGGAGCTTCCCCTTGCTCACCCTCCCGGCGGCGGGGCCACAAGGAGAGGAGGCGGGCGGGGGGCTCCGCGCTGCCCCCAGCCCTTCCCGCGCTGGGATGGAGGTTTCTGGGCACGGGGGAGGCTTTGGGGCCGGCCAGACAAAGACACGGGCAGATGTGGTCGCAAGGCTCCCGTGGGGCTGGGAAGGGAGGGATGAGGAACTCTTCCTGGGCATCCCCAGCCCGCCAGGGAGAGAAATCCCCGCAGGAAGGAAGGTGTGTTACACTGGAGACCCTCGGGGCTTTTCAGGATGACTGGAGAAAGTGAGGATCGGATCAAGCTGGAAAAACAGACGGCTGCAACCCCTCGGTGTTTTCATCCCACTTTGTTTAACCCTCCCCACCTTCCCCGGCAGCCAAGCCTTCTGCACTGAACCAAAAAACTGTCCAGAAAGGAGATCTCCTTTCCTCCTCCTGGAGACCAAGCAAACTGCCTCCATGGGTTATGTCAGGGGCCTGAAACATTGTCTGATTTACTGTGAATGTCAGATATTTTTCTTTGTAAATATTTTAGGCAAAGTAGAAACAGTAAACCTTTGCTCAGGCTGCCAAAGTCTCCCATGACAAATCATTGTTTTCAGATGTTCGGATTTGTGTGAGAAAACCCAACAAACGGGAAAATGTTTAGGCTTTGTCTCCATCCTAAAGCAATATCACTCGAGAAAAAAAAATAATCCTCCCAGCTATATCGTAGTCCAGAGATGAAGAAAAATACTATTTTCATTACACACTTCTTAAGCACAGGTTTTATGTTACTGACTCAACAATGATTATCATTTTAAATGTGAAACACAGGCCCTAAATGGTGCTTTATGAGAAACCATTGTTTTCAAGTATCTGAAATTAATTAGACCATGGCTACAGCCAATGTGCAAATATCAAACTGAACATCTGTGGAAAAATAAAAAGCTTCCCATCACTTGAAAGAATATTGTGGATCTGAAACACAGTCTCTCAAGGAAAAACTAATTTGTCGGGCAAAGGTTCTCTTAAGCCATCTTTTGTGGCTTCACAATCACCTTTTCTTTGTCTCTTCCATGCTTTTTTTTCCTCCCAAGCTGCTGTGTGTGAAAAAAAACCTTACTTAAAAGTAAAGGAAATAATTCATGTAATTTATGTGTCAGCAGCACTAAGGTCAGTTTGAGCAAAATCAAAGATCCTTTCAAAATTATTCCACCTGGTCAGTGGCTCTGAAGGTCCAGCTTCCCACTCCCATCTACTTGCAAAGGGTTGTGCCATGGCAGCTGTGCTGAAAATGAGTCCATTGGCCCAATTTTCTTCTCAAAGGTACAGATATGTAGGCTGCTTCCTTATTCTGCAGTGATTCAGCTATCTAAACCCCAGTGTGTTTTCAGAAACCACAAAATCTCCCGAAACAATAGACTTTTTGCAAGTTCTCAGATTCCATGTTTAGGAAAAGCTTTTTTTTTTTTTTTCTTCCCCCCAGAAATTCTCTTTCCTACTAAGCTTCAAGTGAAATATGTTTTCAGAGGCAGATTAAAACTCTCCAAAGGAGTCAGGCTTAACAGCAGTGGTAACCATAGTGTACACAACCACTTTCTCAAACAAAACACTTGATGGCTTATGTCAATGTTTCTTTTGTGGCAAAACCCTTCTCCACCTATTTTTACTCCATATTTCTTCGGCAGAGGGGAGAGCGCTCAGCTACCAAAAAAAAGCCATGAATGGAGTGTTTCATTTGGTAGCAGAACAAGCCACAATTGATGGTTAGGTATTATTTCTGCATTACATGTAATGATGCAGACACGGCGCTATCTGCGCTGAGATAGTCGGTTTCCAGGACAGGATTTATCAGCAGAAGGTCCAGGCTTTCAGCAGCGCTGGATGATGATGGCAAAGGCAATGATGTTTTCCTCCTGTGTTCTGATGCTGCCTTCTGTTCTGACTCAGTGTTTCTGCCTTGACTCCAAGGACAAGGGGGCCAGACTGGGATGTTTTATGTTTCCACAGCTAATCCCCCCCAAAAGCCGTGTCAGGAAGCTGGTGGTGTTTGGTTCTGGCTGCTGTAAGTGTCAGGCTGTGTCTCCAGGTCAGGCTGAAAGAGCAGCCTGCTTCCCACAGCCGGGTCTGGCTCCTCAAAAGAATGGCTGCTTTGTGATTTTGGGGAGGAGTGGGCAGTGTGGGCAGGTCACCACCAAGGTCCTTCTCTGGGCTGATCCTTGAGAGGACCAAATGCAGTCAAGGCAAGACAGGGGGAAAGAAACTAAGGAACTTATCAGCACAGAGTGGCCTGAGCCACAGTCAAGTGTTGTGCTAATCCGTGCTGTCCTGGGCTTCCTCTGATAAACTCCATCCTGGGCAAGCATTATTTTTGTTTTGATAACTGTGTGGCTGCATCATAAGCTTGAGTGCAGAAGTAATCCTGAATAATCAAATGTGGGTTTGTTCTCTTACTGTTACCAAAATAAATGGCTCTTTCATATTCTTTTTTTTTTGGGTTGTTGTTTTTTTTTGTTGTTATTTTTTTAAATTTTTTTTTCTTTATGATATGAAGGTACCACCATTGTGCAAAGAATAAACTCTCTGGATCTGGTTCCACACTGATAGGGCAAACTCTTGAAATGGATTAAGAGAGATTTTCTTAACTAATCTCTTCTTCCTGGGCCTTCTCATCCTTGGCTAAAGCATTAACAAACATTTGCAATGTGATTAATCCAAAACCTACTGAAGTCACTGGAAAGATCCTGCTGACTCCACAAGTGTCAGTCAACAGCTTCTTCTCCTTGGCTGTGTGTGAGGGGGAAGCAAAGAAATTAAATAGATCAGGAGCACCCTAAAAATTGGAGGAAAGAGGGAGTTTAGGCTTTTTCCTTGCCCCCTCCACCATGCAGAAAAATCTCTGCTTTTCTTCTCTGGGATCTCATTTTTGTTGAGTGAAATAGAAAGGTGGACATCTCAGTAGCTGTTAGCAGGCAAGGAAGGATGAAAACATCCACACAGGAAGAGCCATAGCCCACCTTGAGTAAAAGAGTTTAATTTTGGGTTGAAAGATCTGTTCCTGTCCTGGCATCTCACAACTTTTGATTGGCTCTTAGATAATGTCCAAGATAATACCTCTTGTAATGCCATTTAAAGCAAACAAACAAAATAATACATAAACTACAAAAAAAAAAAAAAAGAGCTGGAGATGTCTGCAAATATGTCTTGGCACAATTTAGGAGACTCTTGGGTTAGATGTAAACATTTTCCCCCCAAAAAACTTACCACTTCCGAAGTGCCATTTACGAAGGAAATGGCAGCTTTTTGTCCAGTGGAGAAAGAATGGGTATGAAGGCAGAGAGAAAAATTCAGTCCCTCTCTGTTGAAAACTACCCTGCTTTGTTGAATATTCTCTGATTTTTAATGATTTTTTTTTTAGCTTTTTGAATTCCTCAACTAAGGAAATATAGCATTCTTGAAGCTCGTTTGAGTTTTACACAGAGCATGAATCGTGGTGGGAGCAGAGGAAAGAGGAAGTAGCTTTGCCCTGAAGACTTAAACACCAAATAGAAATAATCAGAGACAGTAAAGGAAAAAATAGTGATTTTCCAAGTAATCATACTGTTTGTGAGGAAGATGGGCTCAGTGTTTTGGGAAGCCCAGGACTGTCAATGAGTGAGAACTGAATTGTGATGGACACCAAGAGCTTCAAGCTCCATGTTCTCCCCACACTGTTCCCAGGTCTCTGCTATAACTTGGTCTTGGCTCTGTCAAGGGTTTCTCACCAAGTTTTGGTGAGACACATGCCATTTTTATCCTCCATCTGCTACAGGAAGGATAAATAGACATGTTTCTGGTATCCTGACATTTGGTGTAAGGTTTTCTCTGTTGTGGCAACTGGGGTCTCCCAGGGTGAGGGAGAATGGGAACAATGTTAGCATTCATTGCACTGGCTGTAGGAGCTAAAAGATGCCCTTTTTAGTATAAAACCAGACAGAAATCCCATAAACTTTGTGAGATTTTTTTCTGTACTAGTGCAAGTGGACCTACTCTTGCTTTGAGTGCAACTGAGGGGTTCTCTCATTACCTGGCTGAGCACAGCCCTTCAGCACTAAGCTTCCCAGAAGCTTTGGACATTTCCATGCCCAAAAGTGCTCTGAGAGCAGCTGCTGCTATCTCTTTGGGGTGGTTAATCTGCAGATGGGGTTGGTGATGAGCAGATAAGGGGTGCTCACGGTGGGGGCACGAGCTCTCCCCGAGACTCTCCAAAAGCTGCTGCCATATGGAAATTTTGTGATGGCTGCTGGTCCTTCCCAATGGTCCTGTGAGCCAAGAAGCCATAAATGCAGATAACACCACCTGCCTGGTGTTAGATTTTGGAGGGTGAGAGGTGTTCCAGGTCCGTGCAGATGGGGAGGTGATGTATTTGTTTTTGTTCTCTTTGGCCTCAGCTACATCCTTGCCCAGCATATTACAGGAAGGAGCTGTTTGATCATTTTCTTATCTTTTTCCTCCCCTGGTTCAGATGCACCAGAGGCAGGGGAAGCTGTGGGGTTGTAATGTTTCTGCTGAAACCAACAGTAACTGTACCCAGCGGCGTCCCATGTCACAGCTTCACCACCACCAGCACTGCAGGGTATCTCACTTTCTTGTGTACCATGGAACAAACAGCTTTACTGTTTGAAGATGGTTATGACCAAGCTGCTACAAGAAAGCTCTTTGAAGCACCACAGGCTGCCTCTGTTCCATTCAGCACTGCACACCCAGGCCAGTCCAAGAAGAGAGAGGATCTCCCCACCACGCTCCAGGGAAGCAGCTTGGGATCAGAGGGACTTCCTTCTTCTGTGCATGAAAGCAGAACAGGGAGTTTGAGGAGCCTTTGGCCCAGCAGAGACAGGGAATGGGCCTGGCAGAGGGAACTGCCCAGGCAGAAGAAAAGGGGGCTGAGGAACAGCAAGATGCCATGAAAACAAGGGAAACCAGGGGACTCTACAGCTGAGGGAGGACGAGTGTCAAAACAAACTCCACAGAGCAACAAAAGGCAGGGGGAAAATAAGTGTTTGTTTTTCTCCCTGTTTGCTTTTTAATGAAAGTAGGCAGGCGAGTGTTTGAGGGTTGTTAGCGTTTCTTGCTGACCTGCAGCTGGCGCATTTTTCACCCACTTCTGTCAGAATTTATTTGAGTTTGGTACTGAACGCTGATCAGACTTTGCCCCTTGCTTTACTTAGGCTCGGAACTGCTTATACAGCAAACACTCTCTGCTAGGGTTCTCATTAATCCACTTCTTTGTTGAGGTTTCCTGGAGGAATTCCTATTTGGTAAACCAAACAGAATTAAAAGGAATGCATCTGCACTGGGAATATCCATCTTGGGTCTCTGGGACCTATTGTCCCGACTAAATTAGACTAGGAGGCCTCTTGTGTTTGCCCGGAGCCGTGATTCCCACTGGCACTGGATAAACCATTAATAGGCTGCGTTAGTCAGGAGCTTTTGGGCTGATTTGGGGCACCCCTGGCAGTGTGGGGTGCGGGATGTGGGATGTGGAGTGCGGGATGCAGAGTGTGGGACATGGGATGTGGGATGTGGGATGCAGAGTGTGGGATGTGGAGTGCAGGATGCAGGATGTGGAGTATGGGATGTGGAGTGCAGGAGGCAGAGTGTGGGATGCGGGATTCGGGATGCGGGATTTGGGATGCAGGATGCGGGATGTGGGATATGAGATGTGGGATGTGGAATGCAGGATGTGGAGTGTGGAGTGTGGGATTCGGAATGCAGAGTGTGGGATGTGGGATGTGGAATGTGGAGTGCGGGATGCGGGATGCAAAGTGCAGGATGCGGGATGTGGGATGCAGAGTGCAGGATGCGGGATGCAGGATGCGGGATGTGGGATGTGGAGTGCGGAATGCAGGATGTGGGATGTGGGATGCAGAGTGCGGGATGCAGGATGCAGGATGCGGGATGCGGAGTGCGGGATGCAGGATGCGGAGTGCGGGATGCAGGATGCAGGATGCGGGATGCAGGATGCGGAGTGCGGGATGCAGGATGCGGGATGCAGGATGCGGAGTGCGGGATGCAGGATGCGGGATGCAGGATGCGGAGTGCGGGATGCAGGATGCGGGATGCAGGATGCGGAGTGCGGGATGCAGGATGCGGGATGCAGGATGCGGAGTGCGGGATGCAGGATGCGGGATGCAGGATGCGGAGTGCGGGATGCAGGATGCGGGATGCAGGATGCGGAGTGCGGGATGCAGGATGCGGGATGCAGGATGCGGAGTGCGGGATGCAGGATGCGGGATGCAGGATGCGGAGTGCGGGATGCAGGATGCGGGATGCAGGATGCGGAGTGCGGGATGCAGGATGCGGGATGCAGGATGCGGAGTGCGGGATGCAGGATGCGGGATGCAGGATGCGGAGTGCGGGATGCAGGATGCGGGATGCAGGATGCGGAGTGCGGGATGCAGGATGCGGGATGCAGGATGCGGAGTGCGGGATGCAGGATGCGGGATGCAGGATGCGGAGNAAATTACAGTAATTAACGCACGTCTGGTGCCGCTAATGAGCGTCGTTGGCTCTGTGTAATCGGCTACAGGGCACGGAACCTGATGCACAATATATATATATATATTTTTTTTTTTTTTTAAAGGCACCACTGACTGGTGAATGTTGTCTATCTCAGCTTCTTATCTCCCCACCACCCCCTCTTTTTTTTTTAAATTTTTTTTGAGATGCTCTGAGCCTCACAAGCATTTATTTGCCTCTGTTAGAATTGTTGGCCTTCTACACGTGTGTAAAGTTGGGTCCTTTCCTCTGGAGACAGTGCTTGCCACTGAAAACAGCTGTTTTTTGGTCCCATTTCATTCCCTCTTTGTTGCCTTGTTATCAGACTCCACTGATGTAACACAAAAAAAAAAGGTAAGAGAGGAAAGCCAGTTTGGACCTTCCAGCTACTCCTCTCACAGCAGCCACAGAGAAAGTCTAAAAACGAGTGAAACCTTCACAGTTCTGCCTAAGAAAATGTACGCTTTCTTTATTAAAAAAAAAAAAAAAAAGAAATAAATAGGCCCAGGTTTCACTGTGGATTATATGACACTTCACCTTGCACTTTAGGTTTCTATAAAGCCCAGTTTAGGTCAAACTGATTTTTTGGCAGAAAACCAGGCATAACTAAGAGCTTCATATAGTTTCCATCTGAAAACATAAATCAAGCAGCAGGCTCGAGGACAGCCCAGCCAAGGTTTGCTGAACCCCACGCCCCAGACAGAGAGGCTTTCAGTGGATGTAGTCTGATATGCAGTTTTGGCTATGATATCTAGATATGTAGTTTGTTTGTTTTGCAAAGCATCTGGGCAAGAGGAGGGGAGGAAAGATAAGTGAAATGTGGCTTTTTCCAGGCCCAGGAGCCGCCCCTGGCTCCCCAGTTGCTGGTGAACACTGGGTTCTTTTACACAGCCCCCGAGTGGCTCAGCGGAAGCATGTGGGATGCAAATGGGAAAAGAGCATGAGAGGGCATTTTTTCCTTTCTTTTTTCCCTCCTTTTTTTTTGTCCTTTTTATTTTTCTCAAAAAGTGTGCACCACTGTGTTTATCATCAGTGATGCAACCAGATATCCACTCATACCTGCACACTCCCATTGCCCCTTTTTATCCATCCATCTTTGCCACCTAATTTTTTTTTCTTCTTTTTTGACTTTGCAACACTTGAATTTGCCAAGTCTTGCAGGCTTTTTGTGCCCAGCCCTTTTTCTCTGTGTTTAGCTGTGTTAGTTATTCTCGTGCTGTCACATGAGGGCTGGGACCTTTGTTTGCAGGACAGGGTCTGTGTGTTTTTCTGTTGAGTGTCTTGAGATGCTCAGTTCCACAGAGATGTTTGTGTGGGTTTTTTTTAATAAAAAACACAAGAACGAGATAATTTCCCACTTGTGGAATCATTTAATAAATTCTCACAGGCTTAAAGCAGCACAAAGAGAGGCTTGAAAAATTCCTCTCAGGTTTTGCTCATTTCGTTGCAATTTTGTTTTCCATGCTCTGAAAGTCTGAGTGGTTTCTAGCGAAACCCTTCACGCAGGGTAACCTCTGCTCCCCTGCAATCATTTCACTCCGATTCACAGAGGCTTGGATTGTTCCTGCCCCCGAGTATCCCCCAGGATTAATGCCTGTTAAAACTTCCTAACATATTCCAGCCCGTTCTGCTGCTTTCAGCATCTCACTGAGGACTTTCACTGTGCCACTTTGTACTGCAGGTCCGGTGCCTTATTAGCAAACACTAATTATGTCACAGCAGCCACACTCTGCAATAATGGCCTTATATGCAACCCAGGTGTGCAAGAAATAAAAAAAAAAAAAGAATAAAAGCTTGGTGCAAGATGCTGGGTGGGTAAAGGGTGAAAGCGTTTTTATACCCTAAAATATTTGAAAGCTGGAGAGAAAAAGTGAGTCCCAGATTGTGAATATGGGGCTTGTCTTGGTTTGAAAGACAGGTGTTTGCTAGGACACCTAAGCCCCAACAGGGCTAAAACCGAGGGCTCTGACACTGGTGAGGTCCCTAGGAAGAGTTCTAGGTCTGAAGACTTGGATTTGTTCTTGGTTGTGGTTGTGATTTTTCCCTGGGCAGGCTGAGGGATGCTGGATGCCTGAGAGGGCTGTAGGGGTGCAGAGCAAACTCTCTGGAGAGGTGCTCTGGGGCCAGTGAAGGTCCTGGAGCCTTGACAGTCCCTGGAAAACCTGCTGCCCTTGTCTGCAGCGGCTGTACAAATCTTTCCGTGGAGCTTTGCTTCTCCTTGCAGAGTTTGCCCAGCCCTTTCTGTTGTTGCATGTCATTTTTGAATGTGCAACATCCCTGCCTCCTGCCAGGGCCTCTCCTTCTCTTGGGCAAACACTCCTTCTAATTCAACTCAAAAGCTGAGAAAATCCTGGCTTCTGGGCAGTGTTTGAGGTGCCACACACACCAACCCTCGCCGTATCTCCGGGCGCTGATGGAGAGCAGGATCTGAGGTGCTGTCAACATCTGCTTCCCGAGGGTGGTTCCCCAAATCCCCGCTGCTCCCAGCAGCCAGAGCGCAGCGCTGGCCCTGGCCCTGGAATCACAATCGCTTCCATCAGCGCCAGGGGCACGGGCTCATGGGTGCTAATACCCCTGCTGCTGTCTGCTCCACAGTCCTTGTTCCTCCTAATTGAATTAAGCAACTGTGAAACCCCAGAGAGGGGAGGGTTTAGCAGGGAAAACAGAGGAGGAAGAGATTTGCACTTTCGTTGCCTTGTGCTAAAACTTTTTGTTTTGACGCAAGAGCGGGGTTAATTCTGCCTCAGGGAAGACAGCTAAGCACAATAATTTTTTTTTTTTAGGTAGGGAAGTTGAGGAAATCTTTAAAGTGTTGCACAGATAATAAAGATAAATTTAGGAGATAGCTCAAAAATTCCCCCTAAGATATAAAGTAATAATAAGATGTTCACTGCAGTTTGGGTCACAGTTAGAATGCCTGTGGTATTTATAGGTGTCACCCATGGGAGCTCCTGTCCTGCTGTTGGAATGTATTAATTACCCAACTACAGGTGAGCCTTGGGTGCTGAAATGCTACAAAGACGCTCAATGACTTTGAAGACTGGAAGTCAACCTTCATAACAGGAGTAGAAATCCCTTGCTAGAAAGCCTTGACATAATTTTTGCAGAACACATAATGGCTTGTGCAGGAAAGCGACAGCAAGGTTCTAAATTAAAATTTAAAAAAAAGGTTATTCCTTATATTCTTCAGCATTCATAGGTTCATAGGAGAGTGCTCCCTCAACTCCTGTCAGAGAGCCATCAAAGTATCAACTTCAATTCTTCTCATTTCCCAAGAAGCCAAAGGGATTCCTAAGACTTAATTTGCAATTTTTTGCTTGTGGGATGTGTATACTACACAGTTAGAACTTACACTTTTACCATATTTTCATCATTTTCATTTCTGTTGTACTGGTTATTATTATTTTTATTATTAGAATCTATAGTATTAAACTTGAGTGTTAGACCAGGATAATTCTTTAAAAGCAGCAAACATCGGAGGCATTTTTACCTCTTGTTTCTTTCTGTGAACACATATCTAGGTCTTAATCCGAAGCGTTTTGAATTTTCTCAGGAATCCTCTGCTGGCTTTGAAGAGCTTTATGTTCAATAAAAAGGTCAGACAAAAGGAATATGTTGACTCTGCTCAGGCTTCTATAAAAGGAAACCCGAAAAGCATTTCAAATAGAAAAATGCTATCTTCCTGAAACGCGTGTTTCCAAGGCCAGACGTCTGAGCCTCCCCAGAAGCCGGCATTAAGCTCCTCGTTTAATGTCACAATTAATTTAACAGGCTCAGATAGGACAGGGGGTTTCTGTGAGTTCATGCACCCGTGCCCACGCACCACACACCGTGACATTACCCTCGGAAAAAAAAAAACAAAAAAAAAAAAAAAACAAAAAACAAAACTGCATTAACATCCAGTGCCGGGGCTTAGTTCACAGCTCCGGGTTTGCCAGCTGAAAGCTGAGCCCGGCTCTGACTCGGGCTGGCTTTGAAGGAGGCCGAGATAAGGCAGCATTAATCTAAGTGAGTGGTTCTTTTTGCCTGCAGGGAGGGAGCTGGAGCTCCTTTGGGAGGCCACAGACCACCTGGGCATTCATCCTATCGGGCCACAAATCAGCGTGTTAATAGCTTGTGTACAACGGCCTGTCAGAAGGAGCTGAGGTTCCTTTGCTGCTTCTACAAAATGGTCAGAGTCTGATTTTTTCCTTTTTTTTTTCATGCCCGGGACAGGAAAAATAGATATTATCTTAAACACAGGGGAATACAGCCCTATTTAATAATTCCTCGATAATCCCAACAAGTCTTGTGGTTAGCATGGATGTGAGTAACCCTACGAACACCCTTCTGTGCGCGCAGGTGAGGTGTTTTTCCAGTGGAGGATTATGGAAGGAAACCACCAGGAGTGCAGTTTTGTGGACATTTTGCTGATGACTGACCCAGGAAAATGGTTGGTTTTGGGCTGAAATCTTCATGCAGGGAGATGGTGGCTGTGCATTGACTCCTGGAGAGACACGAGAAGCTTCCACAGCCTCCAGGTGGGATCAAAACTGAGCAGGTGTGACCACTGCTCCTGCTGGTGTTCAGCACAAGGGAAGCTTTAGTTCCACCACAGATCACGCGTCCCTCCACGTCCAAATCCACGAGGATTTTCTATCAGGCACCTTCTGCTCACGTATTGCCCATGTAGTAGCATTTACACCGCTGTGCAGCAAGGCAGACAAGAATGGTTTCCACACTCCTGATGTCCAGAAGCGCTCCCACACACAGAGCAGTTCCATTACTGGGCCCCAGACAGCCAAGGAAAGCTCTTGCAGAGAGGGACTCACACTATGACCTGTTCAGATTAAAACTGGTACATCCAGCCCCATTTTTAGAGCAACAGACCATGAGCAGCCAGACAAACAAAAAAAATGAGCAGATATTTTAATGTTGCAGCCATTTCCTGGCTTGAGGAAATTGCCCGATCAATCTTATCATTCATTCCTGAAAAGCCTTTCCATTTACCCACCCCTAACCTACACCCACAGTGGCGCTGAAAGGGTGACCCATCCCCAGGGACAAAACAGAAATGGCAAAGATATCTTCAGATATATATATATCTATTCAGGCAAAGCCCCCAGTGACTGGAAAATGGGAAACATCCCTCCTGTGTTTGAAAAAGGGGGAAAGGAAGATCTTGGGAGCTACAGAGCAGTGGGCCTCACCTCTGTGCCTGGCAAGGACATGGAAATATCCCCATGGAAGCAATGTTAAGGTACATGCAAGAGAAGGTGATTTGAGGCAGGCTGTGTGGCTTCACCCATGCTGCTGTGTCCAGGGGAGTCCTCAGGGCTCTGTCTTGGCACCCAACACCTTCACAAAGGTGAACGGAGCACACCCCAGCAGGTGACACCCAGCTGAGGCTGCAGTGACAGCCCCGAGGGACAGGATGGCATCCAGAGGGACCTGGGCATGCCAGGAGGGGCCCATGGGGATCTCAGGAGGTTTAACCAGCCCAGGGGCTGCTGCTGGCCCCGGCTCAGGGCAGCCCAGGCTGGGCTGAGCAGATGGAGCAGCCCTGGAGGAGCTGGGGGGGCTGTGGGGCAGAGCTGGGACCCCAAAGCCCCGGGCTGGGCTGAGCCCAGCGTGGGCAGCAGGGCAGGGGGATTGTGCCCCTCTGCCCCTCAGCTGAGACCCCACCTGAGAGCTGCCCCAGCCCTGGGCCCAGCCCAGGGAGGAGCTGGAGCTGCTGCAGCCAGGCCAGAGGAGGCTCCAGCAGGAGCAGAGGGATGGAGCAGCTCTGCTGGCAGGAAAGGCTGGCACAGCTGCCATTGTCCAGCCTGGACAGGAGAAGCTTTGGGGTGACCTCAGTGGGGCCTTGCAGGGCCTGAAGGAGCTGCAGGAAGCATGGAGAGAGACAATTGCCAAGGGCTGCAGGGCCAGGAGCCAGGGAATGGCTGCCAGTGGCAGAGGGCAGGGCTGGATGGGAGCTTGGGCAGGAATTGTTCCCTGGCAGGGTGGGCAGACCCTGGCACAGGTGCCCAGAGCAGCTGGGGCTGCCCCTGCATCCCTGGCAGTGCCCAAGGCCAGGCTGGAGCAGCCTGGGACACTGGCAGGGAATCCTGACATGGCTGGGGTATCTGTGAGGAGTTCCAAGATCCTGTCTAGCCCAAACCATTCCATGATTCCAGGATTATGACTTTTCAAGCAGAGGCCTTTGAGGCTCGATGGAGCTCCGTGCCTGGTGAGACCTACATTAAATAATAACTCTCGTGGAGAAGCCATTCCCATGGCAGGTCCTGGCAAAGAAGTAAATAAGGCTGCCATGAGAAACGTGAGGGAAATAGTTTGGGATCCTGATAATCAAAGCCTTTAGCAACCCCATTTCTGCAGGCTTTGGGTGCTGAAACATCAGCACATGGTGCCTGCAATTTCTGTTCTCTTCCCTTTTATGCTCTTTTATTTTGTTATAATTAGCCTCACACACACCACTTTATAGTGAAGAATTACATTCACAACCCTTATGTAGGATGTCAGTGCAACAACAGCAACAACAAAAAGTTTAACATGCAGTGCTCACAGAAATGTTACTGCTGCCTCTTTAACGTAATTTCCCACTGAGTTAGCACGAAAATGCAAAGCAAATGGTTTTATTACATAAAGTGCTGTAGCGCTTTCAGCTGCAGAAGAGTAATTTTAAAGTTGAAAATGTCACAGGCTGCGGGGACATTAGAAATGAACATTTCAGTCTTGTCTTTTCAAACCTGCAGAGGAAAATAAGTTCAGCAATCATAAATTTCCACTTTCTTTTCATCGTCGTTAGAAATTTCTCTGCCTACAACCCAGTCAACAGCAATTCGGTCATGATTCATAGGTTTAAAGCCTGAATTATGACAAAAGGAGTCATAAATTGCAGGAATTATTTTACTTTAAAGATGATGGAGTATCTACTCTGACCAGAAGACTTTTAATCCATTATATTTCTTAAATAAATACGCCTGGGCAACTAATCACTTGCTATTAGCACTCTCCTATGATCACTTCATGCTAACATAACAGTGTATCACTTAAATAAACTGGCAATGTGAACAGGGCAGATTTATGGGCTTTAATTTCTCAGCTCACACTTGTCTCTCTCGCATTTAAAACAAATACCAGAGTGTAGCTGTTGGCCGATGTTTGTAGAATCCATTTGTTCCATGTTTTGAAAGCAACTGTAGTATTCATCAGGCAGCTTGGGATTGAATTATTAAAGGAAAAAAAAACCCAAAAAAAAAAGCCCCCAAGAAACTCCAAGGAAACTCAAATAACTAACTAACAAGGTAAGTTATTAGTTAAAAAAAATCTAGTTAGTTAAAAATGCCTCTGGATTATATGGTAGCATTGGAATTAATTTTATTATTATTTTTTTTAAATTGACATGATGACATGTTTTTTCTCCAGTGGAAAAGGTCTGGCAGAGCCAGCAGAAGTTCTACAGATCTGCTGTGTTAAGGTATGAAAAGGGGAGTTTGCTAAGCCAAACTGGCCGCCAGACAGAGGTAAAGTACCAAAATTCTGTTGTTTTGCCACCAAGTGCCCAAGCAGGACACATTTTACCTGGGGCAACAAGCATGGCATATCCATCAGTTGGTGTTAGTCAGTGCAAGTTTTACTTCAGGATATTAAAAAAAATAAAATTTAAAAAAATAAAAAAAAGAAAAAAGAAAACAACCAAACCTGTCTCAAGTATAAAATCAATAAATTAAAATTTTATCATGAAAAAAAAACTCATTAAGGCTGGTAGTAAAAGATGTAGCTTCCTCAAAGATGACCTCACCTGTGGAGCAGTTTTTGTGCTTCACCTCTCCTAAATAGATTCAGAAGCCCCCAAGGGCAGAAGAGTCAGGGTGGCTGGGGAGAGTGGGGAAAAATCACCTTCTCCTCGCTGCTCCATTTGTGTAAATCCCAGCACCTCCAGTGGCACTTCCCACCTGCCAGCAGAGCTGAAGAGAGAACAGATCCTTGGGGTTTAATTGATCATTGATTGGAAACAAATAAAATAAAGGACAAATTAAAAAACAAGCAAAACAAAACAAAGCAAACAAGGAAAAAAACCCCCTTTATTTCAGGCTGATCCAAATTCTGGCATTTGTAGTGAACTCAAAAATTACTTTGGGATTAAGCAATATGTTCTCATTTCTAAAAAATGGCTTTGGTTTGGATTTAGACTCGTACCTTAAAGGAAATGTGGAACAAAAATCCTGCCTAAATGGAAATCCCCAAAATAATCTGAAGTAATGTTTTGATTTCTGTTTTCTTCCCACTTCCAGCTTTCCCTGGACTTTCTGGGATATTTTTTTTTCTTTCTTTGGTAAGAGAAATGACTTGGCAAAAATTAAATTCAAGTTTCTAAAATGCTACTATGTCACCACATCTCTGTGCTTCATAGAAAAAAAATAGCCAGTTCTAACCAGCTAATTCATGTCCTGTGGGCAGCTGTGGTAAACAGAGCTCAGAAAGGGGTTATTTCCCATTAATAATGAATCCAGCAGTTGGAAGGGGGAATAAAAACAGTTTCCCTGTTTGACTGTAGGGCAGCATCACCTCCAGTGTCCAAAGTATCTGTCATTTATCAGCCTATTATTAACCCAGATAAGAAGTTGGTTTGAATTCAGGTGCCTGCTGCTGTACCTGTGTTTGGGAGAGGATCAGGATTAAAAAAGAAACCACTACCTTTATCAGCTGGAGAGCCATGGATCAGATCTATTTCACCAGTGACTTAAATTTCCACATATTAACTGCAGGCATCACTAAATTAATGTCTGGTCTCTGCAAGTGAAAACCAGAATCGATTAGAAGGGTAATAATAAGCACTTACAGGCCCTCCCACACAATTGTCCTAAGTATATATCAAAACTGCTCTAAATTAAGCAAAAAAACTCCTACCCACCCCCCACCAAAAAAAAAAAGTCAATAAAATCAGGATTAGTCCCATGTTTGGTTTTCTTACATGCATTTTTCAGTATTTCCAGACTGCACTAAGACTTTAAATTATTGAAGGCGTTGAAATAGGAGCTTCCTACTCTCTGTGGGCCTGGGCTTGTTTTGTGCAGCCAGAGTTAGAATTTGTCTTTAGGAAGTCCTTGAGCAGTCAGCAGCAGTCAGGGCATCTGGTCTGGGCTAATTTGAGAGTCTGCACACATTAATAGTGGAATGTGTGGTGATTCAGCCCAGAAATCCAGGCCTTTCCCCATCCCACACGTCTCCCCCACATTAATTAATTCTCTCGGTGCTGCGGGAAGTGTTTCCGCAGAATCTAAATATTCTGTGTTATAATACTAAGTATTAATCCCAAATATCCTATTTAGCTTGCCAGCATTTTCACAGAAAGCTGCATGGATTCAGGTCAGTGGTCAATGGAATTCTTCTAACAGCTGCCTCCTCCTGTTTATCTCTGTCCCTAAAGTAAACTCCCCTCTGGTTGTTTGGGAGCGGGAGCATCCCGCAGCTCTGTGCCCCGTGAGGCAGGATTGGGCTGTCCTGAGCCTGGCAGGAAGGTGTCCCTGACCACACCAGGTCAGGTTCCCTTCCCTCCCAGACCATTCTGGGCGAGTCTGTGGTAATTTAAAACTAATTTTGCTCGTTCTCTGGGATCGACACCTCCAGGTCGCGCCCCAGAAAATTGAATGCATCCCTTCATTCAGACTCTTTGTGTCTGGCTTTCCTGGCATTCTCCTGGACTCTGGTCCACCAGCACACAGACAAGAATCCCCCTGGAACCATCCCCATCTCCTCCTGCCCCCTAGAGCAGCTGGATTTCACCCCAGTCTGAATCGCTCCTCACCCCCTTTGGTGATCAGGGATTTTTTGTGGAATTGCTCGCATGTCCCTCAGGTCTCTCCCTAAAACCTGACTGAAACACTGCACCCCACCAAAAAACACAACTGAAGCAGAATCCTAATATTCCTATACGAGGAAAATATTCCTAACTTGAGGGAAACAAGCAGCTTGCAGCATTTCTGTTCTCCAGTCAGCCTTGCCTTTCCCACTCCATGAGAACAGCATCTCAGAAAGGTTGGATTCTTTCTTTTATTTGGCCATATGCTCTCACTGTAACTATGTTCTTTTCATAACAACCCTACACTAACCATACATTATTAACCCCAGGAGACCCAAACTTCATTTTAACATTTTCTTGTAAGCACCGTGCAAACCTAGGGTATAATATTAATGTCCTTTCCTCTTCCCCCTCTGCTTTTACTTTAAGGAGATGGTAAGTCAGTTAAATAAAAAAAATGAAAAAGAGAAATAACTCATCCAGTGTGAAGCATCCAAATCTGAATTATTTTCTGGTAGGAAAGAGTGTGCAGGTGGTAAAACATCTGTTCTCTCTCTGGGCTTTAGGTATCCAGCATTGGCTTGTGCTTTGCAACTCCTGTCCCATATGTGTCTCTTACAGAAGGCTTAACACTTACTTGTTGGACTCTCTGCAGCTTTTTTTTTTAAATCAAAACAGCAAAAATGCTTAACCAATAAATTATAATGTTATTTCCCAGAGTTTCAGCAGTGAAACCCCCCCCTCAAAGTTAGGACTTTGGGTTTGCACGAGGTTCTGTGACTTGTCTGGCTAGGTGTAACTCACCCGCTGAGCGGCAGGCCCAGCACAGAAGAACAAGCTTAAAATCCTTCTTGCTGAAGAGCAAACAAAAATCCTTCTTTCCCCTTTACATTTTTTGGGGGAAAGGCCTCTATCAAGAGATCTCAGGAAGCCGTGTGATGTCTCACGGGTCTCAAGCTGAGGCCTGCCAGGCTGCAATTAACAGATGCAGACAGCCCTTATCTCGGCATGACTAAGCTGGTTTTACACTGGATAAGCCGGAATTGTATTTATTTTCTTTTCACAACACCTTCATAATTGTAATGAACTCGTGTGAGATGTGGACAGGAGAGAAGGGCACCCGTGACCAGTCCTCCTCCCTGAGCCTCTGGGTCTGGTGTGCCAGGAAACAAGGGCCCTGCAAGCACCTTCCCCAGGGATGGGAAATTGGGGAGGATGGGAGCGCCAGGAATGGGGTGGCAGCAGGACAAGGGCAGTGACTGTCCCCTGTGCTGGCAGGGACCTCCTCAAATCATCTCTGAGTCCCTCTCCACAGGGAACTGAGGGGCTGGATCATGTCCAGAGAAGGGAATGAGCTAGGAAGGGGCTGGAGCCCCAGGAGGGGCT
>VWYI01023787.1:0-94955 GCA_013399455.1 Anthoscopus minutus | reverse complement strand
ACAGACCAGAAGCAGCTGCACAACGCTTGACTGTCTGCTTCAAAAGTGCAACATTCCCTCGATGTAAGCTGCCAAACTACCAACCCAATCCTTTTTATTTCCTCCTTTGTCATCATAAGGATAAGTCTAAAAGCTTTTAGTGCATTTCCTCTCAGTTAAACTCAAATTAGTCCCCTCTGCTGGACTCCTACTGGGATGCCTTGGTCTATCCCAGAGCCCTTGCTGAGAAAAGCCCTTTTCAGTCCAGCAAATCACCTCGGTACCTGCTACTCTGACAAGGCTGACGCCATTATTTATTACATAATAAGCTCTTGCTGTTGAGGGTCAATTATTCCATTGACTGGGCATTATAATAATTCTTGGTAATTAAAAGAGGTACTTATGTGAATCTAGATGCCTATTGAAAGAAACATTAGTCCTTTTGTTATCTTGGCAAGCCCTTGTTCCTAGTCAGCCCAAGCAATTAGCATCTTCTGGCAATCCCTGTCAGCTGGGGTTTGGAAAGCCTGAAAAGAGGGTCACTCAGATGCTAATTTAGATACAATTGTGACAGCAGAGTTTAGAGGGAGCTGCTCCAAAGGCACCATCAGGGTTTAATAAAGCAAACAGCTTGGGTCCCAGTGACCCTGCTGAGGTAATTAAAAAGACTGCTCTATGTTGCTGTGCCAAATGGGAGAGTGGCATCATGAAGCCTGTCCACAAAAACCATTTTTAAAAGACATATAATCACCCATTTAATCTGCTCATTAAACAAATCTCTCATGCGGACTTAACAGGAATTAGCACTTTCTAAAAGGCAAAAATTGACAGAAAGCAGACTGTTCAAATGATTCTAAAGGTCGTGATTCCTAAACGTCTTCCCATTATTACTATAAGCTCATTTAATGCTATTATATAATATTTGGGGATGTCAGTGTTCAGGACTATTCTTTTAAGGCTGTCTTTATGGGAGAAATATGAACATCCACTTCTCAAAGCTAAGAGGGTGCAATGACATCAGCTATAAGAACAGTAGGGAACCCAGCCCTACAAACGTTGTGTAAATAACCTCACACTCAGACCACAGCAAATTCTGTGGTGGTACTGCTCACACTTTCCCAGGATTCATCCCAGTATGAGAGCTCTTGCACACAACTATTGGCTCAAACTCCAACACACAAGTAGCATTAGGTACATTGTATTATCTGCCTCTTGTGCTCCTCCAAGAGTGTTAGAGAGTTAGAGCCATCACTACTGACAAACCAAAATTACCTTTTCCTGCTTCAGAAAAAAACAGTAAAACAAAAAAGTTCCTCCTCTTTTGTGCAACCCAAAACTTAAGTTCCAGGGGTTGTAGGGCACTGAGTAAAGACTGAGGAAAGTGTACTTTTGGTGGGACAATGACCTGATGTGTATCACAGGCAAGCTCTCCTACTCCATGCACAATGTAAGATTTTAATTTTTGAAAAGTTCATCTGCTTTGGGTTGAAGTAACAACAAAAAAGAAGGAGGAAAAGGGAGAAGACAGAGGTTAATGCCAGCTGATTTTGTTTCCCAGTTTTAATTCAGTATTGAAAAAAATTATCTCTGTACAATGTCTGTGAGAGAATGCAGCTGGTAAGTCATCACAGAGGTTAAGCCATTATATGGTTCCATGAGTATTTCCCATTTCACTGTGCTGTGTTCAAATACAGCCTCCAAAATCCCAGTTTTCTTCACCCTCCTGATAATGAAAGACTAAAACATCAGAGAGCCAAACTTGTCCCCAGAATATAAATAAAATCATTAGGCACTGTAGCACACTCAGCCCAACTACTATAAACTTTCTCAGACTTATGAGGCTTAATACAATATGACCTCATCATTGACAAGCTGATGTTCTACTGAAAGCTGTTAATTAAAGACTCTAGAGATGTTGCCAGCATACTTAACATCTCTAGATATAACTGATGCAGGCGCATCTTTCACAAGGTAATGTGCTGAGCTGGAATGACAACCTCAGTTCCACACAGGCTGAATACTTGTCATACTCACCTTACTTGGAAATGAAAGGCCAAAATGCGATTGAAGTCCTACATGCATGCATTTTGCTAGATTAGTGTTTCTCATTTTGTGATCTATGGACTGGTAAACCATGAGACAAGTGTATAATTCTTTTAGCTCTCAGCTAGCATATCACAAACAAGATTCTTGTTGTACAGACACAGACTTACGACTTCCCTGACAGTAACTATAGAGCACAGTCTGGCAAACAAGGCAAAACCAGCCACCACTGTGTTCATTCTCAGAGAACTGATTCAGCTGAACCACAGAACTGCAAACATGAGCTGATCTCAATTCTAAAGATCAATTTGTTGCAATCGTATGTCCAGTCACTAGTAATGACCTGACAACATCCGAGTTGCTTTTTTCATCAGCCCTAAAACATCTCAAAGTAGGAAAAAAAGCCCATAACTTCTCCAGAGGTTGTCTCAGACAGGTGACAAGGGAAGTAATATCCTATCTTAGGAAATGTATCTGTGTATAGAAATACTAATGACACAAGGGTACTTTCTTCCTCCCTCCAAGGGGCAGCATACAGGATGAGCCATAACAAGCCACATTAGAAATCCAGTGGAAAAAACCAGCCACCACCTACAGTTTGCAGGAGCTGATGCAGTACAGTGGGAACGACCATAACTTTGGAAAGGGAACTACAGCATTGTACCTGAATATCTGTAGAAGTCCCCAGGGAATCACCCAAAGAAACTCCTAATCTATATTCTATAGGAGTACACCCAAGTTAATTAGGCTAAAGAACAACGATGATATAGGTGGTAATTCTTATGCAAATTCATCTACATCTATTTATATCTGATTATCAGTGCATGCTACTTAACTTGCCTAAGGCTGTTCCTAAAACAATCCATCTATACCTGGAACAAAGCTCTTAAAAGTGAAAAGAACTTCAGCACCAAAATAACAAATCTTAAATGGGCAGGGGCAGAAACAGCCTTCTTTACTATGAAAGAAAAGCTGAAACAAGTGTAGGATGGAGAGAACTACTGGTTTTGACCAGCTTTTTAATTACTTCACTACTTTTCTTTACAGGTTCTTTTTTTCTTAACTCAGTGTAGGGAAGAAGGGGGTCAGGAAGATGACAATAATGCAAAAAGGATGGAGAACATAAGGAACAGCAGAAGAAAGGAGGAGGAAATAAATCATCAAAACTTTATAACCTTAGACTGCCTCACAGGGGAGCAGAGGAAAAAAATCAGACCATTCGTCTTCAGCATGTTTGCTTATTATCTCTTGGGAGAGTTTAAGATGTTATACTTGACACCATTATATGTATGGGCAGTTAACCTCAACCTGTATTATTTCTTTGTATCTTTGCAGTCTTACACATGCACACAAATATCTTGTACTGATAAACCATGCTCAGTTTCTCTTAGTATTGTATAGAGAATAATTCTTATAGCAAATGACTGCAACTCTTTGACTTAAAGTGCACTTTAATAGTGACATTTTAAAAGGGCTCTGTCTAGCTCAAATAACTACACACTGCCTCCATATTCCCTACCATCAAGGATACTTCCTAACACACTTGAGAAAGTAATTCAATAGCTGAATAACCACAACTACACTTTCAGGTCTATTTAAAACTGCAAAAACAATGTGTTCTTTCTCTTGGGAGAGCTATGCTACCATTTGGTCAGACAGCAACACATTTTGGACACACTTCAGAAGTACTTGCATGCATTGTGAAGATTTATAGTTGGACAGGAATCAAGGCAGGGGTGCAACCCCCTGGAAAACACTGAAATCCATCCACAGATGAACCATCACAGACAAAGTCAGAGATGCAGTTTCCTGACCAGTTTGGTAGTGCAAAGAGATGGGAAAATTCAATCAACATTTAGTACGTTTATTTTTTTGAAATGAATCTTCATGCCACAAGTGAACTTGTTGTTTTGCTGCAATACGTAATACTGCACTTACCTCTGCTTCTCCACCAGCATGTGTGACAGTCATTCCAGGCAGTCCTTCTGCAGTTTTTTGTTTATTTTAGGGAATGTTTAGAATGCTTTTGTGTTGAAAAAAAAATAAAATTTTTATAAAAGTCCTATTTTAAAAAAAGCCCTCCAAACTGAAGGAATCATTTATACAAGAGCTTCTAAAAGAATAAAAACAGCTGCTTACAAACAAGTAAAAAGTTATAGGAAAAAACACTAGTAGGTGCCAGTTCAATTTTCTAATAAATTTAAGGCGGAGGCTGTCCTTTGATTCTTATGAGTCTTAGTATTTTATCTCAGATGTATAGTTAGGGTTTTTCCTCCAAAAAGTTATTTTAAGTAATGATGAAAAGCCAACTTTCCACTAGCAGCTATTTGTAGTAATAAACATATGAACTACTAATATGAGCAAAAGTTGAGTTATTAAAAGCATACTTCAGAAAAGCAGCATTAGTTACGCTTCAAGCTCTCAAACAGAACTGAGAGATTGAAGACAATTTAGGAAGAAAAGCATATAGGTCAATTTATCCTCAACAATGAATATTCATTTACTTCTGGTCACTGCCTAAATCTGCTTTTCTAATTCCTTTATTTAACTGTCTGAGGTTACAAAGATATAAACCCAAGATCATTATATTATTAAGCCCATAGTTAAAACATGAAAAACTCGCAATAGGAATACAACTAGTTTAAGAACATATGTGCTCTATGTTTACTTCTGTCTGGTAAAACAACAATGTCAACTGGAATTTGAAATGTTTTCTTTATTTAGATCTTGTAGGCTGAACAATAAGCCCTGACAGCTCTGTCTCAGCCCTCTCAAGGCTCGTACCAAATGAAGCCTAAACTCACCATTCAGCAACTGCACCGGCCATGGGATGTCTGGAATTTGTTATGTGCACTCATCCTTAAAATGGAACAGCTGCTATGAAAGGCTGTTACAAGACACCCAAGGGGGCAAAAGGTTCCAGCGACACCCTTATCTACAACCTGATATGAACAGCTTTTGCTGCTACCCTGCTCCCATCTCTAGGTGTAAAGTTACACGATCGAAGGGCCCAAAACACTCCCCTCAGTAAAAGAGAAAACTTGTATGGCTTCTGTTCCTTTTCATGCCATTGACTGTGCAGAGGATTAGATCACCTTTAAAATGTACTTATTCAGTGTTACACATCTGTATGCCAAATTTAAAGATATGCATTTTAGAAAACTACATTTCCACAGTGCTATCACCCCCCACTCACCTTTTAATAAAAGCAGCAAGACAGTCCTTGGGCCATGCTGTGCTTGCCTTGCTCTCTTGATTGACTATATAGCCTATAAGCCCACAGACTAGTTAGTTGCATGAGGGGCTCAACCAGGATTTGGCTGTTAAGGATCAGAAAGCAATAGCAATACAGCAAAAATAGCTCTCAGGGGAAATATATCTTGTTACTGCCATAAAGAGTATTTTTGTAAGAAAAGCATTTCTGTAATTCTTATTAGTTAAATAAAAGACTGGAAATAACCAGAAGCATGAAGACCCAATGGTCTGAGCTCCCATCAGAGTCAATGGCAGATTTCCCACTAAATTCACTGGATACACAATGAAGACCAAATGTGGAATACAGAAAGGAAATGATCAGAGGAAGGACTCTTGTTCACAAATGCATTCTGCATCTGCTAACTTTGTACCTGTGACTGAGTTCATAAATGACACTAGTGTCCACATTTCATGCAACTGTGATGAGTTCTAGTTCTGGTGGGAAAATCTTAAGAACTACTTCTAATTTAAAAAAGAAAAGACAGCTTCCTTTTTTCAGATGCACAGCACTGGGCAAAGCCTCGTGTCATTAGAACGTGTACTTTTCCACAGACTTCCCCCTCTCCCATTCCCACAGTCTCTGCTGACTCTGGTGCTTTCTGAGGTGACCCAGAAACCTGCCATGATCTGCCACCAGCTTCCTTGTTCCACCAAAAGTAGGTACTATTTCTTCCTGAAGTTCCTTTGATATATCAAATCCTCTTTCTAAATTTTATATGGCAGAGATAATAGACTCTTGTCGCAAACCCTTTCATGCCTACATAAACATTGCTAGAATCACAACACATAATCAGCTCCACTTCAGCCAAAGCTCAATACCAGCTTGTAGTTGCATCTTTTAACCAAACCATAATTTATCTGGCTGTGTGACTGAAATCCTGTTCCCTATCTCTTTACACCCACCTTTGGGATTTTGGTTTGCCAAATTTCCTTCCACTGCTCTTTGTAAGAGTACAATTCTCAACATCACGCATTCCCACCCTCTATCAACGTTCTGGCCCAGGGTTTATATCCTGAAGTTTATATCCCATATATGCTCTCTAGTGGGACAGAAGCCTTACTTTCCCAAGATCATTAATAACATACTATTTAAGATCGAGTCAGAAATTAAAATCCCAGAGCAATAATATCCCCAAGAATATCTCAAGAAGTGAGGAAGAAAGAATAATCAGAGGAAGATGAGACAAATGGACTAACACGGAGTAAAACATGGCCCGGCAGACATAGCAGCAGTATTTGCTGCAACAGGGACAAGGATAAAGTGAACCTGGTTTGGATGCATCAAGAGACAGATAAGTGCAAACCATAGACAACACTAAGTTCTCCTCCACAGCTTGGAGGGGCTCCTCTCCACCTCAAGATGATTTACCTGTACCAAAAGAGACAATCCCAACACAAAAACCCCTCTCCCTATTTCAGTGTCCTTTCAGGAACCATTGCACTTGCCACAGTTCTGAGACAGGTAGGTCAGCTCAGAGTAAAGGGGGAGATTAATCAAAACTCCTTTCTCATCAGCTACTACTGTACATGTTGCCCATATACCATCAAAACAGAATCTGCCTGCTTTGGGCATGTCTGGAAGCATGGCTCTATATCTCAGGTGGCTGAGTCAACACTGTCTTCCTTCCCTGTCACAGACTACTAATGTGTTAACTACTTATTCAGGATTAATAAAAAAATTTTTGATGCCCAAAACTCAGCCTTCCACCTTAGGTTTACTGTATTAAAATTATCTTGGACTAGGCACCTTCTCACAGACCTGTCCAATTGCGTATTTGCTTCACACTTCTAGCTCCTGTTCCTTGATGCTTGTGTTGCAATTTGAAGTCTTTAGGGTAAAGTGCTGTCATTGGAAATCATACTAAAAATGGCAACAATGAAGAATCTTCCTGTATGATCCCCAGTACACTTCAATCAACTATTTCGCTTCCTATTGTTGAGCTTTTGATAGCTTTGGTATTTCTGCTGCTTCTATTGCTGTTCTAAACATTCTTCTAGATTCACTGTTACTCTATCACCCTGAGGAAACATCCACTGGGATCCACTTCAGCCTGTCCTTTTTAAAGTCCTCCTGGTATTGTTTCCATGGTCCAGAACTACTGAGTCAAAGGTTCAAAACAGGAAGAAAAAAAAAACCCAAACCCACCTGCCTAGAGAACTTCTCCCTCATTAAAAAAGGCATGACTTGGACTCCAGCTGTTCCTTCAGCCCTACCACACCAAAATCCCTACTGAAACAAAGCCCTTGAGACAAATCCTGTGAGCTCACTCTTGAAGGTTTCTTTAGTTGCATGTGTGTCATCTGACAGAAATCTGCCTTTCCTGTGATCCAGCAACACACTGTACAATCAGATTTGTACTGTGCTTTCTTCTTCCTTTCAGCATTAATCCCCTCCTCTGACTTTCTCCTGCACAGCTATACCGGGCTTGTATTCTCAACTATGTAGATGTCAAGTAAACCCTAATTTTATGTCTGGTCAGTGAACTTCACAACTGTTCTGTTTAATGCATACTCTGTTTTTTGTGGCTGCCACTAGATGCATTGTTTTACATCTGTTTGCATTAAAGCACGTTTTCCACTGAATGACTCAGACACTTAAAAAGATCCCAAATCCCTCTGAATAGGGTTACATGAATTCTGAAAGGTATGCTATTCCCTTCCACTAAATTCAGTATAATCAGCTAACATTTGCTACAATCTTAGATCTGATATTCTCATTCAAATTATTTATATATGTATTATTAAAAAGATCAGTCCCCTTGAGTATGCCACTAGTAACCTATTTTCAGCTAGAGAAATTATCATTTGCAGACACTGTATGTAACCTGCTTTGAGACACTTTTAAAGCCAACAGGCCATTTTTGCTCCACAGACCATGACTCTGTGGTTTAACCAGTAAGCTCCTTTATGAAACCTTATAATTTGTTAGTGTCATTAATTCAACATGGTTTCAATTTTTCACAGTGTATTTTCCTCATAACATGAAAAAAATAGAACAGTATCAAGATTAATCTGGAAAGCCAGAATTCAGAGCAAAGAACGTGTGCTTGTTTCTCAAGATTCCTGATTTTTCTGTTTATAACATTCTTTTTCTGACAATGGCAAAAATACAAACAAGCTATTCAAGAGAATTTCAAGCACACAAATACCACAGTGTAGAATTTAGTTCTTTAGCTGTTTTTGTCCTGAGTTAGGGTCTTACTCACTTTTCCATAAAAATCATCAGTATTTCTCCATCTGACAGTTGGCAAGTAGGAAGGGAAATGGTTTTAAGGATCAAATTAAGCAAAACTGATTGAATAATTCAGATTTGCCATGGGACTCAATTATTTCTATTAGAAATCCTTATTTTGAAAAGGAAAAAAATTATTTTCTTTGGCATCCAAATAATTATTTCTTTTACTTCTGGAAACATTGAAGTAGTGGTTTCCTGAGGTTTTACATGTTAACTCTTTCATATTTTTCCTGAGGTTTTACCTGTTAACCCTAGCCTGAAACAACAACAGATGCCCCAAAGACAAGCATAAAAGAAGTAAGAGATATTTTCCTCTTTGCTATGAAAAGCATGATACAAGAAAATTTACAAACCAAAAAACATTACAGTGTTTTAAAAAACCTGTCTAAAAATTCCATGGGTTCTCTTACTGTAGAGCTATTTCTCTCACTTGTGTAGATACATTTATGGATGCAGTCAGCTGTGCTGCAGAAAACCTACACAACCTTATGCAATGTCACTGCATCAATCAGCTGGAGATCACTGCTGTCCCCCTGTCTCTCCAGAGCACAGAACCAGGGATAACAGTGACAAGTGCCAAGTAAGGCAAGCACTACGCTTGACCACAAAAATCCCAGAGCCACAGTAGCACAGAACCACCGAGGAACTGCTTGGCCCTGCACAAAGAGCTGCAGTTCCTCAATCCTAGGCAGCCTGCAGGCATTAGGACTGTGCTGCCTTTTTCATCTCTGACTCTGAATACCAGAAAAAGAAAGATAAAAGCTATATGGTCCCCCCATTTGGGGCCTTATGCTGATGGGTGTCATGCAATCAGAGAGGACATCAGTTGAAGGCCCTTGAGAAGAACTGAAGCCTCGTTGCAAACCACAATCAACACTACACAATGTGCAAGTTATCTGGAAGAGCATTCTCTGTACCAAAATTCACTGCAAACCAACTGTATTAGACTTGACAGTTCATATCCCAGGAAAATAAAACCCAGCACCAAAAAACCCAAATCAAACACAACACTCCTCCACCCCCCGCCCCGACAAATCCCCCATGTTCTATATAATGTGCCCTGAGGGTGGAAACTTCCTGTGTAGAAGCCTCCTTGTGACTGCAGAGACAGACACATGGCTATTTGCCTGCTGTCCTCATCCTACCTCTTGTTCTATTCCCCTTTCCTTCCAGGGCAAGATGTCAGCTAGGTGATTTAGAGTCTCTAGAAGTTACATCTAAAGTGCAGAGTACAGACATAAAAGGGTCACAGACTTTGCACTCAATAGGTCTCTGTCCTTTCACAATAAGTCAGTTAAATCCTTTCATTCTCAGTTATTTGCATTTATACAGAGGATTTTTTTTTAACAAGAATCTTTACATGACTTTAATTAGGTCATATCTGAAGAAGGATAAGGCAGGAAAAAGGCCCTCAGAGTTTTAATTTTTGAAGCAAAAACAATATCACTTTTTAACTATAATTTAAAGTATTCCCAGGTTTTACAAAGAATGATAAAGCTAAGCATAAGATTTTTTTTTGCAATTCAAAATTAACATAGACTATCTCATAGTTAAATACAGCCCAAAAAGGACAGCTGCAGCTAGAGCAGAGGCAGTGCCATTAAATCACTATACTTAACAACTGTCAATAAAAATCTCACATGAAAAATCAAATGTTTAAGAAGCATTTGGACAAGGTTTTTCAGGCTCTTGGTGTGATTCTTGGGGTTTTCCTGCGCAGAGCCAGGAGCTGGACTCAATAATCCCTGTGGGTCCCTTCCAGCTCAGAGTATTATAGGATACCGTGAAATGGCCATACAGGGTTCATAACTACAAGTAATTAACAGGAAGATGTACTACTCTGTATGGAGCGGTGCAGCAGGCATTCTGATCCCCCAAGCAAACTGATCCTATTGCCAAGGAGTAAGCTCCTACCTAGTACTGTGATTTTAGAAGCGTTCTGGAGACTTTGTTCCAAGTATTCCTCTTTGTATTGTAGTGCTGTAACAACTCCTGAGAAAGAAATGCTTCTCCAGTCTGGGGCACCGTCAGCAGATTCAGTAACTACATTCTGTAACACAGCCCTTCCTCTGCCATACAGAACAGCGAACACCTCTACTTGAGAAGCACCTGGACGGTGCAAAATGTATGGAAGCATAAGAATTACTCTGTCAAACTACCAAAATATAGTAACACTCTTAAACACACCCTGTGACCTACAAGAGAACCTCCTATTTAGAGGTAATGGCCGTGTCTAAGCTGCACAGAAAGAACAGGCTCAGCAATTTGTCTGGGTTTGTAAAACTTGATCACTTGCTTGCTTATTTTCTGCACCACAGGCTATTGACTTGTCTTTAGGTTTCTCTTAATCACACTGGAATTCACAGATTTCATGCCCATCGCAGGAGTCTGGGCTGCAATACATTCAGCCCGACCCAGAGTTCATACAATGGCACAAATTCATGTTCAAATAGTCACTGTCCCTCTCCAGAGGGCTCTTAGCTTGGCACAATTTCTCACCAATATATTTATCTGTAAACAATCTGAAGATTGATAGGAAGACCACAAGATGCCAAGAACCCTCAAGGCAATGTGCACTCACTGCAATTGAGCTTCTGAACCCATCAAAAGTATTGAAAAATGATCTAGCATGTGTAAAAGCCAGGTATTTATCTCCTTTTAAAACCCTGGTCTGAAAAGATTATGAAAACAGTAAAAACAAGGCATGTTGAGGTCAGCAGCAAGGGATGAAAGATGATTCATTTCCAGGGATGCAGTACTGTTCTTCTGGCAGACTTTTCACCACTCATCACACTGTCTTGATATAACAGAGTGGCTTTTAAACTACTCTATCATTCTAGCCTCAAATCCTAACAGCAGTCTTCTTAAACTTTGGAATATACTGGCTAAACTCAAAGACGTTTGGCAGGAGATCCCAGCTTGGCAGTCATTCAGGTTCACTCACATTTTACTGAACTAAGAAGGCAGATAGAGAAGAGATGTTCCAAGTGCCCCTTCAGGTGCCCTTGGAAGGAAAAGGCTGCAGGTACATTCATGTGTGAGACAAATAATCAACAGAAGCGTGACTCAAACACAAAGTAAGCGTTTGAGTACAGTGGAAATAAATTGCTTCAGGACCTGAAGTAAATAAGGCATACCTCCTGATAAACAAGGACTTCCAGGTGCAAGGACCCACCCAGCAACGTGCTCTTGTAGCCCAGAAAGCCAAAGGTGTCCTGGGCTGCATCCAGAGCAGCGTGGGCAGCAGGACCAGGGAGGGGATTCTGCCCCTCTGCTCTGCTCTGCTGAGACCCCACCTGCAGAGCTGCATCCAGCCCTGGGGTCCCTGCACAGGGAGGACATGGATCTGTTGGAGCAAGTCCAGAGGAGGGACACCAGGGTGATTAAGAGGGATGGAGAACCTCTCCTGTGAAAAAAGACTGAGAGAACAGGGATTGTTCAGCCTGGAAAAGAGAAGGCTTCAGGGTGACCTAACTGCAGCCTTCCAGCCTCTGAAGGGAGCCTATAAGAAAGACTGAGAGAGAGACTACTTACAAGAGCTTGTAATGACAGGGCAAGGGGAATGGCTTCAAATTGAAAGAATGCAGGTTTAAATTAGATGTTAGGATTCTTTACAGAAATTATTTACTGTGCGGGTGCTGAGGCACTGGAACAGGTTGTTGAGAGAGGTTGTGCATGCTCCATACCTGGAAGTGCTTAAGGCCAGGCTGGATGGGGCTCTGAAAAACCTGGTTTAGTGAAAGGTATCCCTGTTCTCAGCTGGGGGGTTGGAACTAGATAACCTTTAAGGTCCCTTCCAAGGCCTTCTGTGATTCTAGGATTATTTCAAAACACCTGACACACCTTGTGCATTATAGCATAAACCTTGGCTGCTGGGAGTTTCCTCTGACTCTGGAAATATCAACTGAAAAGCAAATCTTTGTAGTGGAGATTACTTGTCTTAAAAACATCTGTTAATTTGCAACACAGTGAGAACATGCACTAGCCTTTTCCTCCTTCAAATAAAAGGTCAGATCTCACCTTGGTTTGACTTCACAGGAGGCACTCCTGATTATTGGCAGTCAAAGTGCTTCTTCCTGAATTAACATTGCCCCTGATTTAACATCACTTCAGTTTCAAACTTTCAATTGCCTCGTGCAAATTTACATGGACCACCTGACCATGCAAAACATCAAGTGAAAAAACCCAACTCAACCAGCCAGAAGAGGTCAAAGTTCAAGGAACATGCAATATTATTTGGAGTCAAGACAGAAGTGAAATGACTGAGCAAAGGGGGAGCTTATCTGAAACCTACATAAAGTGAAGTTACAATACACTTTAGGAGCAAAGACAAAAGTAGAAATCTACATTCATGGTTGCATTTTATTAAACTGTGTTTCAAATGGAAAGCTGGCAAGATCTAGAATGATAATTAAGAAAAAGATCAGTAGTGTAGCCATCTCTGGACTGTTCACAAAGCCTCAGAAATGGAGCATCAGAAGTCACACAACTGAGTGTCAGAAACTATAAAACTAAATGTTAAATACTTATGACATTGGTGGTATATCACAAGAATTAAAAAGGTAGCCAATGTTCTCATTTTGGACTCTCTCCTGGAGACACCCAAACACTGGCAAATTTTATCACATATAGCAACATGCTGTGCTCTGCTGCAGAATTGCCTAGGAGAAGACCTAACCCAAGCCAGGATTTGAAAGTGCCAGAAGGTTAACACTGAGCATCCTATCAGCCTTCTGTAACATGAAAGGGAGCTTAAGAAAAAGAAACTGGGAACCTAGCACACTGATAGGCCTGCCACAGAAGGTGGAGGCAGATGGTAAAATTTCACCCATGTTTCTAAATCAGTATGGCACTAAGCTTTAAGTACCTTCCTGCATTGCTTCAGGGGCTTCATCTCCCCGCCATGGCAGGTACAGGGCACTGAGTAACTCTGGGTGCACAGGCTGGGTATTCTGTACTGACCTGACCAGGGAGTGAAACAAAACACAACAGTATTTGATGTGATACACTAGAGAGGCCAAAGTGGGCTTCTGCACTAGCACAGAGACATCAGCATTAACTTTAAGCCATCTCATGTGTAGGTGGATGAAAAGCCCTCTGACACCAGGGTGGCATAATTATGCCTACAGCACAGACTATTATTTAGGCTATATGGCAAAGAACATATTTTCTCTATACACAAAAAGTTTTTATTCTTAGTATGGCCTGAAGATACCCTTAAAAGATTAATTGTCTTATGTGTTAAATGGGTCACCTGTCCAAAACAATATCAAATAACAGAAAAGGCTGAGAGGTACATATATTCAATTGACTATCACTAAACTGTGAGGAGATGGGATCCTTGACTGATGAACAGAACAACTTCCTTCATGCTGGAGTACACCTGGTAGAGATACACTCAGTTTCCAAAGCATATGAAAGCAGAGGGGGTATACTGCAGATTTTCCCCTATTCCTACAGGCTCCTGAGCAAAGGCCAGGCTTATGTTGCTTATAATAAATCGGCAAGAATTGCCAACACTAGAAACACTACATGAGGAGCTTTAGGAGGAATTTGAAATTATGCAGATTCAGATTAGTGGGTTAAAATGAGAAGTTTTGGATGCTGAAGCTTGGAAAGATTACCAGTATGATTTGGGACTTAGCAATATCAAAACAGAGGAGTTTGGAGTAATCAAGGAAAGAGATAATTAACATAGAGCACAGCCTTGAGCAGCAGACACAACAGCATACAAAAATGCTCATTAACTCCAAGATGCATTTGAAAATCTGAGTTTAAACCCTATTTTTCCTCAGGGAATAATGGCCCGAATCCCCTTTTAAAATTAATCCTTTCCATTTTACTATTTCAGTAAAAATAGGTGCACCTAGTTATTCAGACTGGACAGGGGCAGCTAGGTGCCAGACTACATCCTTGCTCTTGAACTGATTCTGAGTTGGAAAGAGAGAAATTTTGGCACCCAAAATGGTGGCAGAATTCAGCCCACACATGTGGAGACTCAGGATGGCTTCAGTCAGACCAGGAAGTTGTTTTGTACCTGTACTGGAAAGGAAAGGGGATTATTTGCCATGGCAAGAAACACTTCAGAAAAAGGCTGGCACCTCAGATGGAAGTTTTACAGGAGAGAAGGATGATCGAGTTCCAGAAACTCTTTCACAGCTCTGTAGTGATGCCTTAACTTTTAGCTTTCATATTTTTCATATTCTGTGCTGCCTAGGTGTATAGTTTTGAGCTTCATATTAAGTGTCAGTGAGCTCTCTTCACAGAGTAGGTAACAAAACCATTCCTTTTCCAGCTTGATACCAAGGACAATCGCTATAAGTTTCAGGCCCAAAAGCATAAACAACGTTGGACTGAAGAGAGAAAACAAGAAGGATGGGACTTCATAGCCTGAAGCTGTGCTTGGACAATTGACCCTGATATTCAGATGAACCAAAACTTACAAAAATGTGAGACCTCATGACCAGTCATCCATCTTGTGACCATTTTAGGCCCATCTTGTGTGTAGCCCTGGCCGGGCTCTTGTACTGCCCAAGCTGTGTCCTTTAAAGCCTTTCAATAAGCACCTACTTTATTCTTAACTCTGCCTAGCCTCTGTTCTAGGTCAGCCTTCTCTAGGCATCAGCAGAGGACCCCTTGACTTGCTTGCAGTTCCTGATATTGACTCTTAAGTGCCAGACTCAAATGAAAGTATTCAGCATTAAAAAAATAATTCCTGGAAAACTGGTATTGATCTAGTCAGTCTGATCTATACACCAGGGCAGTTTCAGCAAACCTATCAGGGTATGCATCAAAGTATGAACTTGTTCTCAAACTCTTTACTCTGCACTACTTCCCACACTACACTTTGCTGCACTGATTCCCATCAAAGCTCATCAGACCCTGCAAGCTTGAGTAATGGGCTGGGCTCTGTCTTATTCTTTTTAGACCAGCAAACTTGGTGGGAAATGGTAACCTGTTTTCTGATCTCTTTTGAGCAAAGGAATGCAGGCACTGAAAGAAGCAGATAGTAGCTGGGAGGGCAGAGGAAAGATAATGGGTAGAGAAGGGAAAAATCAAGTGGGAGGGAAAATTATTTCCAAAAAGCAAGTCTAAGTCCTTCAGGTGCTCACACTCCCCTACTTCTACCTGCATCTCTCAGCTTACCCCAGTGCACCTGTGAGAAGACTGACAACTGTATGAACACCATACTGAGCATCTACCATTACTGTGCTGAGCTTGTATGCTGCCTTTTAAGAGGCCTAAGTCCAGATGTCTGCTTGGTACAAGCCATGCAAAGGGAGATCCAGTGACACAGTACCAAGGAGATTAGCTTCCAAAAAAAGAAAAAGCAAAGTGCTTAGTCAGAGCAGAAGTCTCTCCTCTGAAGTTATTTACTCTCCTCTACACTGGAAGCTTATTCATAATCAAATCCAGTGTTCCCACCCCCCTATCCTTTCTCTTCTCTGGATCATCCTGTGGTTTGTAACCATTTGGAAAATTTTAGGGGCGTTCCTAAGTAGTTACAGATGTGTAAAGGATGCACACTGCAGGCCACTTCATCAAGAGGATGACATAACCATGCATGCCAGCTTCAAAAGTAGCTCATTTAATACTGAACCCAGAGACACAATTGTCCCAGACTTGCTTTGTGCCTGTTGAGAGCGATGGGATTATAACAGCAGCTGGCAGTGCTCTGTTCCAAGAAACCTCACAGCATTATTCAGTTTTGAAGTTCCCTCTTCCTCTGTGGAGCCATTTGATCCTTAATCTCCTATGGATTCTTAACCCTTTTGATGTATTTCTTCCCTTGACAAAGTTTTACAACACGTCTTTATGTCAAAATGTAGGTGAAGACTATTAGTAAGATGCTATAGCTGTACATCTATTTTGAACACTGCTTACAAATACTTGTCAACCTTGCATTGGAATGAAGGACTGTCTAGCATGTATTTTATGAAATTAAGTACAGAGAAATAATATTTTTAAATGCACTGCACTGCTTTTTCTGAATCCAAGTGTGTAACTGGAAAACACTGTCATGATGTTGGCATGGCACCTGTGACCCTGGGCTACCAGCGCAGCCAGTACCCTCTCTGCCATCTGCCTCTCACACAGCACAAAGCAGCTCTACTGCTTAGAAACACTCAAAGCAATAGTTGTTGAGAAACTTCTGCTCTGTCTATTAGTCTGTTCCTGTTTTCTGAGACACTGTCAGGACCTGCTTCACTTTCTCTCAGCAGCATCTTGTATATTTAAAGAATAACTCCAACTTGCTAGTTATGATCAAGTTTCTTTCCCAAAGTGACAAGACACTAACGGGACAGCTTGGGACAAGTGGTGGCTTTTACAAAGACGATGATCAGAATTGTCAAAAAACAGAGACAAGAAAAAGCCAGTGGCTTGAGAATTAGTCCAGATCTGTGCTAAGCAGATGACAGAACTGGACTGAAGAAAATTCTGGTTGAAGAGAAGGGGAAACTGCACAAAGGGTCACCAACATTACAGTGAATAAAGAAACAACATGAAAAAAAGGACAAGAGAGAGTAGCACAGTGTGGTTTGATAAATGTCAGATGAAATCAATAACACAGAATAAAAGAAATTCATGGGCTACAAAAGAACTTGGAACACAGAAAACTATGTGTTTGGGTCAAAACTACTGGAAAAAAGCAGAAGAGCAATAATACTGGATATGGCAAGGAAGAATATAGAGTGGTTATATCAGATCTTGATTTCACCTTCCTTAAATATCTTGAATAAAGTGGAAAGGACTACATGGAAATCAACACCGACTAATGGATAGACAACAGATGGATGGGAAGATGACAGAACTGGAGCAATAGTTCAAGGCTAGGAAATGGCACAGGCAGGTTAAAAAAAATGACCTTGAACTAGTACTAGCAAAATTCCTAAGAGTATTATATAGCTGAAGTACAGTATTTCAATACTGTCATTAAAATGTTATGTATATACTACTTAAATAGAAATATTATTCATTACATGGGTTTCTTTTTCACCACCTGATCACTGGTATACATCCCCCTCCAATTCCCTCCTCCATCTCCCCCATTCTATTCTATTTACTCAGTTCCTACTATCAAAAAATCCAATAAATCTTTATTGAGTTAGACTTATATATGAACATATCTCCTCTCCAAGGAACACATTTCAATAATTTAAATGGTGGCTCTGTACTGCATCGTTTCTTTGACTTCAGGGGATGATGTGGTGAGCTAGAAAGCTAATTTAGACAGGCTTAAAAATTACCACATTTCCACGATTATCCTATATTCTAGTATTCAGTCTGACACATTTGGTGTGTGTGAATGGTGACTGTATTCCACACCCCTCCCCAAAAGATTTCAAGGAACATATCATCTTGCACACAGCACAGTAAGTAGCACTATCAAACATGACACATGTACTCAAGTGATGAAAAAGATTACACAGCACTGCAAGCTATTGTTTGAAGGCAAATATGCAATTACAGTAGCAGTCATATTGCGAAGCACACATGGCAGAATTAAAGTCTTACTAAAACCCACCCAAGCCTTACAGTGACACTGCTGCAGCCCATAACAAGATTGACTCTATAGGAAAGCTAATAGCTACTTGGGATCTTTTCACCATAAGAATTCAACAGTAGGAAATTTTGATTACTGCAAAGGGGGAAATCCCCAGCATTAAAGTGAGAGGCAGAGAAAGGTCATAACCTATTAGTCTATAAAATCACAGCAATAATGACTTCAACATACTAACATTTCCATTCTCTCAGCCTTCAAGCCTTGGGCTCCAACAACAAAAGCCTCCACTTTCCTTATCAGATATGAAAACTATTCTTAATGGAATTAATTTGATTAAAATCATCCTTATCAAGTATTTTAAATAGCATATATGATGACACTACCTGGTAGGAAGCATATATTGTCTCATGTCCAAAATAAGAATCGATGACTCTCTTCTCCCTATCAAACTCAGCTTCTTGCTTTATAACATTAAGACAGGTTTCAAACCCATCCCAGGCTTGTGGCTATAAAATCCACTTGATTTGAAATGCTGGTCAAAATAAGGAAAAAGTTCCACATTCAAAAAAATATACACAGGGAAAACCCCTTTGATGATGGGATTTAATAAATAAAAATCCCCAAAACAGGCAGGCCATGGAAGCATAACAGGAGGCACACTGGGGTTTGGAATGCTAAATTCTAACTGCAGAGTGCAGCTGTGAAGAAGTGCACATCACGATGATGACCAAAGCATAGCAGTGCAGTCACACTTGAGACTATCATATTGATTTTTCAGTTCAGGACAGCACTAGCTACTTTTTTATGTTTCATAGCTCAGTTCTGGAACAAAGTATAAAACTTTCCAAACTGTTAAACAGATTACACAAATGGCCAGCAGTAGCTAAGCAGGGAGAAAGACCTCTTAATTCAGTAATGTATTCTACTGTGATAAATTCTGTTTCAGCCAGACTGTGATTCCTGTCCTAGTTAAGTCCCACCGGAAGAAAAAGAGAAAAGGAAAGAATCAAATATAAAGCAAAGAACTCGCTGAAATGACTCTTCAGGGCCTTCCCTGCAGTGCTTGCACTCAAAGCTATACCTGGGCTTCAGTAAGTTTTTAGCCACAGCAGCACTAATTAATTGAGGGCCCTTCAGAAAATGCCTTTCAATACCCTGCTGTGACTGCTGGATGGTTCACAAAATTTCTCCCTCAAGTCCCTTCTGCTCTTTTGAAGCCTTAGTGGAAAATGCCCTACACAGTCTGGGGCAAAGGAGCAGTTTCCACTGGATGGGATGCTCCTGGAGGTGGTTCACTGAGCAGGTGCAAGGGGCCCAGGCAGTGAGCAGGAAGTAGGACTGTGGCTGCCAGCCCTGCACAGAGCAGGGGCCCTGCAAGGAGCCAGCCAGGGAGGAGTCAAACTAGACATTGCAAATGCTGCTCCTCATCTGTCTCTGAGCACCAAGAGAGGAAACAGTGTAAATCCAGGACATGAGAGAAACAAAGAGAAAATCTTACCTACAAACCAATGCAGGCATATTAGTAGAAAATAGGTTTTTAGTGCCATATGCATCCAAATGTACACAAAACTTGTGGTGCAAGGCGACAACCGTGGTGACCTGAGATGATTGTGGCTGCACCCAGGTGCTCCTATGTGGGGATACACACCAGGGTGCTGGGCAGCAGTGGGTAAAGAAGCAGGCAGAAATGAGCCATGCCAGTGAGGCTGTGCTGTGTGCAGATTTTAAACACTGGATACCTCTCTGTATATCAGCAGAGAAGCCCACAAGAGGCAGAATACAAATCACAACTGATTTTATTCCAGCCAAAACTAGCAGCAAGGAGAGACTTCCAGGGGACTTGGACATGTGTGTTCAGACTCAGTGTACTGAAACTGATGAAAGAGTGCTCCTTATGCTGCTCTTGACAGGAGCAAATGATTAAAATTCAAGTTTCTCAAGAATGGCAAAGCCAGCCAGAGGCTAGTGACCCAGAGGCAGCTATTGAAAGACAGCAGGTGTGAGTCGATCTTGCTGCTCTTCTATTACTAAATCTCACATTAGATGATGTTTGAAGCTAGCAGTGTCAAGGGTGAGCTGGGCTGAAAGGGTAATAACAACAATGGATGTAAACAACAGCTTTAAATAGAGGGGAGCATAAAACAACATACTAAGCGTCTCAGCAGTTTGCCCTGAGTTTTGACAACTGCTTCTCCAGCAGATACTTTCTGAAATATAAGAAACAGATTTATGACAAGCTTATAATGAAACTGTTTGAAAGACCAGTACACTTCTGCATGTTGCCACTTTCACAAAATTAATGCCAGTGTTATGTATGACAGGGTCTATCCTTGCTTGACTGTTGGGCTGCCTTTTTCCAGTTCCCTGTTTTTAGGACCTATTATTCCAAATGTCCATCCCATATTCAAAGGCAAAAAACCTCTGGTCTGTTCATGGATTCCCTTGAACAGTAGCAAGAAATTCACAATGTCTATGCATTGCATGTAGCTCTGCTTCTACTACAGAGACACAGCTATTTAACAAAATAGCTGCCAGTTCGGAATCCGAGTAATTAATCTAATTGTTTGTGACATCCCTGGATGCCTCCTGGCTTATCATCTGCCATACATAGGTGCCTGTACTACAGAAAAAGACACTGGTAAAGTCACAGTGCATAAATATTTCAAGATGCTATTTAAGAAACATAATTTGAAAGTGTTATCGACAAATTTTTTTGCATGAAAAAATTTACAATCAAATACATCAATAGCTTTGTTTGCAGTAATTTATCTAATGTGCAAAGGAAAGCAGCTGTTCTAAAATCCAATGAACATTCAAATACTTATTATTATTATTATTATTATTATTATTGCTGCTAAGGTCAAGTTCTTCCATTTGCAGCTTTTGCTCTATAGTTCTGACCTTACTAGACCTTGTTTTCACACAAACTCCCTTGACAGCACACTTTTAACAAAATTAAATTTTCTGATATGCAAATATTTGAAGACAATGGAATTGATATTAAAAAAAAAAGACCTATACTAGAAACTAGTTTCCATTTGAGGAAAAAATCTTGCTTTTTTATAGATCAATAAAAGTAACTGTCAGATTTTAAGTACCTGGTAAAACATAATTAATAAATAGTTACCTCTAATACTGCCATTAAAACATTCATCCCAGTGCCTTTAAAACTGCTTTGGCTTTGGGTGATATTGCTATTTAAAATATGAGACTAAAGCCAGCAAAACCAAGGATTCTCCTTTGGTCACAAACTGTTCACATTGCTTGGTTGGTTTTTTTTACTTTCCAAAAAAATTTTTAAATGCAGCTGATATATCAAGCTCATTTCAAATCAGTATTCAAATCAGATTCAGACAAAAGCAACTACTGCAATTTAAAAAAACAGAGCTGAAAAATTCACTGATCTGAAAATCCAGCGCTTGTTAACTGTTGCAGAACCATCCCTCTCCCCATCCTGAGCTCTGCAGACCCATTGATCTGTCCTCTGAATATTTTGGTGGGGAAGCAGAGGGAACGCACATTCTCGGACCATGTGAAGTGATGGGAATGCTCTTTCAGGCACTCCTGGGGATCCAGTATCAGGAAGAGCACCAAAGACTAAACTCCCTGGGACACAAGCCAGTTCAGTTAATGTGGTCAGCACATCTTGACTTGCACAACCACAAACAGCTTGACATAGCACAAACAGCTACACTACCTGCAGACAATTGCTGGTGAATATCCAGACTCAGGTTACTCTGAAGACATCTAATGGTACTGCTACAGTTCTCCTGCACCATTTTGAGGCTGAATATTTGGAACATGAATAATGCCATTAACCCAGGAGAATTAGGTAAGCCCCGTGGTTTTCCAATGACTTAGTTTTTGTCTGCACTAATTTTACCTCCAAATCTGCATGTCTGAAACTCCACACTCTTCAAGTCTGCTTAAAGTGATTACGTCTTCTCAGTAAATCTTAGATTGTTCTTTCTTCTGGCTGCAGAGCTGTCTGCCTGCAATTTCTCAAAAGAGAGCCAGGATTTCATATCCATTGGCCCCTGCATTCCTGCCAAAGCCCTGCAGAAATGAGAGCTGCTGCAGCTGCCAGGGTTTATTTACACACATTCCTGCCTCAAATTGAATTAATGAGCATAATATAACTCAGGCAATGTCCTCCACAGCTCTTGTTTCTCTTTGCCCCTCTTGACATTTCTTTTTCTCACACAACCCCTCTTGTAGTCTGTCTTAAAGTGGTATCTAAAGGGATTCTGGTGTAAAAAAGTAATTGCAGACCCATTCAAGCTGATAAATGTGGACATACCTGCTTACAGCCTAATTTGTGGAAAACCCAGGATCACCTTAATGAGTATCCAGAAGGTTAAACTGAACTTATTTGCTCTGTTCACTCCAAGTTTGTCAGTTTAGCAACAGACTTCAACATTCAATCACTCAAAGACCCAGCCTTGCAAAGAGCTCTGATGCAACAGATGAGAGCAGCTGATGTTACAACGTATCTACAGTCGTTAATGTTCACACATTATATTTAGTAAACCATTTCTACAGGTGTCTCCAGCCATTTCCATCTTCAGAAATCTGAAATCCTGCACCCACAGCATAAGGGGTTCCACCACTAACAAGCCATTTAGGCACTGCTGGACACATCACATGCAGGAAGCTTCTGTTATGCTGCTAACCAGACCAAAGCAGTGTTTCCAATATGCTGTGGCAGAGACAGAGCTCAAAAATGTTTGTCCAAACATTCATGTCCATGTGACTGCTGAAGTCCATTCTATCCTATATTAATCACCGTGTATGGAATGTATTTCTCACACACTGTATGCAACATGTGAGGCTTGAAAGGCTTAGAACAAAAGCCATATACTTCTACTGGAAGTTAAGGGAAAATGAATAAACTCTTTAGTGATACGTACATTTGCTACACCAGCACTTCATCAACAACATTCACAAGAACACGGCTGGCAATGGACAGGGTCCACCTGTCTCACAGGGGGAAAAGGATCTTGGCACAAGAATTAGCAGATGTCACTGAAAGAGCTGCAAACTAGACCTGAAGGGTGAAAGGGATAAAACTAGGCTCACCAGATATAAGCCTGGGGGTGGCATTCCATAAGGAATGGTGTGTGATTCTTCATTCTGATGTCACAGTGGAGGTAGGGGAGGGAGACCCATGCAGAAGCAAAGATGCAAGGATTATTGATGTGTTAGAAACCATGGATGCTCCTGAGTATGGCCATGCAGGAATTAGGGCTTTTCCTCAAAAAATCTGGCAGGATCATTAGCCCAGCCAAAGTGGATTTACTCCAATGCCCACAGCACAGGCAACAAAGAGGAGGAGCTGGAAATCCCTCCATAGGAAGAAAGCTAATGATGCATTAATGGAAATATGGTGGGCTCACACAACTGGAGTGCTGAACCTCTTCAGATAGAATGGGTAAGGAAGGACAGCTGGTGGGGTAACCTTGTAAGTTAGGGAGCCTTATGAATATCTAGAGCTTGATGCTGGTGATGACAGGGTTGAGGGTTTATGTGTAAGAATCAGGGTAAAGGTCAACAAGCCAAACATTCTGGTTGGAGTCAATTATAGAGCACCCAGCCAAGATAATGAGGCAGGCAAAGTATTCCGTAAGCAGCTAGGAGAAGTCTCATGATCCCCATGAGGAGAACTCTCATGGGGGAGTTCAACTTACCAGGTGTCTACTGGAAATATAGTAGAGAGGAGAAGAAACAGTCTAGATGACCCACTTAGTGGAAGAAGGAAAGACTGTGGACTTTGGACTTCACTAAAGGTTTTGACACTAATTCCCACACTGTTCTCCTGGAGAAGAACACTCATGGCTTGGATGGTTGCACTGTTTCCTGGGTAAAAATCTGGCTGGATGGCTGGGCCAAGAAAGTGGCGGGGAATGGAGTTAAATCCCCTGGTGGCGGGTCACCAGTCGTGTTCCCTAGGGCTCAGTATTGGGGCCAATCACATTTGATATTTTTTCAATTATCTGGATGAGGGGATTGAGTGCAGATATTGATCAGCTGGAGGGCAGGGAGATGCTACAGAGGGACCTGGATAGCATGGATCTATGGGCTGAGGCCCATTGTATGAGGTTTAATAAGGCCAAATGCTAGATCCTGCACTTGGGTAACAACAATCCCAGGCAGTGCTACAGGCTGGGGGCAGTGGCTGGAAAGCTGCAGAGCAGAAAAGGACCTGGGTGCTGGTCAATAACTGGCTGAACATGAGCCAGCTGTGCCCAGGTGGCCAAGAAGACCCAAAATGAAGCTGTAGCCAGGTGGGAGTCAGTCTCTCAGCCCAGATAAAAACTTATAAGAACAAGAAGAAATGGCCTCAGTTGTGCTAAGGGAGGTTTAGAGTGGATATTAGAAAAAGTCTTTTCACTGAAAGGTATCCCTGCTACCCCAGGGAAGTGGTGGAGTCACCATGCCTGAAGATATTTAAAAGACATGCAGATGTGCACATGGGGACACTTGGGAGTGCTGGGTTAATGGTTGGACTTGACAATCTTAGAGGTCTTTCCCAACCTTAATGGTTTTATGATTCTATTAAAGCTTGATGGCAGCAAAGAACTGGGAGAGGGTGTGTGTACAATTTTCAATGTCTTTCAAAAGTTGACAATTTGAACAAACAAGCAGAAGCCTGCTCTAGCTGCAATTTGCACAGATTGCAAATTTTGGTAACATTTGGACTAAATAGAAGTGGTATGTCCTGGATTCCCTCACTAAGAGACAGAAGACACCATGCCCAATTGCAAGGCTGATCATAATGCTGTGCTTCTGCATATAGACTATTCATATGAGGAAAATCAGGTATTTGGTGTTCTATGTCACAAAGAAGGGTCCATGAAAAGAAGTGACTATCTTGAGAAAAATATAGGCCAGAATGTCTGGAAAGAGGAAGGTGAAAATGTTGGCTGAAGGAAAGATCCTGGAAGTGGCAGAAGATCCTAGAGAACAGGGACTTACATACCCATGAATGCTAGGTTATGGCCAGGGACCTTGACCAGTAACACTTGCAGGTGGCCAACACTGTGGACTTGCAGGTGGCCAACACTGACAGTAGTGGCACAGCTGGAACCAACCCAGCTTTCCATACTAGCAGGGACCTCCCTGCAGGGATAAGAAGTTGAGACCTAGGGAACGTAATGCTGTAGGAGGATAATTTGAATTAGAATAATTAGAGCAGAAGCATTAATTTCTCTGGTCCTGAAATAAACCATAGTATTCAGGTGCACTAGAGGCTATAATTTACTTTGTCTTGCCTGTGACAGCACTCAGCTAAACTTGAGTCCTTGCAGGCCACTTTCACTCAAAGCTGATGCAGACTAAATATGGTTTTAAACAATTCTGCTAGCTTGCACAGAAAAAGCTGACAGACACTTACTTGTCTGACTTTTAACATCAGGAGACCAGACCACACCTACTCTTCACCATTCCAACTCTAAATTCAGTAATTTTACTTAGAAGCTCCCTCTCAGTTCCCTCTTTGGCCATTTCCAACCTTTCAATATAATTCCATCCTCCTCACTAACATTTCCTTCCTTACACACAGCTGAAAGCAAATACACTTCTTACTAAACTTTTACTGGGTCTTTGGAAAACATTTTGGATTTTGTGGCTGCCTTTCATACACCTTTAGGTCTGTGTGAGCATGCCAGTGATTGAAGAGTTCAACTGCTCTTCATGTCCATTCTGAATGAACAGTAATGCTGAGATCCACCAGCTAAATGAGATTTTGTCTAGCCCCAAATACCAGCACTTTGTATAGGTACCCAATTGACAGAGCCTTATTTGCAGTTTTTCTGCTCCCCATCAGATACCTGTGTGGTTATTCCATAATACTCACTTCTCCCTCCTCCATGTTTTAAAATTTCTTGTTATATTGATATCCAGTTTTACAGAAGCTCAATAAAAGTCAACTGTGTAACATTATCAAAGAAGTTTCTCTGATTTCTGTTTCAGAGTGGACAAACTTCACTTGAATTGGGAAAGGCTTTCCCTGAATGCAGCTTCTGTTGAAGCAAAGCTTTAAGTAATTACTTTTCATACTTCTCTGAAATAGAAATAGCCTAAAAACATCCCTTTTGGTGTATCTTTCTTACAAATTCTTTCAGAAACCCCCAACAAGTATTATTCTATACTTGAAAATAAAAAGACTAACTGTTTCAGTAGAACTGGTAGCTCTACTGAAAGTACACAGATTGCTGGATAACATGCTGTTTAGACAGATACTGGAACCAGAGCACTAATGAAGAAGTGACAAAAGAAAATCCTTTAGATATTTACTAGAACAGACGCCTGCTCCAAAATATTGCACGAAAGAGTGCCTTGCAAAGTATACTTTTTAAAGTATAAAATCACATTCTGTCAACCATAGCATCTTCTCTTTGAGTCACACACATGTTTTGTGCATCCATGCAATGGCAAGCAACCAACTGAGTATGGTGTGAAAACTCAGTCCCTCAGCATGTCCTTTTCTCAGTACTGGATACGGCTCACAGCCTATTACAGGAGGAGCTGATGGCTGGTAGGTGCTCATCCTTTTCCTTCTCAGAAATCTTCTAACATGAGACACAAACCATTTCAGCCCAAATGAGAATCAGATGATGAAAGTAATTTTGCATATAATACTGTTCTAGCTCTTTTCTTTTCTCAGCTCAGTTCTTAAAGAACTGCCAGCTCCCAGATACGGAACAGGGTAAGAAGTGGTTAGGTAGTACTTGCAGAGAAATGCTGTTTGACACCATGCATTTGGGATAATTTATTGAAAACAAAAAAGCCATGTTGGGTCTGACTTTTATTCTACATTTCAGCCACTGTCCTGAATTCTTCCTTCTCCTCACCCAACATCCAACATAAAGCACTCCATGGTACAGAGAAAGAATGTTTATACTTGCTTATCCTCTTTTGTGTGTGACAACACTACTGTCTAAGGTTTCTCTTCACTGGCTTGCTGACTCTACCATAAGCATGAAATTCCCTTCAGCCATATCCTAGAACGGGGAGAAGTGTCCAGAGCTGCAAAATGTAGTTCTGCAAGATGCTCAGCAAGAGGCTGCAGCTCCTAATAGTGAAAGAAACTTGTTCTTCAACATCAGCCTACTGAGAGGTATCACTGCTGGGTTTTATGCTACAGACCAGTGGTGGCACACATAAACATAACGGGCCCCTCCACACTTTAGGCATTATATTATGGACAGCACCTCTATAATTCTGTCCTTTTCTCCTATCACTCATATTGAGTCTAAAGAAAACACAGCTCTCTGGAGACACTCTCCTTCCTAAACCTTCTGACAAGAGTACTAGTATAAAAACACCAGCTCAAGTGCAAATACCCAATGAGAAACTACACTCTACAAGCCAAATGAGTGCAGTTTGACTTCCTGCACAGACTCAAAACCCCAAAGGCACTCTCAGAAGTGGCTGCATTCAATTGCTTTTTGCCTGCCAACAGAGAAGCAGCATGAGATACCATTGCTGCTATCAGCTCCTGAGTTAACATGAAAGCCATGGGGGCCAGGGTGTTCTGCCTGACCCACACCAGCAGCCAGGGCACTTGGAAGGGCTGTACTCCTTCCAGCCTCACTAGTCCTGAAGCCTACTTGCCTTAGAATAATATAAGAGAGATCATTTCTACTCCTCAGGGCATTTTGGATCAAATTTTGACATAATACAATTGGGGGGAAAGAAAAAGGTCTCATGAAACATATACTTTAGGGAGGAAAGGGAATAAAGGTATGTTTCAAATTGATCTGGAAATATTTTCCCATGTGAAATAGTTCTACTTGTTTCTTACCAAAATGAAATCCACTAGTGAAGGAAAGAAACAGTGGCATGGAGCACAAACTCAGCTAAACAAACAAAAAATCTTCCACAAACAAAATCCCTTTATAATATGTAAATTCAAATAAAAACATAGCATGACACTTCTGTCCCCAAGAAACGAAGGTAAAAACAACATCCCAACCAGCCCCCAAATATCTGCTACCTGGGCTTCCCTGCATTCATCAGAAAACAAAGTGACTTAAGTGTGACCAAAACAAGCCATAAAACCTCTAATTCCAACTCACAGACAGTCACCTCCTGCCCTCTGCAATAGATCCCATCTGCTGCTCCTCTTACTTTCTGAAAGAGTCAGAGCTTCATTGCTATGAGTTTAAACGCTCTTTTAAAAACCATCTTCTGTACACAATTACCCTGCCACCTTCCTTTGTTTTCCTGTCCTGTTGACTACGGGAATGGCAGCATGTTGGTCTGCTTTCACATCCTCTCTGCCACAGCCTTCCACATCGTGCCAGACAGTTTAGGCAGCAGCACCCATGTAGGAACGGGATATTGCATGATGCCTTCACAGCAGCTGGAAATGTGTCTGGTTTGCACACCCAGCAGAGCAGTGCTCAGCAGTGGCCACGTGTTGAGGCAGACCCACATCTCCTGGCTACCAAGCCTCTCATGCTGCCCCCAGCCCAGCCTGCACAGGACGCTGCCAACCTCCAAACTTCCTCTGCAAAAGGTGCCGCAGAGGCTGAGTGCTGCTTCATGAGAGGCATAAAAACTGCTTGGCTGCCTTCCACTTATCCAGCAGAAGGACAGCTTTTTCTCTTACTGAGATGCACACAAGCCCTTGTCATACATGACAAACCCACAATGCAGAGCTGCTTGCTTTTCCTCCTTAAGTTTCTAATGCAGAACACAGCCTACATGAGGAATGCTCTGATCCAGTATGGCAAGTCATACGTTCTTAGTTTGTCCTTGGTTGTCAACAGGGCTCAAAACAGACGTTTTTTTTAGACATGATTATTAGTATACACTTCCTCTGCTACAATACAGTAGCTGCTCTTGTATATTTAAAAGCCAGCTGTTTCTAATTGAGAAAATACAGAATAGGATATCTTCCAAACATCTTTCCACAAACTTGCAACAGGGCTGTGCAACTTCTAAATATACGAATAAAGCTATTTGGGAAAATTTTGAGGGACGTGAAGCAGTGCTGAACTCCAAATTGTGAAAAGATGCAACTTCTGAAGCACAGTCCATTACTACAGAACGAAAATTCAATCCTGAGTGAAGGAGTTTGCTCCTGGACACAGCTCTTCTCCAGTCCAAAGTCAATAAATCAGGCCAATCATAAAAGTGTAAATGCTCTGTATTTTTATAAAACTACTGAGCCGAATTTACACTTGTTAAGTCTACCTGGTCTCCAAACCAACATTGCCCAGACAGCATGGCTAGAGTCCCAGGTTACACCCCAACACTGAAGAAAAAACAGCTAACCAGCTCTGTACCATCTGTACAACCTGTAGGGAACCATTCACAACCACTCCCTTTCCTATTGCTCCATCTAATGCACTTACCTGCTAGCCACAGTTCTGCAGAGCGGGAACCAAGAAGTGAAGGTGAGCACATGAAAACTTTGAAGAAGTTTGAAGCCAGCTGACCACCTCACTCTACACTGCCAGTTCCCAAACCTGAATGAGCATTTATGCCTCTGCCTTAACACTATTTTCATATAGCTCAATATAGGAAATGCCAGCACAGTGCTGGGCACAGCTGCATATACAGTCCTGCTTTAAAGCCTTCATGAAATATTTCCTAAGGAGAAATTAACTCTGGGACATCTTTTAGAGATATTTAGAACAGGTTTGCGTCAAAGTTGCCAAATAGGTAAAGGGGCATGTTTTGGGGAATTAGTCTGGAGAAAATAAGCATGCTTAATCTATTTGTTTCACATTCACGACTTATAAAAATATTAATTTATCTCAATTTTTTCATCTTGGTGGTGCATGACATAGTATACAACACAATGCCAGAGATCTAGAAGTGAGAGATTAATTTCTGAAAGCCATATGTGGCTCATAAAAACAACAAACCCACTCCTTCAACAGATGCTTAAAAATATATGCATGCTTCGTTAGTCTAATTTGTCTGCTCAGAGACTAGTCCAAAACTGCAGTAAATGTTCCAAAACCACATCAAGTGCCACGGAGACCTCTGTGCCTAATAATAAAAACAAACATGATCAGCAAGCATTAAGGACCTCAATCTGCAGACGAAGTCTGATTTGCGCGTAACAGCTGGATGAAGCATTTTCACCAACCGAAAGGTTGACACCACAGTGTAATGTGCAACTGATTGCAAACAAACAAACCACAATCAGAACAGCCAATTTTCTAACTAGCACCAAACTGCAGAAATACGAGAAGCCAGAGAGAACAACAACCGAGACCTTCAGAAAACAATTTAAATGTAGAGACTAAGACAGAAATATTCTGGAAAACACAAAATGTACATTAAGCTGTCAGCTTTGCAGTGTGGATTTGGAAGGGCAGTATGTGAAACCTGTTTATTACACTGCAATAATGATTATTATCTTGCCTCCAGGATTTTTGGGGGTTGTTTTGTGTTGTTTCCAAGTCTTGAAAACCATGAAGTTTTCTCACATTCTTTGGTAAGAACTCAGTCAGCAAGATTTCAGAGAGTTTCACATTGAAGGCTAACTATGAAACTGCCCGTGCAATCCGAGTCCACCACATCCTTTATCTACATCACCTCCCTCCCTCAAAAGCCAACAACAATGCAATAGTCAAGGCAAGCCCATCTTGCTAATGCCATACACACAGATGAATAAGAAGCTTTGCTACAAGAGGCATAAGATGTCTTCTTAACAAATTATTAAAACAAGCAAGTCCTGCTACCGTCACATTACATGAGATCAGCCACAGACCTCCAGTACTGATATCTTTTAAAAAGCACCTTTAATCGAGGTGAAGTTCATGCTTAGCTTCTTTAGAAGTCTACATAAGCATACAAATAACCTAGCAAGAATCTATCAGTTTAACTGGAAAATAAATATCTTCTGTCAAGGATGTGCGGAGCACTAGGAAATAAAAGCACACCTGCAATTACAGCTATGAAATTGGCTCTTACATGGAGCTGTTTCAGCTATGACGGCGGTAAAATTATTTGGACTGCGATTTAAGAAGCCTTCCCTCAAATGCAGCTGTATAAAGGTAACTGGGAAGTGCAGTAGCCCGAATTTCAAAACTTCCAACCTTAAGGTTTTGATGAGATGGGCCTCCTAATGACATCCTAAGATCAAGACGATTGCTAAACCCAGTTCTGTAACATGATCACGTACAGCACGCAAAGTCTAAAAAATTTTAAAAAACCTCAACCTCCACTTTAAAATAACCACAGCACACATCTCTCTCAAAACCAGATAAAAAGCCCTCTCCTTCAGGCAGAAACAATGAGACTGATACTCCTCTTCCTAAAGATATTTCCTCAATGGTAGCAACAACTAATGAGGCAGACACAAAACACAACACAAGGTAAATAAACTGGAAAAAAAGAAATTACAGATAAGTAGTAGTTCTTTCATCATCAACAAGCAGATGCTTCAGAGGGGTGTGATAGGAATACTCCTTTTCCTGCAAACCCTACCCTTTCTTAAAACACTAAAAATTTCAGCTCAAGGTGGGGAAAGAAGATACCTGTTTTTCTTCATCTTAGATAATGTCTAGATCAAGTCTCAAAGCATGATCACTTCCAAAGCATCCTCTGGTACACATACACATGCCTTCAGATATAGGTATTTACACATGTGTGGGGGTGGGAATACCTGCTCACAGACTTTAATTCCATACAGTGCAATATTATTCCCATGAACCTAAATTATGCTTCAATTCCAATGAAGAAATCAATACAGGAACAGAGCATTAGCAGCATATTTCTTATGCTGTAAGTATGACTCATATAAGAAATAAGTACATATGTTAGCATTCATTGTTCCTTTCAGGGCACCAAATCTCTGTGCCCAGGCAAACAAATACCCAAAATTGCAGGACTGTGGCTAATGCCCTCATCAACTAAATACCACTGGGTCATGAGCTACAAGCCCCATAAGTTATGGGACACGATAATTAAACAGGAACTCATATCCTCAGAGTGGCACATTTCTTCCAGTTAATGAGTATCAAATAAGGCAGCACTTTTTAAAACCACAAACATCTACTTGCTTTCAAAAGTCTGTAGTGGTAAGTCATAACTATCCAAAAGATGGGAAAGGATTAATATATTGTACAAAATACTGTCATCTGGAATAGACCATTGAAAAGCAATCAGTTCCCATTAAAGCATCTTGGCTCCAAAGGCAAGACAAAAAAAGGGCACCAACTTTCCTCAGTGTCACTGCTCTCTGTAAATATTAAAAAAAAGTTCACTTGAAAAAACACAAAAATTCAGGAAAGCCAAGAGAGCTACCAGAGAGTTTTCTTGTTTATCATTATTATTTCTGATACTATTAAAGATAAATTGTTTATCTGAAAAGATTCCCCCAAAGCAGGCAGAGTTTGTTTCCAAAGTACCAGATGTTATACTATTGGAAAATTTCTATTAAGGACTATTAAGATTTTAATCACAGCTTTGTCGTAATATGTCACATGTATTCCATTATTAATACTGTAGTGGATATAGAAGAAATATGTGGATTCTGACAAGAGAGAATAATTAAGTTGCTTTCTTCTGCCCTCAAGGAGGAAAAATGGTATTATTTTCCTGTGAGAATGCTCAGATATTATGGGCAAGAGAAAGAAATATTTAGTGCAAACAGTTTAACCAACTCCAGCAGAAACAAAGCATCACATACTCATAGGTCTGCTAGGCTTCATGCTGACATTTGGTGAAACAACAGAATATAATGTTTTGCACCTCCTGTGCTTTCTACTGATGGCACAAATTCCTGGCTGGCACAAATGCTAACGACTAAAATCATCTCTCTTCAAATACTATTAGACTTGCATAGTACAAGGATCTAAAATATCCTGGAGTTCAGTTTATTTGTAGATAAACACGCTAGCAAGATCTGAAACCAGAACAAAGCTTTTAAGACACCTTGATTATTTATAAATGAACAAAAGAATACAGCAAGAGTAAAGAAATTAAGCTTAAGTCTAGGAAGCAGCAAGGCAACTCATTTTACTGACTAGAGCCTAGTACAGTCCCAGCTCATTTCACCATGAGCTGGTCTCATGACAGCAACTCATTACTCAAGAGACTGTGGGAGTTAATGCAAGTGGTAAACAAGCTCCCTTTACCTTGACAGCTTTGATTTTACAAAAGGATAAAAGAGAAAAAAAGAAAAAAACTCCACATTTTTGAACTGCCGCTCTTTCTCTCAAAAATACAAGAAAACTGGTAAAATTATATCGTCTAGCACACACTGAAAGCCATAAAACAGCTTATTTCTGCCTGCTAGAATTCAAAATTCATCCCTCTAGAATGATAACCTATCCGTAACATTTTAGATTGATAACTAGTGATCCAGGTACACAGCTCCACAAGTACTGGACTGGATGCTCTACCAGAGAAAGTAAATGTGTTCTCCATTAAAAAAAAAAAAAAAGAGAATAGATTATTTTCATCTTGGCAAGATATTAGTACCACTTCTATAGTCATAATGTCAGAAAATATGAGCATAAAACCAAAGGTTAAATACAAACACTTTCTAAAAACATACTCAAGAAAAACCAAAGCCTTATTAATATGAAGATTTTGTTCCAAGACCTGTGGTTTTATATGTTGTAGAAAACATTGATGACCAACACAACATGAATTTTGCTTAAGTTGCAATAAAAAAATAAGAGTCACTTTTGGAAAAAAAGAAAGGCAACAGCAAGCTAAAGGCCATAGTTTGGCCCCTTATGTGTGATGCAACATTTCACCATGTTGTCCACATTTCAGAAGGCTGACATGTTAATGGCTGCACTAAAGTCTGCTGTGGAGGACAAACCATTCTCAACTCTGCATGATACTAAAGTCAAATTCCTGCCTGATAAATGAAAATATGAATTAGGGCTACTGAAGCTGTATGTGCTGTGAAACATGTGAAGATCACCATGAAACACTACCAGAGGACTGAGGCTTTGTCTGACAGTCACTAAATTGCTCATCCCAGCCTGTTAGCTGTCAGTCTTGGCTGTAAAAAGCTGTCCATGAAAATGTATCATAGCCTCCATTATCCTCAGTGTTTTAAAACATCATAATATGTATTAAGCCAGAATAGCAACAAAATCATGCCTGACTGCTCTTATTTAATACAAACATGGGAGTAACCTTAAAAATCTAATTGGCTTGCTAACATTTGACTTTTTTATTATCATTTTCTAGTGCAAGAGAGTAGCAATCTAAGCATATAATTTCTTAAAATTATTATTAGCTTTTCTTCTTTTTGTATAATAAACCACATGTTTGCATTAAAGCCTAAACTTACAATGCAATACATTTTTCTGGTAAATTTGAAAGCAGTTCTGCCTCTACAAAAGAACTTTTTATCATACAATTACTAAGTCCTTAATCGTTACAATTGTTAATTGCAATCCCCCTATTTTAAATATGCACAAGGCTCTTGAGTGATTTTGACGGGCTTGCGATTTGATTCTCTCACCAGGGGTTGAAATGATGACACTGAAGGAAAAATTTTACCTACTGGAGCTCAGCTGACATGGAAGGAACAAATCCAGAATTCCTCCAGTGCCATAATCAATAATATATCAGCTCTCCTTCTACTCCTGACCATCTCATCCTATTCTCAAGGAAATTCTGTTTATTTAAATGAATGCAGGAAAGAAGTAACAATATGAAACAAAACATATGGAAAAGAACAAACAAACCCATGATATAATAAAATCCCAAAACAAATATGACATTTTGTCAAACACACAAAATGCTGCCAGGACTAGACATTAATAAGAGTCAGCCCCACTACCATCACAGGTAATTGCAAATGATCATATAGTTAGTATCCACAGGGCATGCAAGCACAGATGATGTCAGTTTGGGGGAGAAAGAGACTTCTTCTCATGAGGAGATTAAGCTAAATGAATACAGGGACTAAGAAAAGGTTAAAAAGAAGTCCAAGCACTCTCACTAGAGCAGAAGTCCTTTGCTAGCACTATGTGAGTGCTGAGGAAGCAGAAGCCAGCAGGGCGCTGTGCCGAGCCGCTGTGCCCAGAGCCAGGTGCGGGTACTGACCTGCCCCAGCATGTCCGGCGCGATGGGGAACGTGGGCCAGATGGCCGAGTACACCCCGAAGAACACGAGCCAGAGCAGCATGCTTCCCCAGACGGCCAGGTGACTGAACTGCCAAGGAACAGGGAGAGAAGCAGAGTCAGCACACGGCACTTCCTCCATTCACCCAGCCCAGAAGTGTTTCCCTGCTCAGGTCTCTGTCGGTCTCACTCAGACTTGTCTACTGCTCTTGGTTTGGGGCCAGTAGCACAGGTTGTTCAAACAGCATAAACCACTTCTCTCTAATCTTTGCCTTGTAGCAGGGCAGACAGATACTCTTCTCAGTCAATCTATCTTATTTGGAGCTCTGAAAACTCGTCAGATTTTCCATGGAACCATGATTTCTCTCATCTTGTTCCTGTATCCTGTCATGCACATGCCAGATTCAATACATAAATCAAGGTAGAAATTTTCAAAGGTGCAGGTTAAAGTTCACATGGGCAAATTCCTTATGGCAATGTATACATACAAGCCATACACATCACTTACCTGGAGGAAGAGTCAGTGTTGTGTAATACACTACCACAATCAACATCGACTGATCAACTTCACTTTTTTTTTTTTGTTTTGAACGTGTTCTAATTGATTTACAGGTATGCAATGCAGTTTACATCTTTACTGGCTTTTCAGTCTGTAGACTCACTAAGAAAAAATAGTACTATTAAATGACCAAGAGCACATCCAGCAGAAACTTCTCCTTAGTCGCATTAAAGAAAGTAATTTTTTCTACACACCCAAACTGTTTTTCTGTTCAGGATGATTTAAGTTGTTTTGCTTTTACACTGCAGTGGATGGAACCAGTAATTTCAGTTGTAACAAGCAACTGAGCTCATTATTGGCTCTAGCTTTTCTGGATGCCAACAACTCCTGTGGCTGATGACTTTGGCTCCAATTCAGAGAAGTACCTGCATAAATCTTAATTACTAATTACATATGAGTCCAGGAACATAGGAATGAATTCACATACTGGGTGCTGGTGGACATAGTGTGTTTTTTCAGCTCTTGGCTTTATACTTCCTACTGGATGACTGTGTCTTGTTGACTTTTTGAACAGTATGTCTGAGAAGCAAAGAAGTGTCCGAGTATTGTGTTCTGCTTGCTGTGAGATAAATACAAACTTCTGGAAGAAGGAGAAGATTGCTCCTAATCTGCAACAGCTGGACAACTTCAGAAAGGACAGCTTTTTCCAGCACAGGCAGTGAAAACAAGCAAGGAGCCTGCAGCACACAGTGCAGACTGGCAGGTAGCTGGGATCAACTAGAGGCTACCTTACAGTAGAAGCATTCATACGACAAAATGTCAGAGGCAATGGAAAGAACACTCTTCCAGGCACTCTGAGAAGGCTGGAATTTTGTTCAATCCTTAATGTTTCTGAGCTAATAATAAGCAAGACATGGTATAGGGCCCTTCCTGGAGAGACACAGTGGGCAGGAGGATCTGTTTTCAAACTTTGCTATTTATTCTGTTTCACTCAGGAGATCTGACCTCAGTAAACAAGCAATTCCTTATTTAACACAAACAAACTAACACAAAAACCCCAGCCCCAAACCCCCACATAACAAACAAAACCTCCAAAACACCCACATACATGCTCAATTCAATTTTAATGTGAAGAAAAGTAAGAAACTGAAGGATTTCTTTTAAAAACACTTGGAGGACAAGAGGGATTTTATCCTTTCTTTCTACTTACTTTTCTTAAAACTGGGCACTATTCACGTCAAGATTCTGACTAGAAGCCCTGCCCTAGTGAGCAACTGTAGTGCTCAGCTCCCCAAAGATCAAGCACTGCAAGGCTGCTGCAAGAACTCATCTTTCAGAAAAGTGCCCCATGCAATGGCAGAACAGCACCATCACTGCTTTCTGGAAAGGATGTGATTCTCTTTAGCCACAGCCTTCCTCTCAAACAAGTGGACAGAAGGCTCAGGATAGCTTGGACTGGTGCTTCCCTAGCCTCTGGACTTTATGACTAAAACCAGTAAAAATAAAAGCAAGCTGAGAACCCAGCCTCAGACGTAGCCTTATTTTGTAGGAAGTGTATATTACACTAGTGAAATTACATCAGGGTTTTCTTGTCTCACTCAGGTTTTTCTTTCCATTCTGCTGCTAGGACATTTTTCAAATTTTGCAGATCTTCACCCTTTCCAGGTCAGCAGACTTTGATCATTTTATACTGTCTTTATCTTCTCATGACTGTCCCAATCATCTCATTATCTCAGGCTTATATCTGCCCAAACTGCTTCTCTGCCTTTAGAAGAGTTTCTGTGTTCTGGAAGAGCCCTTCTTGCCCTGCTTGAAAATGTTCCTTACACAGTCACACCCACCAGCCTTTGCACTGTTGATTCTCCACTGACATCTGCACTTACCCCTGGAGACCTCATGTGCAAAACCAGAAGTAAGCCCATCAGATGTGTTAAATGAATGACAGAAAACAAGAAATGAAGATTCTTGCATAAAAGCTAGACAGAGCATGTGGCTCTCCCATGTGCCCTGCTTATATGAAACAGTTCCCACAGTGTGGTAAAGCAGCTAAAAGCTGTGTATGTTTGGGGAAAGACAGGCCACATGTAACATGAAGCTGCTCTACTCAACCTCAGTGTGTTGATTTTATTGTGCGTTATGTTACCACTTCCATCACAGCCTTTCTTTACACATTACCTACTGGATATACTAGGCTCCCAAACACTTTGAATGTGTTATTTATTTAAAGCTTTCTGCCGAAACCACTGTGTTCTCCCAAGTGGCAGTGTCCCTCTCACTCTCTAGAACAAATTGCCGGCAATCAATCTACTTGATGATGGAGAAGAGGCTTAACTCAGTGTTGTAAATTTAATGCTCTTCAAGTGACCTGAAGATTCTCAGTGTGTTGATTCAGTCACAGCTGAAACTATAACCAATATCAGATTTTGAGATGACAGTCACTGCTCCAAGCAATGGGACAGGATTTAAAAGTATATATAGAAAAATGTTATTTCTAAACACAACTGCTGTGTGAAGAACAAAAATTTCTCTGTAAAATGCCAGTGTTATAGAACTCCAATATTTACTAGAAGTTATGATATCTTCTAAAACAAAGTATAGAAATGAGGGGATCATGATTATCCCCAAGTGACTGAAAAGACATCCATTACTTATCCAGGGAAGAGAAGAGAAACCATCAAACAATTCACAACAAAACAGGATCTAAACAAGCTCACATGCCTTCAATGCAGATTTGGTTACATGCTTTTCTGGTGCACAAGGGATTAATTTAAGGATTTTTGCATTTTAAAATGTTGACACACAACACAGAACTGATGCATAAGCAACAGTAAAAAACACCCAGATTTTATTTTCAATGAGGGAATGGGGCAGAAAATATTAACATCATCCTAACAATTAAATAACCCATACAGATAGCATTTCATCTTTAAAATTCAGAACATATTTTAGTTCATTGATCTTCACGGTTCCTCTGGGAGGAATGAAATAAAACATTTTACAACTAACAGAAGCAATGAGATTAACAAGATCTATGTCAAACCCTCTAAGAAACTGGTAGAATAAGAATATGTGTCCTCAAAACATCTTAGTCTTGAAGGCAGAGTTTCTTTGTATGTCATGAAAACTGGATTCCCATAAAGTATCTTACTAGTGTGGAGAAAAAGGGACTCCATCAAAATTCAAAAAATTAGTGTTTCAGAGGGTCTAGGGGAAAGGAGGGGAGAAAGGTGTTGAAGGTTCATCAACACAGGAGCCCTCCCCTCCCTGTCCCTCACATCCTTTGGAGCTCACCGACTTGCTAGATTCTGTCACCTACCAGTAAAAGAGCACTCGCCCATTCCAATTTAATAACTCAAATCAAGGTATCAACATAACTATTTAACTAACATCCTTATTAGTTTCAAAAAAACCAAAACAAAACAACTCAACCAATGTGAAGTCATCACTAGTTCTTTTTGCCTGGTTCAAAGATGCTTTGTTTATCTGTGGGCAGATACCTTTCAATTCCTGTTGCATTAATTTTGGGGGAGCTTCACAGAGTACAAAAGATAATTTTCTTGGTGCATTTTCTTGAGCAATTACAGTAGTATGTTGATTTCTTGCAAAATTTTCCTCATTTTTAAATAGAAATTTTGACAATACACTTTTAGTGTACTCTTCCCACTTCAGTCAGGCTGCCCTTTTCATCACAGATATCATGTGATCTGTGAGTTCATTCCCCTCACATTCCATACTTAGGGAGCTAAGCAGTCTATCCTTACATGAAAGACCTAATTAAAACTCTGAAGTCCCAAATGATTTTTAATACTTCTTACCTGTATGAGCATTAGCTCATTAGGGAGGAAGGTGTGTGCCAATAAAATAAAAGATACTGGAAAGTACTTACTCTAGTCCATGCAGTTGTTTCCAAGCCAGCTTTCAGACAAACAGTGACTACAACATACTGCAAGAAAAAAAAGAAAGAAGGTAACTTCATTACTAGCACTCTCAAATTTTAAGCTTTTCATGACCCAATTTCCCCTTCACATCTAAAATGCTACTACCATTTACGTAGCAACCCATGGACCTGGCAGGGGATGGGGGAAGGACAGAGAAAAAGCTATTGTTGGTACATGTCTGGGAAAAAAAATTTAAAAGGAAGAGGGAAATTCATGCACACAGTATCAGATGGATTTTATTTTACTCACACACTTTCTTCAGGTTTACACCATTTTCCTGTGGTGAAAAAAAGGCTGGAAAGAAATTCTACCATTCAAAAATTGCTAAGATACACAAACTTACAGTGTAAACTATGTTTCCAACAAATAAATAGTCAACTCCCTGTCCATTTGTGAATACTGCATCTGAAAGAAGATAAAAAGATCACATTTATCAGTTATCAGTTTATCAACAGAATGGACAAAAGAGCAAGGAGTTTTTCAGAAGATGACTGGCGCCAACCTCTCCTTTTTGAACACTGAAAAGCACTCTTAGCAGCCATGAGGTAATGGTAATGCAGAAGTTGTGCTCAGCCAGGCCTCAAACACAGTGCTTGGATAGAGCACACATCCATAGTCCTGGTTCCAGAAGCTGGCCTAGCAAAAGGGACGGTGTTCACCAGACCCAAGCATGATAACTATCGATATTTTCACATGTTTTAAGACAGCTACTAGGGAAATATATGAACAGCAGGAACAAAAAGACTTAAGATTAAACCTTGGATTAATTCCTAAACACATACTGCCCAGCACAGTAAACTTCTACCATGATGATGCCTTAATTTTTACCTTTCATATTATCTAGATTCTGTACTGAATTAGTGTGTCACTCTGAACTTCACATAAAGTGTTAGCAAGTTCTCTTCACAGGGTAGTTAGACAAAACAACCCTTTTCCAGCCCGAGAACCAAGGAGACCATTGCAGCCTCAGGCCCAAAAAGTATAAACAACAGTGAATTGAGGAGAGAAAATTAGGAGGATGGGACTTCATAACCTGAAGCTGTACTTGGACAATTAACCCCAATATGTAAATGGACCAAAACTTACAAAATGTGAAAACCTGTCACCTTTAGTTCATCTTGGGTGGAGCCTCAGCTGGGCTCTTGTACTGCCCAAGGTGTATCCTTTGAAGGCCTTTTAATAAATACCTACTTTATTCCTTTAACACTGTCTGGCCTGTTCTAGGTAGCCTCTCAAGGCATCAATGACAGTAACATTTTGTTAGATTTATTTGAAAAATTGGATCTGACCTTCTTAAACAAAGGCTGTGTACTCCAGGATCAGTAAATTTTTAAGCCCATAAAGAAGAGTTCCTGACACCCTGACCTCCATGATGAAGACCCTGCCTAGCTTACAGCTAAAAAACCCCAATATATTTAGTCCGTACAGTTAACCTAAGGTATTTGTTTTGTTTTCCTTCTACCATGCTGCATGTGGCTGTGTCCAAAGAACAGGCAGTCTCTGCATATTTTCCAGAAGTTGCTAGTTCTGTACCCCTGCTTTCTTTTCAAAATTAACTACTAAAAAGAGCAGCAGACAGACTAGTGTCTAATACTGCAACTGGAGCTAAAGCCTGAGACAGCTACTTTAGGAATTGGCATGGTTTCTAGTCACTGTCATCTTCCTCAGCCCAGCTCCTCCCCAGTGGCTTCAGGCATTTACCACATCATTCAGGGACAGACCAAGATTTTACAGTCACCCTGCTCTTTCCCCTGGTGCCAATGAAAAAGGTGAAGAGCACTAGGGAACTTAGTCTCCCATGCCAAATGAACCCTGTTGGTGCCAAAAGGCTCAGTTTATTAAGAAAAAGCCATGCCTAAACATATCTCAGTTTTGCTAGAATAAGCTGACATGACACAGCCATGCTCTAGTGTAACATCACAGTGAGCACTTAAATAATTGAATAATTTTTCCTGTAAGTCTCAACCTTTTTGAAGTTATATATTTTAATGCAGTAACTTAATGTCTCTATTTTTCAGTGGTCTTTTTTCCCATGACCTTTCATTTTGGGAGGCTACACAGTCCTGAAAGGAGTGATGTTTGTACTGACGAAAACAGAAGGATGCTCAGTGACCATTCATTTCTGAAGCTATACAAGTGGCCATTCATGGACTACATGTACTTCACAGGAACTTGAGAGGTTAAGAACCATCCCAGTGTGAATGGCACCTTTTTGTCTCTGGCACTGAAATCCTTCCTGCACTTGGAAATGCAAAGAAACTTGAAAATTCAATATTCATTCCTCTCTGGAAAACAAACTAAGCAACCTATTCAGAGGAACTCAGACAGTTACCCTTTGAGCTGGTATTTCAGTCTTATAATTCTAATTGTTGAAATGAAAAGCACATTATCTATTCAGGAATTAGAAAAACATCTATGGAAGACTGTAATTTTAACTATAAACACTACAGACGTCAGTGTAAAATTTCTGCAGCTGAATTTGAAAAAGAGCTATTCAAGATTAAGATTTGTCATAAAAACAATGTTACAGAACAACAAAACTCATCAAATCCAAACAAAAACTGGCCAAACATAAAAGCCTCTCTCCTAAGAAACAGAATCTTCTTTTAGCCCATTTACAAAGGAAAGGGAAGTCCCCTTCTTATATGGCCCAGCAGCCAGCCTGTGAAGTTCCCACTGAGGAGGATAAGATACTGACATTTTAATCAGCCAAGTAGAGAAACATGAACCTAACCCCCACAAGTATCTTTACTATCATGCCTCTGACATTTTCATCTTCCCTCTCTTTTTATTTCTTTCACCTCCTCTCTAGTTAATCCATTCTGGAGCTGAGAAGGTTTTTTTAATATCAGTGTTTTCCAAGAAAGAGTTTCACTTGTGAAAAATTTATGATTTTACATAAATATTCTCCTCACCAGCCCTAAATTCCTCATCTGATCTAATCCTATTTCTTACTACAATCAAAGAACAGATATCCTATGATTTTTCCCACCCACTCAACTATAGTGGAAAGTTAGGTAGGAACCATATGGGATTTACTGGTCCCTGAAATACCATGTAGTTGTGTTACCCTGAAAGGCAGGACTTAATAACCCTAATTTGTACACCAAATATTCTCATTTCCCCAGTATCTCTGACTCTTGATCTGGTATACTTCCATTCCAGCCAACTCTTTTTCTCAGTACTGTGTTATGGAATGGGAGAGTTCCAACAAGATATAAAGCAAACAGTTCTAAGGCAGCAGCTGTAAGAACATTATTCAATCAAATGCTGAGATCTCAACACACTACCATTAAAAAAAAAAAGGCATTTTGTAAAACATCACTCTGTATTTGGGTAAGACTTCTTAGCAAAGCAGTAGTTTCATTTTTCACCTAATAAAGTCACTATATGAACAATAATTATATTAAATTAGAATAATTTCTGAAAGCCACTAGACAACCTGCCAAGCTCAGCAGCTAAAGACTATTGAACTGTCTGGCAGCATTATTTCTTGGGACTTGTCACGACCCCCCCTTCTGCAAACACACTGGTTCTGTAAGACTGAACATCAGTTACTGACATAAGAAATAATGAAGCCCTTACCATGCTCCAGCACTTTCAGTGGAAACCAGAAAAGAATGATGGAATGGATAAGGGCATTGATGCAGTGACCCCAGAAAACCTGAGGGAAAACAAACCAAGCCATCAGTAAAGTCCAAAACTCTTGACCTCTCTCTAACTCCCAACAAACACTTCATTGTGTAGTTTAGAGTCAGAAAATGTTTGTCCCGAAGTGAAATACCTAAACTTCTGCAGGATCTATTTTCTCCTACAATTTCTGCTCTTTCACTAGAAAACAGTTCAACCATTTTATTCTACCAACTTGAAGCATAATAGGCAAGCATGCTTCAGTTTAAGATCTTTATTGAAATAAGGCAGACAGATTGAGTCAACTTTGTTTAATTACCTCAAAGAATAATTTTTAAAGAATGATTCAGTGTTATGAAATGTTGTATTTTCTTTAATAGACAAATACTTTGTGCCTCACAAATTTTAACTAGCAGATAATGCAATTTTGCTAAACTAGAGCTTTATGTACTCTGTAATTCCCTCTCCAAACAAAGCAATCATACAGCTTCCTTGATTCAGAAGTACATTTAGATGTGCTTGTTATGGAAAAGACAGGATACCAAATGCTGGCATTTTCCAGCATTTAAATAGAAAATGGAGTCAAATGTGTTCTTCAAAAACCAGAAGTCCAAATAACCCAATTAACATCTTATTTTCCAAAAGAACTACAGGAACAGAGCTATACTAACTATGAAAAAGCACCCTAGCAGAGAGTGTTATCACAACACATATGTTAAATAAATCCAGGCAATGTCATCATGACTTATCACTTAGCTGTGAAGTGAAAAAATCATACTTGGATACAAATCTAACTCTGAATCAAAGTTTATGAATATCTCAGGACCGTTTTCAGGTGAAGTCACACCTGAAGCAGAAAATTCTTATTTATAAACAAGGATGTTTCTTATTGAAATAAAAAGTAATCCCTTGGAAAGAACTGGAAGGCTGAACAATCATTAACAGTGGTCAGCATAAAGCAGAAGTAACATCAAGAAATGTTATTTTCTGACAAGAAAAATCTGGAATATAAGAATGTTTATGTTTTTTCTTATAGTAACAGGGTTTCCCTTACCTTTGTGTTGAAACCATCTGCATTTTGAGTGATTTTGTATAGCTGTGGAAATCTAAGCATGCTATCTTGAGTACACGATCGTTCAAAAATTCCCAGAGTGAAGGGTGGCAGTGCTGTGAAAATCTGCAAGGAAAGCAATACTAATTGAAAGCAGCTCTTAGTTTTAGGTGTATCTCATATAATGTTTCCTTATCTAGACAAAAGCAAAATTCCCACAGACTTCAGTGAAGACTTACTACCTAGCATGCTATTTGACATAATTTTCAATGGTCCAAACAAGTCCAAACATTTATTTCACCAATTTTGTAACTCTCAAATATTGACTTACGAACAAAAGAAACATGAAAGAAAATTCATATTATTAACTAATAAGCTTAAACCCAAGTTAGGCATTATTAGTTTCTGATGTACCAGTGAATCCAGCGAGGGTCAGACACATCAGACTGTAAAGGAAAGGCAACATGCATTTTTACAGAATAGCCTCGTGGGAATAGGTTCCAATATAGCTGCAGTTGTAGCCTTAATTAGATATGCAATGTGCTTAACCACTGCTAAGTTTACAGACAGAGTAAATATGGAAATCACATTAAAAATATAAATCTACTGAGCAACAAAGGCCATTCTGCATTATGGTACTTTGGGGATTCCCCTGGCAGGCATGAACTGATAGGAACAAATTAACTACAGTGTGTGTCTGTGCTATGGGCAGACGCTTGGATGACCAAGCCTCGGAAGCCTTCCAAGACAGGCAGCAGGACACTCTGCCAGAAGCAGAGTAAATTAACCTCCACTGACTTGAACACTGCTGCTCTTGAAGTGTTTCCAGGATCCAAGGCAGCTCATTTAAAGCCAGCTTGGGTATCTGTGTTTCTTGTTGTCCACACTGCAGGCACAGAGTGAAAGTAAAACCATGGTGCAAGTCTGAACACAAAACTTCATTAACTTCTTTTCACATCAACAGTTTATATCAGAAACATCACTTTTAATCCTATACATATATATATTTCTAACAGTTTGCGAAGTGTTCTTGAAGTCAAGAGGCAGTTTGGAGTTATGAACTGTTTCTAGGGTGTGTGCACATTTGCAGAAGGCGGGCTGTGATTCTCACCAGCAGCATGCTGGCAGCTGGGGAGCAGACAAAGAACAATGGGGAGGAACAGAGACAAGTGAGAATCAGTAATTACAACCCTCAGTCCAGCGGGAATCGTGTGCCTTTGCTCTTGAAGTGATAAACCAGATAGCTAAAATGGCAGCAGGCTGAGGGTAGGGAACTGAAACTGAGAGCACTGGTCCAATATATTCCAAAGAAGACCATGTTCTCATACAGCTTTAATGTACTTCCCCAGGTTTCTTGTGTTTATTGGGACATTCACATTCTCACTTGAAGTAAATCTTCTAGTGGATTTGAATCGCAAAGGCAAACCTCTAGTGTGAACCCGTGCAAAATCAGGAATTACAATGCCACTATGACTCCATACACTTCATATTTTAATGAGACTACTAATGAAAGAAAGGGTTCATCTGCACAGAAGAGAATGGCTCAGCTAAAAGCACTTCAAAATCTAAACCCTACAAATTGTGGAAGTCCCTAATATCCTACTAGCACTTGATTTCACACAACCAGTTCTAATTTTAGAAATGAGTGACCTTAAAAATCAACGTTTAGTTTCTGATTACAGAAGATGAGTTTTATCCAGAAGCTTTAGGTAGGGTAGATAGATCCATCGAGTGAGGTTTAAAGATAATAGATGCAAATATCTAAAGATGAATGACAGAGGCTGCATAGCAGTCAGGAAATTAGGGAGAAGGGAATCAAGGCAATGATAAATCCTGAATAAGTATCTTCAACTAAGAGTATGAAATCTTAGGGAATATGGGGGCCTGTGCCATCATTTTAAAAATTAATGTGACAGAAGTTAAGTGGTTCCATTAATACTACTCAGTGATAATTTGCTGGCTTTTTCTGTATTAGCATATATTTGGAATGAGTTTTTTTGAAGAAAAAAATTTAAATTCCCTGCAAAGAGACTCTAACACAAAAAGTGTCCTAAATAAATCCAGGCACTGGGCCACTCGTAACATTACAAAGGTAACACTGTTGAAAACACCAACAGAGGTCTATGGTATGCTTCAGAACTTGGTTCCAGAGATCCTTCAGACTTTAATCTATGTGATTGATTAAATAATATTACTGAGTAAAGCAATAAAGTCATATGACCCAGTCTGGCACGCTGCAGGCCATGTCAAAAATCAGAAACCACTCCCAGACTGATTAATCCTGCTCTTGTTTCAAGTGCAAAATGCTGATGACCCAGTGATACAGCTTCTCTTTCTGTACCTAATGGAGCACAAGTCAACCCAAAGCAACTGCATAACACTTCTCTCAGCATCTAACTCTACAGGGTCTGAGAGGAAAGAAAACTCATAACAACTCAGAGATTAGGAGTATTTTGAACATGAACTGTCACCAAAATACTCAGTACAAACAGTGAAAATGCTTTCAAACAAGAAATTAAATTCTATCTAAAATCTGCAGAGTTTTATGCAGGCTAAACATCTATTTTCAAGGTGTTCTCCCAAAGTTTCATTTTGCAACAAAAGTGTAATTTCAATTTTATTTATTTCCTACCTCAGAGTGGATTCAAAATGGCTTTTAAAAATGAACTCACTTTTCCTGACATACATCTAGGACAGTTACCTGTGAAAAATGGGATGCAACAAAATAATACAGTAGTCCCGAGCAGTATCAAGTCAAAACATGTAGCACTTACCACATTATACAGACCAATGCACCATCGCTCAAATAAGATTTGCCCGGAAAATCCATTAACGAAAGCAAACCAAAGCTGAAAAAGAGACAAGTTACAAAAAGCTTTAGATTACTCTTGCAGTACATGCTTCCATTTACAGCAGAGGAGAAGGATGTGGATTACAGACCACCATCTGGAGACAGATGCCCGTCATGCTCTAAAAATAATTATCAGCAGTGCCAGGCAGTTCTTTTCAAGTCCCACATTTTAAATACTGGCAGAGTACTCCTTGTTTAAAATAAAATACTCAGGTTATGGAGCAATTTACTGTATTTGCATCATTACTCTAAAAAAATAGGTGGCATCAAACTATTACAAAATCCATATTGCTGGCAAGTTAACATGCTTGAAGCCAGAAGCCAACCTCATTTCCATCATGTTTGGTAAAGAGCAGAATTTTCCAGATAACTGTGTTTTGGTGGGTGTTCTGCTTGACATATGTTGCATTTTTACAGTCCCAGAATTACAATGGTATCTACTTGTCAGTTACATGACCATGTTATATTATTTTATTGTCTAAGTGATGCAAACATTATTATTTTTAATAATGTTCAATAATATATAAACTGCCTAGTTAACAATTAAAATTGGAAGAGGTTGCAAAACAGGCTGCAGAGTCTCTATCCTTTAACAAGTTTACAAATTCAAGTGGGCAAGCCCTGAGCAACCTGGTTTGCATTTAATATTTGCCCTACTTCAAACAGAAGACTGGACTAGCTGGACTTCAAGTTGCCTTCCAGCTGAGGGGATTCTGTAATGACACAATCCCGGGAAACAGCTTTAAGCTTCAGTGCATAGGTAAACTCTTTTCAGCATTTCTGTGGATACAGCTTCTTTGAGCCTATTCATCTTGCTTAAGCACCTTTTTGAAGAAGGAACTGCTGCACTGGTTGGTACAAAGTTTCTTAGTGGACACTGAAAGAAGCTTAGGAAATAGTATAACAAAGAAGGGAAAGAATTATCATTTTCCAAGTAAATTGGAAACTGGAAGAACAATAGCAGTTTAAGGGCATCCTGAAACAGTTTGCATGTGAAATCATTACACTTATTAGATAACAATTAAAAGATTTCTGAGAATTTCTGGCTACAGACCCTTTCAAAATCCACACTATACTATGTTACTTTGTTCAAAATTAAATCAATATTGCTTGTGAGACCACTCCCTCTAACTACCCTGTTTCAACATATTTTGTGTTGCATTTACTTTCCAAGTCCATGTTGCACTGGATGCATGATGTATTGCAGACCAGCCAAGTGATAACCATGCCCATTCCCTTCCCACTCCCTGAGAGCCCATGGCACTTAGTGCCAGGTCTCCTTCCTGACACCATTCTGTCACTCATTGGCCAGCACTCTCCTACCAGCATCATTTATTCTCTGGCTCACTTGTGCAGTATTAGCGGCCTAGCAGAACACCTCAGATAACAAGCAGTTAGCTGTACATCATCTGATCTCTTCCCTGATCCCACCCAAAAAGGATATAAAATATTCAGGGAGAAAAAACCAACCAAAACAAACAAAAACCAAAACAACAAAACTCAAAAAAACCCAAAACAAAACAAAAAACCACCAACCAGACCCACCAAACCCAAGAAAAAAAACGAGACTGCATCAAGAACTATCACTATTTTCATAGATGCCAGATCTAAACAGACCAAGATATGGGACAGAGGCAAGTTCGTGGAATATTAAAATATTCACAAGATTGGAAAGAATAACAAATAGCTGTTCAAATAGGCACTGCTGCAAGACATGAAATTCACATGCTACACAAAAGGAAAAAGTGAAACCTTTTCACACAATACATGACTGGCCTATGGAAATGTCTCCCAGATGATGCTATGGATGCAAAAGGCAATTTGAAAAAAAAATCACAGAAGGAAAGCTGGAGACCAGATGAGTCTGCCGGAGAACTACCACTGTTTACAAACCAGAGACCAGGTTAGTTGAACTCTTATTTCTCTACTTCTTACACCTATGATATCACCATTCTTGTTTGAAATTAATCATCGGTTCTAATGAACTCTCATTGTTCAAGTAAGAGACAATGACACTGATTCCAACTCATCTGTTTGTAGCTATGCTTCGCACAGTTGGTCATCTGTATAAAATTACTTCCTGTAATTTTTTTAACTGTCAGCTAGCTGCTCTTTTGAGTGGTGAGTTTCTATTTATTTCTCACTATACTACCCTGAAGTTTGCACTTTTCAATATGTGATGCCCTTCTTGCAGCTTGTCATTTGCAAGTGCCCTTGTAAGCTTTTTAAGGGTCAACAGCTTAATTCCTTTATCACTTAGCTGAAATGTACCAGCCTAGTATAAACTGCAAAATATTTCTTAGGTTTCCTTAAAAAGTGCCTCTTTCTTTCCCATTGCTAAACATGGATTCAATTAAAAGATCCTTTAAGTATTCACCTCATCAGCTCTGTCCAGGAAAAGGACAGAAGACACACTCTGCATCCCAACTTTTAATCATCAGTTCTATTGCATTGATACCTTGAAGGAATACTCTCTAAATCTCACTCTAAGGACACAATTAATGCCCCAAAGCAGCACACTGGCCACTCTCACGCTTGCAGTGTTCCAGCCAGTTTTACACATCAGCCCTTCAAAAGAAACATATGAAAACTCTTTGGTACAAAGCTTGAGGTCCCAAAAACAAACCACAATTTATTTGGGGTGTTCAAGTAAGGAACTCGAGGGTTTCTTCTAGGAAGAATCCAAGTTTTAAAAAAGCATGCTCGCAGATATTTAGCAATAATGATCAAGACATTTATCATCTCCAGGCTTGTTGCAATTAATTGCAATGATGAATGAGGGCAGCAATTCTAGAAACAATAAATAGCTCACAAATCAGAAGCCTGTCAGGTTTAGTTGGCAACCTGACTGTGCTCTGCTCAGTTTTCTAGATCCCACTGTGCAAAGCAAACTTCAAAGGTTTGGTAGCAAATGATGAGGCCTTTTATAACATTGGCTCGTGCTGCTTAGGAAACAACTGCTTTCTGAAACCATTGCTTCCCACAACCAATCCTCCAGCAACAGACATAGCTGATTATCCATGAGGAGGGTAAAACAAAGCAGCCAGACTTTCTGTAGCTAGCCCATGGCTAGAAGACAAGCCCTCAACCAGCCAAATCCAACATTTTGGATTCTCAGATTCACATTTCCCGACAAAAATATTAGCAATGATAATGACAGAATCACATAAAACTTGGGAAGAGCAGAACTGTTAGGATGACTTACAAAACAGGAGACAAACTGTCAAAGTACAAGTGAAAAACACCCACTCAACTGATCAGATTTTTCTGCTCAAGATATACTGCCCTGTCACAGCTGCATGGTCCAGAATTCATTAAAGACCCTGCTAGGACCACACTGAAATCAATACAGGAAAATACTGATATGGCTGCATGTGACTGGAGTAAATAGGTATTTAGTGCCACTATCTTGAGTCTTCTGCAGCATCTTTCAACATTGAAAGAATTTTCTTCTATAGCAAAGTTTTCTCCCTAATTCAAAGGCTGATATAATTTGGATGTTAATTCTTATTAACATTTAGAAAGTTCAGTGTCCGGCCAATTCAAAAGTCCAATTTGAACTCTTTTTCTTTCAGAAAGAAAGAAAAACATACAGGTAAAAATTAAAAGTGAAAGCATTTCCAACACTTACACAAGTCTTCATACACCACAGGCTCCAAACAGAGGGCAAAAGTTATCGCTGTTATGATGCACTGAAAAGTAAAGGCTATGCTTGTTTTTGACACCGAAGGCCAACTGACAGAAAGACTGTGGGATACTGTCTTACACTTCCTCAATATCTTCATGTCAAGAGCAAATCAGATACTCTGCATACAATACACATTTATTTTGAATTTAACACAAGCCATGAACTGCCATGCATGGTTTAAGAACCAGCTGTTTGTAGAGAGAGCATGGTATACCTTAAGGTCAGCAGAAGAAAAAAACCCCAAACCCTCCACCTTAATGTTCATGTTAACAAAATGTACTACATATATTTGAAATTGCAACGAGCCACACTTGACTCAGACTCAGTAAGCTGGCAGGAAAACTTGCCAAGTCTGCTTGGCTTGCCAAGCTCCAGGGGTTTGCAGGGCTCAGCTCCAGTACTGCTATGAACAAATGGACCCACAGTTATTAAACCTCTTTTCTGGCTGGAAAAAAGAAATCTTTTCACTTTAACTATTACCTAGCTGCCAAAAAGCTGGAAAAGCTTATTTGTAACTCAGCTACAAAATATATACTTTTCTCCCAAGAAACAAGAGGTCCAATTTAAATGTAAAGAGATTCAGACCTAAGGCTGAAATCTGGGCTGATACATTGCTTTGCTTTATTATAGCAGATATTGCAAAGATGTGAAACCAGTAGGCACCAGGCAAAAATAAACTGGAACATTGCAAACAAAGCTAGCCCATGTTTCCCGCCTTGAAGTGTGGTTGCATTCTTTAAATAAGAAACCCCACTGCTGAAGCACTTGATGCCAGCTGTGATGTGGGCACTTTGCCACTAGAGAAAGGGGAGAGGGGAATAAACCAGAGGTCAGCAAAAGCCAACAGATGGTAATACTTGGTTAATATTGACTTCAGCTGCAGGCAAACTGAGGCTCTCAAGGTAGAACAGTCCTGCATTGCTGTTTTGAGCTACACAGCACATCCACCTGCTCTAGAGTGTATTTTGAGAAAAGATCAAGTGCTTCCAAATAATATTCCCACTTGAGCAAGTTGGAAGGCAATTTTAATTGCATTATTGCTTCATGCATAATTACTGCAAAATAAATGCCTGAAATAGTAGGAACTAATTTATTTAAGCGCTCTAAGGCACTGGGATAGCAAATCATCTCTGTTCTAAATGGCTATATTTATGAAGGCTTGATAATAGCTTAACGAGTACTAGAAGTGTTTTCCCAATTCTGCTAAAGGGCACAGAAAGCTAATGTGGTGCGGGTATCAACAATTGCCACAGGCACCAATTATAGCCAGACTGGATGCCTTTACTATTCAGAAATTAGTCAAATTCTCAAAATATCCTCTCTCACCACACACACATTTTGCATGCTCTTACCAAATAGGCTCATTTACAGTTTGCCCAATAAAGCAGGTTTGTGTGTCTCCTGTGCAGTTCATTAATAATGTATCCTGATTTAAGATCTCTCATTACAAATGTCTCTCTCAACACCAGCCTCTTATTCCTACCCAAATGCTCACAGCTTTAAAATAATCCCTTCATTAGAGAATGTACAGCACCGATTTTATAATGTAGGCAAAGTGTGTTAGTAATAAGATTTGACAGGGTAGGCACGGCTGTCTGAGACTCACTTCATTTGCTGAGGAATATTTCCCTTGCTCCTTTTATTCCCCCCAGTGTTTATTAATTCTTTGCTGAAAACAGATCGATATTTTACAACTGAAAAGCATTTGCTCTAGGCCTGTGCACTCCAAACAAGTGCCTATTCAAGGTTAAAAATCATCTCCAGTCTTCTCTGCCAGTGTTAGCAATTATTTTCAAAGTTTCACACTGCTTTTGTCTCGTTAAAAAAACCGTATGCATTGACTGCAACGCTTTGTCAGATAGATGCTAGAGTAATCATTACAATAGAGATTTCCTGGCTTTAAACACTAATTTATTAAACAAGCATGAATAGCTGTTATTTCTCTTCCTTCTGTTCTGTTACTTCTATTTCTTCTGTTCCTGACTTCATATAGTTTATGCTTCAGCATACTAAAGAGCAGCTTCGTTTTTCACTGTTTACAGAAGAGGCATATGCAGAACATTTTACTCCTTCCTTATAAAAATTTGTTTTATGCTCCTTTTCTTTAACTGATCAGCTGCTAAAATCCTTCCTCCAAAGGACAGGTAATATTCAACAGGAAAGGTAGGCACAGAGCAGAATGGAAGGGGAAGAGGACAAGAGGACCCTCATCCCACACTTGGACTCACAATTCTTACCATTTCAGTCCTCAGAATAATTCTGAAGACTTTTAAAATAAAGTAAGAATTAGCAAAGATGTGGGTTTTTTTCCTCAGTGGTTCTCACTAGAGAACAACTATGCTGCTTATCCCAGGAGTTCTGAGCACTGTAGAAAGATATCACACCTGCAGATGACAAAGCAGCATATGTCAAAATACTTCACCACTAGACCTAGAAAGATTGCCACTTCCAGCAACATTTGGCCCTAAATACATTAATAAATGTATTTAAAAACATGATAAAACATAGCAGGCCATGCCAATGCCTTTTTTGGGCAGCAGGTTACTTTTTTTTTTGTTGTTCCTGGAGTTACATGAACATCTAATGAGTGTGCTAAATTATCCTTTTCATGTTTACCTCACTGGTAAAATGAAGATGCAGCCCATTAGAGCTCATTTTATGGAGCCTTAATATAACTTTATGTAGAGAAAAGGCAGGCTACTTCTCCATCTCTTTTGGTATGAAGTATTCCAGGGACTTAATATTTGTCTAGCACACTAATTGCTGCAGAAGCAAGCCTATGATAATGTGATTAGAAATGGGTCTGCCCTGCCAAAGGGTAGATGTACTTGTCAAAACATGTGGTTAAACTTAGAAATTCCTCAAAATATTTCTCTTTCACAGATATAGACAGCTCTATTCTAAGTTTATTCTTCTTCCTTCCTTGAGTGTTCTGAAGAAAGCTGACACTGCTACAGTAGGATTTTCGTACATATATAGGACACCCTTGAAGTCACAGGACTCACATAGTGACTTGTCATAAAACAAAACCCAACTTGATTCAGTCAAACCCTACAATGATGCAGAGTTTCATTGTATCTGCATAGCCAGAGGTTTCTAAACCCACAGCTAGAAAAGCTACCAGGACTGATGATGCTGGGAATTGCCAATAATTATGCTACAAAGCAACCAGGGTGGCCCGCTCTGGCTAGGAGTCAGGCTGACGGCAAACAAGGCAGGAGCTTGTTGTCCACATCCTCCTCCCATTCCCAGCTTGGGGAATAAGGAGGGCTCAGCTGCTTGGTTGGCAAGCTGGGAACATGATGCCAGGCCACACTGCCTGCTGCTGAGCAAAGGAAACTCATGCTATGGATTCCCAGTGCCATCAGCCTTCCTTTTACAAAGCCACCAACTGTAAAGAAAGGTTTCCACTGACATGGACATCATCCTTATGCACAGCTGCAGTAACTACAGGGTTGGAGTCAACTCAGGCATGTCAACATGTCTTTGTGGGGGCTTTTTTGGTGGGGTTTTTGCCTCTTGGATTTACCTAATCAACTTCTGTAATAGCCCGAGAGTACTAGCACATCACTGTGGAACTGAGAAGTACAAAATGACTATTAACAGCCTATAGTATCTCCTCAGCACATAATCATCAGACTGGTCTTGATACAAGTTACACAACTGTGTAATTGACCCATATCACACACACAAGATAAGGACATGCTACAATACTGTTTTAAATGATTTGCTGACTTTTCTGAAGCTATGTGGTATCTTTAACTACCGATAACATAAGTGCTTTGGATTTTTTATTCCTAATTTGTTCTCTAGTGCTGAAATAAGCAAATGAAAGAAAGAAGTTTAACTATTTATGCTGATAGGTGAGAAAACATCAGTGGTTTCAGGTAACTTATCCACCTGAAATTCTGCTAAGCACTTGAAGTCCACTAAGAAAATACATGACCAATAGCAAGAAAAGAAGTATTTGAAATAGAAGATTAGGGCATTATGGAAGAAAAATTCTATGACTATAAGCCAACTAAGGGCAATAAAAAGAAAGCACAGAAACAGCTACAAAAACCATCAACCAGTCTGGTTCTGGATGCAGAAGCAGAAGGAAAGGCAACAAAACATACAGCGCTCTATGAGTGAAGCCTGATAATGCCTTAAGTCAAAAGAGGGGCTAAACACACTACAGCTCTTCACAGCTGGGATGTGCACTAGGGCTTACTGCAAGCTGAATAAAACATGTCATCACAGAATGCAGCAACATATTTCCACACCTCTCATACCAAAGCAAAAACAGAGATCAGCAGCTACGAGCACATAATCATCCTAGAAATTAGCACAGAAAATCAACACATGCCCTCACTGCAAAACATTCAGTGTATTTGGGTAGGGGAGAGTAGAAATGTAGTAAAGGTTTTTCTGAATGTAGAAGCATTAACCCTTTAGGGAAAGGGTTAACCCTATCAGGAAGGAGCAGGATAGGTATTGAATAAGAGACAGAAATGTATACAATGGTACAATTCATTAAGAAAATGGTACTACTTTTGCTCTTAGTTTCTTTCATTTCATAGCATTGTGTAGCTGGCAGCTTCCATTTAACCTATATGTAGCTTAACAGAGTTACCAACCCACACTGAAATGCATTCATTTATACCTGCATATGACCCAATGAGCAATAGGATAAAAAGTAATAAGGAAATAAATATTCATTTATTGTAGCTAAAATATAATTCTTATTTCCTGGATATGAACCTATGCAATGTGTTAGGTAATCAAAATTATTTATAAATTTCCAAGGACGAGATGCAATCCCAGTACTGACTGAATAAAACTGAGAGTGACCAAGACCCTGACTGTTATTATTCAGCTCCTCTTTTATAGGACATTCACTTCAATTCTTTCCCTTCTTACTTTTATTTGCAGAAGTCCCCTATGTTACAGTTATAAATGCAGGTTCATAGACTTTGCTTCTCTTGTCACCACATAAAGGAATCCTTCTGCAGAGCTGCTGAATTAAGTCTAATAGGAGCACTTCTGTAGCAAGGTCATTTTAGGTCTGGAACCGCAGTCCCTCTAGGATTCCCTGTTACAGCTACGTGAAGGGCCAAGTTTCCCTTGCAAGTCTGTTTTTTCCCCCTTCCTCCCTATGAAATAAAATTCAGTCTCTGTAAGACCTTGAATTAAACTACTTTTATCCAGGAAGTTTATATGAAGTTGCCTGACAGCTTGGAACCCAAGGAAAATAGCAAAATTAGCAATAGAAAAGCCAGACCACTACAGAAACTTAAGCTCATCTTCTGTCATACTGACAAGAGTAAACCCTTACAGGGGTAATCCCAGGAGCAGTCCATGTTTCTCATTACCCACCACCCTATTAGCATTTCAGCACAGAGACAATATTCTAGCCCAAAACTACCAGGACACACAATGCAATCTGGAAAGCTTCCCTGTACTTTCGTTGCATTTGTTCCATTTTTATTAATACATCCATTTTCTTGGCCAATGGGACAATCTAATAATAGACAGGACCTAGCATTTTGTTTCGTCCACAGCTGCTTTTAAGCATGTCACCCCTTTCCTTAAGCTTCAAAACTGGTAGAAGGAAAACTCTGTCCCCTGCTCTCCTTGCCTCTCCTCTCATGTAGGAAATACATACAATATTGGTAACTTAAGTCTACATTTATTGCTTTACATGCTGGCAAAAGCTAAAAGAATTGGGTCCTAAACATCTTTTGCCAAAATACGCAGCACATTGAAAACATGTGCAATCACTTCACTGATAAATTACCTATTGAGGTACTTCTCACTACAGAAATAATGTTTGAACTTCTTTAGGAAAGTGGCTAGCTTGCTTTCCCTGCAAGACACACAAAGAAATTCTTGGGGTGTCTTTAAAGCATTTTCTATATCTTCTGATAGAGTTGTGTACAAAGAAAACCAAAGTTTTTTCTTTGCTAGCTAGGAAAAATATCTGAGAGAAGAAAAACCTATAAGCTCACAAACAGGAGCAAAGAATTCACCTGAGTCCTAAATTCAGTCTAAGATTTCACTACGTGGCTTTAGGGAGGCATTGCACACTCACCCACGACATCAAGCATGCAGAAAAGACTACTTCTTTTTATGTCTCTCCTACAAACACTGGGTAATACAGGAGAAACTATGGCAAGCTGATGATGTTTGCTACAAACCACTTCTTAGTTCCACAGCATTTTGCAAATTTTCAACCAGAGAGAGTTAACTTGCACCGTCATCTTGCTAGGCGAACTCAAGACAGGTGACCAACAAATTGCCCTCAAACAAGGACCAGGGTTATAACTCTGCTTTCTCTTTTTACCAAGTTCCTCAAAACTACAGTAAGATTATACTCAATGAAAATCTGAGACGACACTCATAGGAATGAAGTCTACAAATGAGGTTTGAGCTTTGGCAATGCTCTAAGGAGCAACTCTGAGAATGAAGATGCATTTGTCATCTTTTACACAACACAGAAGAAAAATTATGTTGAAAGACTAGCTACAAGCTTACTTAAAAATTAGCAAATATGAATAAACTGTACAGATATGCATGAAGAGCAAACACATATAAACTTGTACTATTTGTACAAGACTCCAAAGCTATTTTGGACACCAAATGAATTTATAATCCAAGCAGAATTTCCAGAAACTAAGCAGCGTAAAGAAAACAAGTGCTGCTAGCTTCTAATGCTGCAGAAAATGGGAGGAAGGGACATGTGTGTGGAATGCCCCCAAAACCATGATTCCCATGATCCAGCTACAGTTCACATCCCTCTACTGCTCCAACAGCAGCTGTACTTCAGAACTAGACTCAGATGCACAAAAACACCTGAAGAGTACAAGAAGGATAGATGCATTCAATTTCCAAGCCAGATGAATTAAATGCAGAGGAGATGCCTATTTATTCCCTCTTAATGAATTCTCTGGACAGTGAACTCCTCAGAACACAGCAGAGGTTTCAAAAGCCATTCTTCTGTATGGAAACCATATATTATGCAAAAAATTGTCCACCTAAATCATAGTTATAATTTCCTCCTTCTTCCCTTTTCCCTTCATTCTAGGTAGGGATAGAGTACATCTTTAGAAAAGTAGCTCTCCCAGGTACAGAACGTAGCCATTCAATACTTGAATGGAGACACAGCAAGATCTTTTAAAAAAAACCCAAAAGAACCCCAACAACAAAAACACCCTCCCAGCACTTTATATAAATTGAAGGTAACCATAAAATATGACTAATCAACTCTTCATGTCATATGCAATACAGAATCTTTCCTCCTTGGAAGCATGGATCAGTGTTCCTAAGATCTTGGTTACTCAGGAAAGGGCTGAGCTCCCTGAAGGAGCATCTCAGTTCCACAAAGAAATGCAAATGTTAACTCAGCATAAGAGTATCAAGACAGTCATACTCATTCAAACAAATGGCCAATCCCAACTAGATTCATATTTTTAAAAGCACATGCATGCATTTCAAGCCCTAGGAAAAATTATGAACCACGCAGTCTCCAGGTACTCACTCAGTACCTGCAAATATGCAGCTCTGTGGATATTCCAAGTCTTCTGCACCTTGCCTATGCAGCGACCTTCATAGTTCTATTCCTTTGTGACTTTCTTGTTTCCTCTTAAGTCCCCATAAGTGTCCTGCAACAGTATCTTGTTTTAAACACAAATTAACCTTCAGGTTAATCCATGAGAATGAATATAAATTGATGTTACATGTGCCATACTGTGAACTTGCCATATCAAATGAATGCTCTTTATTTGCTGTAAGGGTACTTTGTTCTTCATTTTTATAATCATGGGATACTCAGAGTTCCTGATGCTCAAAAGGAGTCATATAAATTGATTTCTTCAAAGAAGCACCCTATTCTTTGAAAAATTACCCAAAAGCAGACCTCACTTCACGTTGCATCCTCCCTTACATCTCTGGTTGCATCTCTAACAGCAGATGGAAGGGAAAAGCTTGTCTGAGGTTCTATAGAATCTAAGTACGTCTTCCTGTCTGTGATCCGTTTCTTGATATGTGAACTTGAACTCTGGAAACATGTAAAATGATCGCATTGTACTTCTGGGGACAGTCTAGAACTTTTGACTACCTGTGTCAAGTCCCATCTTTCTTGTTTTCTCTCTTCAGTCTGCCGTTGCTTTATGATTTTGGGCCTGAAACTTGTAATGATTGTCCTTGGTATCAAGCTGGAAAAGGAATTGTTCTGTTACCTACTCTGTGAAGAGAGCTCACTAACATTTAATACGAAGCTCAAAACTACACACCTAGGCAGCACAGAATATGAAAAATATGAAAGCTAAAACTCAAGGCATCACAGTGGTTTATTCCTACCTGGCTAGGAAGGGAAAGGACCATTATAAACAGGACACCAGCGAGTCAAAGTTGGGAGACTGCCTTGCCACAAATTTCAACGTGTCAAAAAGCTGGTTAATTTGCAATATCAAACACTTTTGTGTAACAGGCTTTTTGTCAACTCCACCTACAAAATAGGGCTGTATACAAAACAGAGTGGTATCCCAAATCTTTTGGGGCCAGAATAGGGGAAAAAAGATTTTTGCTAAATAACGGCCCTAAGAGGTAAGAGAAGTAGTCTTTTAATCTAAACATAAGAAAGATTATCCAGTGGCAAAAGCATTTAAGCTATGAAATGCTTTTCACTGCATATGGTCCACAGGTAGTCTGAGGGTTGTCACCCTCAACATATGTAGTCCTTTAAACCATGTTGGTAGACTTAGTACCCTCAAATATCCTCTTATCTTGTTCTACATCCACAACATGAGACCTCAATTATGCTGTAAACACAAACTTTGTTCTTTCCAGCCCTTTCAAGTTTTGTGAAAAAACTCCACACAGCTGGCCTGCTCGGACCAAGCCCAAAGGGCCACAAGGCAGTCAACCTACTATTCCTCCAGATGCTGATGCTGGGCAGTGTGGATACAAGCCAGTTGGTATCTATGAGACTGATAGCTCTCTGGAAGAACTGGAAAATACAGCATAGCCATTGCTTCCTCAAAAGACACCAGAGACCAACCTAGAATTGAGCAAAGCAAGCCAGCCTTGTGTTGCATAGGGCTCTCCCAGCCTCCAGTCTCTTAGGAGCATTTTCTCAGAAAGTGTCATTTCAAGTCCAAATAGAGTATCACAACAGACTTGATGTTTCATTTAAGATTATCGTCTATACTGCATCACAACAATCAGCTTAATTTTAAATGCAGGTTTTAAATCTGTGGAACAAACTATCTGGGCTATCATTTCAGTTTAAATCAGGCTTAGAGCATTCACAGAACATTTGGAACCAATTTAAGTGGATTTACAATCACATCACAGTTAAACCACTGTAACTTCCTTGTGTAGACAAGCCTGTATGGCAGGCAAGGGAACATTTGTTTATAGTTTGGATGACTGTATGAAAGAGGATGTCAAAAATAGGCTTCAGTGTTTGGGGATTTTAGCTCTGAAACTTGAAGGGGGTGGCAGGGAGCTTGTTATTATATTTGTGCTACTCAAATATTAGAAGAAATTTTAAACCACTTTACATTGGGTTCTGTCTCAGTCACTCAATTTTAACAATAGAGAATACACGCAGCCACATCCAACCACTTGTGGAGAAATACATCCAGAATTTACATGTCAGACTCTCTACCCTTAGTAAATGACATGTTTTTCAGGTAAATTATAAATATAAATAATGTTTTTAACCCAAAACTTTTCTTTTCATCTTGCTTAATCCCCAGAAATAGTAACCAATCAATTTTCATTGCTGTAACGTTAGCTCTTCACATCATTTTTAAGATGGCAAGTTACTTGCACTAGTGATCTTGTCATTCAGAAGTTGCCATTTAAAGTTGAGGTTTTATTCCCCTGAAAACAACTCAATGAGGAAAAGCCTCAGTCTCAGAGCCACTGTGTGTATGACATTGCTAATTCCTGGGCTGCATGAGGCTAGAAGACCTTTGCAAGGTGCTGACATAGAAATGTTTGGTCCTTGGTGCCTTCCATCACTCCTCGGGAGTTACCCTCTGTCTTGTTTGTCTTACTAGAATCAGGTTCTAGCATAAACGCATGTTCCTTTTGTTCGGATACTACAATGTCCTAATTGAATACTACTCAATATTTTCCTCTTGAGGAAAAGAAGATTTGACAAGTTAGGAAATATTTCCTAATGTAAAGGCTACAAGCAGCTTGAATTTAATCATCTGAATTACTACGTAATCAACATCCTCTCTTTAGGGTCAAAATATTTTTTATGCTTCTGAAACAGAGCAAAAGTTAGTCCAACTTCCAACTGAAATAACCACCCTGCTCCCAGAAGTGCAATGCAATGATTTTGCATGTTTCCAGAGTTCAAGTTGAGATACCAAGAAACAGACCACAAACAAGAAAACATGTACTTAGATTCTACAGAAGTTCAGACAAGCTTTTCTCTTCTGTCTGCTGTTAGATATACAACCGGAGATGTAAGGGAGGATGCAACGTGAAGTGAAGAATAGTCAGGTCTACTTTTGGGTAGTTTTTCAAAGAACAGGGTACTTCTCTGAAGAAATCAATTAATATGACTCCTTTTGAGAATCAGGAACTCTGAGTATCCCACGATTACAAAAATGAAGAACAAAGTACCTGTACAGCAAATAAAGAGCATTCATGTGATATGGCAAGTTCACAGTATGACACATGTAGCATCAACTCACATTCATTCTCATGGATAAACCTGCAGCTTAATTTGTGTTTAAAACAAGATACTGTCAGATTTCCCCCAAACAACAGGGGAGGAAAGAGAATACTGGTAGCTACAGGTTTTAATTGCACTCAGTGTTAAGGTCTCTCATATGAGAAGTGACACACAACCCACAGAAAAGTTGTTTTTCATTTGTATGGAAATCTTAAAACCTTTCAAGGTTATTTCTAATATTCTTCCCAACATAGCACTAGATTTAGAATTATAACCAACAATTTCAATGTTTTATAAAGCAGAACCACATACAGTGAAGTAAACCCATTGCCACAAAGCAATTTATATCTTCACTAATTTAAAAAAAACAACGTACGAAAGTACCTCACAAAAGCATATTGCAAGCTGTTTTCCATGACTGAAAGGTCTCCAGCTTGCCATAGCCATTACAGACATCTTTCTTTTAGCCTGCTCTGCATGCCTTACCATCAACATGACACAGATTACAAGCAAATTATAAAGATTCTAGTGTTCCAAAAAGCCACCAAAGACAGTTGTATCACAGCAAAGTGAGTAGCTCACCTTTCCACAATTACATTTTTAGTAATTCCTCCTACATCTTATACCAGGTTAACACAAAACCAAACCTTTGCCAAACTGATAATACCTATGAAATGACACCATAGGTGACACTACAGTATAGTAATACGATCAAGTTACTTACATTTATGGAAATCTTAAAATAACCTCTTAGCTACACATAGCTTAGTTGTTGGCATTTGAAGGCAAACCCAAACCTTGCTCACAAAAGAAGTTTTACTAACATCACTACCTTCCTGTCAGCATCAAAATACAAAAGACAGGGAAATAGCAAGGTTTACAACTCTGAAATAGGTGTGGTTTTTTCCAATCCTGGCACTTGAACTGTGTAAAAATTCACCTGAGATAAAAGAACCAGTAACGAGAAAGCATTTAGTCTCCTCTAAAATTTAGCATCTGAACATTCAGATGGGTAACCTGTTAGAATTTTTGACAAAAAGTAAAAAAAAAAATTGAAAAGTACAAGGGGAAAAAATGTTAAAATACTTAAAAAGGAAAAGGGCCTTGCGCTTAGCAGTGGTTGCTGCTGAGAGAGCAGAGTGAACAGAAGCTTTTGGCTTTTTTTTTTCACTGTTTTTTAAGTAAAGCTGACTTATAAGCCTTCTGCAAAGAGTTCTATAGTTGAATAATTTAGCCCATGGATGATGCTTTATTAATGGCATGCTTCAGACACCATCACTGGAAAACTGGTTAGAAGCCCAGATGTCTGGTTTAAGACCATTTTTATTTCCTACATTTTCAAAACATTGCATGGGGCTTTAGCTGCACGATTCAGATGAACTTAATGAGAGTCATGCAGCTATGCCTGCATATGCTGCTTTGAAAACAGAGAAGCACTAGTTTGAGTTCTGCTTTTCTGAAGCTCTCCCTGGAGTGATTTAAAGGTGTTTTTTCCTCTCAGTCTTTTCTCTAAAGGTCTTCTACACTTCATCTCACCATGTCTGACAGATAAAGAACTGAAACTTTGTACACCTCATTTTTTTGAAGACTCCAGTACTCTGGCCTTGTGTGGTACCATGAAACCAAACAGTAAACTGCCAGGCAATAAAATTTAGCCTATTGTGTGTATGTGCTCAATTTAACTGGAAAGAGTTACTTCAAAGCAGAACAATGCAGTGGGCACTGACCAGAGTTACAACTTGGTATCAACATATGTTATTTATTATGATTGATTACTGCTTACTGTAAACCATTTTAATACCCACACACGATCAAATATAAGATAGGTTATTCAGGGTCAAACCAAAATTCAGTATATATATTGTATTACACATCACATATCTCTATTAGAAAGCCACAACATAAATCACACATTGAATAAAAAGAGAACTATACATATGTATAATTTACAAGCTATTTAATAAAATAATTTTGCTGTATTTCTATTGGTAAGATACAAGAATATGATTTCTGTAGTCTCATTTTTTCAAATAGCTGAAAATACAGATTTTCTGATTTTCTTCTATTTTCTTTAGCATGAGTGTAAATCTTCCCCTTTCTGAGTTCATGAATTGGCTGATAAAGCAAGGGCCTGTCCCAGTCAGGCAGCACTTTGCAAATCTGCCTTCAGGTCCAAACAGATTAAACCTGATAAATAATCAGGACTTCACTCGAGCCTCTCAATTCTGCAGTGACATTGCAACAGAAGAGTAAAATGGAATTTGAAGACTCATTTTTACATTTTCAGTGCTCGTATTTTATAGAAATAAATTATACAAGACACCATGTAAATACTTAAGTTTGTAACAAGTGCTGAGAGAAAGAACAAGCAACACAAGCAGAATCACTTCAGGGAAGCCTAGATGAGAAAACACCTAAATACTGTGAAGGGAAAAGATCACCTGTGGTAGGCCAGCAAGAATAACTCTAGAGAACAAACAAGGCTCCCTTTCCTTCCTATAGGAAAGACTGACATGTACACCAACACTAATGAGGCACAAGCTACCCTTCTGAATTGTGTTTACAATCTATGTGACAATGACAAAAGCCATGATCCCCTAGAAAACACCCCCCAGAAGTTTAGAAATCCTCCTGATCCTGACCAGTGGTAACATGATAGAGAATATCACTGGCATGACAATGAGCCTCTAGGGCTCATTACCTTCTTGTAGGGTTTAGCTGGAATGGCATCTTCAAGTTTCCTGCATTTCCTAAGAACCCTGACCTGGGCTCTAGAGAGACTCATTCTTACTAAAAATGCACACACAGTACATCTTGTGTCACCCTAATGACAATCTGTCATCCTTCAGGAATTCCCTAGTTGTCAGTTTTGGATATTATTGATTAAATTATTTAGTGCACTGAAACACTATGGAATAAGATCTTTCTATATTCAGCTACATTAGGTTTTTGTATTCTTTATGGGTTTAAGCACATGTCCAAAAACAGGTTGGAAAGATAGGCAAACAGCCTTGAGTGACCAGTGCATAGAAAAGAGTATGAAACTGCCTTGATTCTTCCCCAAACAGTAAGTATGGTATTTCTTTCCGAATTTAAGTGACTTCAGAAAACAAATGGTACTGAAGGGCAATTTTCTGGTCTCTACCAATGAGATGGCCTTTCAACAAAACTGTCTTCCCACATTACATCAATATAATCTAAAAAACATGCATATTTTTTATTCATGAAAAATATGTTAGGAAAAATCAAAATGCAGAATCTTCAAGCTCTTCTTGACCTTTATGTCAGTTGTTTACCTTCAACTTTATAATACTATGTAAAGTAAGCATCAGTACAACAGAGAAGTGACCACAAATGACTTGTCGCTGCAAAACGTTGTCATTCCAGGAAAAAAGGACAGAGTGAGATGCCTGAAATTTTTTTCTTTTCAACAACACCAAGTAGGAACATTTTATACTCACCACAGAGGCAATTCATTTGGCTGCATAAGCCAATTTTCCTAAGGCTACGCATATATTTTAGAAGACTTTACTCATACCATAAAATTCAGTAAATAATTCTTGATTCAGATTTTGGGAAAAAAACACCACAAATTTAAATACTGAAAATATTAATTACAATTACCTTGTTCTACTCTATTCCTTTTAAATTTTTATTAGCAGCTGATTTCTTTTAAAGATGGGAATACTGGGAATTACCAAATCTGACACGCTGCAACTATAGTCTCCTGTTGTACATACAATGGGGATTTCAAAACAGTTTGGGAGCAGGTTTAAGCAAGAGTAATGCAAACATAGAAATAGCTTCTCTTTGAGAAATACATCAAGGATACAAAGAGACATATGCATCCAAGGGATTCAGTTCAAAAGGCTTTTCAGGAAATAGCTGAAATTCACTAATCATTGATAGAATATGCTAAGCTATTAATTCTCAGATGGAACTGTGCTGGATTTCCAGCTGTTTGAAGCACTAAACAGAGACCTGTAAATCTGTTTAAATTTTAGTATTACTAATACTACGTTGGTTTTTTTTCTGCTCCTCTTCCCCAACATAGTGAAACAGCTGTGACTGACAACTTCTTTATAAAGGTACCTTACTGCTTTAAGCAGACATTAAATATTTTTATGGTTGGTAAAGCAAGACACTTTCAGGTGGAGCGCACACTCAATTCAGAAGGAAGCCTTTTATGGTTTGGAAGGAAAAAGCATACGAGTGCGACAGAAGAACACATATTTCTAAAGCAATGCCTTCAACCTCCAATATAGTTGCCATCAGCCTCAGAAGATATAGCAGTGAGCATCTTTACAACGCTGGTATTACCCCAAATTATTTTTCAGGACTTCCTAGAACAGTCTGGCAAAAACAGGTACTTCATGATTTTGGGGACACTGCTGTACGAGCCAGGCACTCACTGGGGAAAGTGTACATCCCTCAAAATTTACAGCTCTGCAAGTCTCAACAAGAGATGATAAGACGTATTAAATTTTATTTTTCACACCATTATCTCACAAGATTGCTCTCAGTCCGAAAGTGCACAAGTCAAGGCCAGGACAACTTCATATTTGCAAGGGAAGCAGGAACTATTTAAATGCAATACAATAGCCATTGCTTAGGATATCATTCTTTCATATACTGTTAGGCAGGCAGCCATCTGCCAAAACTGCTTCTTGAAATGAGATACATACTCACTACAGAAGTTTATGTGACTGATGCCAGTGGGGAGGGGGAAATAAGTGAAGCCTGGCAGGTCAAGATCTGTTTGTCCCCATTTATTAGAATTAAATAGTAATTGCCTTCTGTTCAAACAGAAGAGAGCAGACATTTGCTGCCCACCAGAGTGGCTTCCAGCTACACCTCCAAATGGAAAAATATGATAATTAAAGATTTTATCTATCTTCATTATTTTTAACGTGACAGCAGATGTAGGAGTAACGCTAGAATTTATATAATAGAAATGTATGCAGCAGCAACTTTCCTTACAAATGAGAAACTTTACCATGGGCTCACAACCCTAAGTGGAGTTTATTGTACCCAACACTTGCATCATTTATTGCTGCTTTGGAGCTGCAATAAAAACGTAAAAATGCAAAAAAATAGAGCTTTGCATTTTCATAGGAAAGCAATAACAAATTTAGTAATGAATCTCAAGCAGATACCAATGTGGGTAAAGGGAGCACTTGAAACGTCTCAGACATGATTCCATACTGACACACCAGTGAAACAAGTACGAAGACAGAATCAGTCAATACAACCAAAACACTGGCCCAAGAAACCACAGTCAGTCACCAACACTCAGATTATGATGCAGTCAGATACATGAAGGGTGACAGGCAGTAACCAGTGAAATTGTGCCAAGTTTCTCCAGAAAAGCGCTCTCAGGAGATCATAATTTACTGATAATAATGTACTGGCAATTGCTCTATAGGGAACAAAGTCATATAAAAAAAAAAAATCAGGCTTTTGGGCAGACAGACTTTTGCTCATGAGTAGTTCTCAGCAAGCATGGTTATCCTAACAGTGAGCAGGAAAAAGTCAGTCACTGGAAACAATGCAGGTACCAGCAGTGCATTTGGGGTGCCAAAATCAGCATGCTAAAAGTTGCATTATTCTGTGTGTTACCCTTTTCAAAATGCAAACAAGGTAAAGACTTCAGGGCTAAAGAGACAACAGTTGTTCTCCACAGGAAGCAGGGAAGTGAAAAGGGAGAGCTTTGTACCTATCCAGATGCCACCTCCCCTCCCTCCCAACCACACTGGGCTTTACAAACCCCACAGAGACCCTTCACAGACCACCAACAAACATTCCCCTTCCTTCACCAGCTCCAAGAAAGGAAGGTTTTCCAGGCTTACTTGTAATTTTTTACATTCTCAAAAATCAAATATATATGGATTTTTAATCTGAATCCCTATTTTAAAATGTTCCACTTTCCTTCTCATGTCTTCCCTACACCTTCTCAGCAGTATCAGTCAGTTTGAAGAGAATGGCAACACTCATGTCTGGCATCCCTTGAAGCAACATTCCTGCTTCTTATTCTTCTAGATTTATTGCTCCTACCTTCTTATTTCACCATCAACTCAGCATAAATCAGGGGCTGCTTAAAAAGCAGTAGTAACTGCTTCCAGAGAAATACAGTCTGCCAGAACTTTCTCTGCTATCATTTTATTGCTCCTCCACTGCAGAAATAGCTTGTCCTTTAGCACAAACCAGCTCCTCCTTGTTGCCCAGATGGCCTAACACACATTCTTAAAGATTTCCACATACATACACCCCACAAATCACACACTACAAAATCCAGTAATGGTGCATATATCTTGCTAAAATGACAGTCTGTGATGCATTCTCAGTGTCTGAGAGATCACAGCTTCTATATACACACCAACAACATGTGACTGACATAGGGAAAGGTTTTTTTTATCAGATATGTCTTTGGGATCAACTTCCACTTTTCAACTTCCTTGCCTCTTCTTCCTCAGGTCTGTGTTTGGAATGTTATTGAGTAAAAGATACCCTGATAGCCCAAAAGGGAAGAATTGTTTCACTTTAAGTTCCCAAGCAGTTATGCCATTGAGATTACTAGGGATAACATGAAAACCAATTTATGCTCTTCATTTGCTCTACCTCTCAAAATTTTCTGTCTTTTCTGCAGACTTCCATCTTAGCTTACTAAAATAACATGTGAAGTCTGACAGAATTCTGTTCCTCTGTCAGAAGAGGTGGTCCTTTCTCTTGTCCAAGGGCTCCTGTGTACATCAGGAAGGTCATGTGGCTGAATTCTAACCTTAAAGAGCCCATCCTACAGCTGTGCAAACACTAATGCCTTGGCAAGGAAGAGTGGAAAGAACACATCCCTGGGGAGACATGAAGACCAGACTGCCCTTTTTAATGGCAGTGCACATCCATGTTGGATTAAAGCACAGTCCAGCTGTGCATTCAAGTGATGGTGAGAGCACAGCCCAGTGACAGCTACAGCAACATCCATGACAGAGCAGGAGGGACTGGGACCTCCTGAGGGAAGTGGCACCTTGGAGCTGAGCATTGCACAAAGTTCCCCGTGGAGAAAGCTGCTGGACCCACTGCAAGAACATGGCATGGTACCACCAACACAGACAAACAAGGATTAATAATGCCACTATAAAAGTCACAGCTTGAAATTTCCTAGATATCATGCATTTACATATTCAACAACAACAAGCAAAAGAAAAGCAGGGGAAAGTGGAGCAACTCAGCCCTCTGTCCCTACACTGTCCATTAATCAGGACATATTAATGGGCATAAACACATTTCTGAATAGAACAAACCCACATGTCATTTTTAAGACTAATGAATACAAGCTGACACAAAGCACAGGCTGAGTGTCACATTGCTTTGCTGTTCCAGACACCTGTCACTCCTTGGCAACAAAAGGGAGAAAGGGTCAAGACACTGTTGCAAAATGAAAAGGAAGACTCACTTTTCTGCCAAAATTGAACTTGACAGGAACCATCATCACAAATAATGCTGAGAGGTTCAGGTGTTCCTAACTAGTGAAGGTTTAAGCTTATGCTGCTATTGAACTGTCTATGCACTTTAGTCAGTTACCATTAATAAAATCAATCTGCATTGCCATTCACTAACAAAGACAGCATTGTTTGGGGATGGATGAGAAAACACAGTATGAAATTTCTTTTCTAACATATATAGTATTTATGCTGTTCATAATATATACTTTTTCTGAATCCCTGCAGAAGCTAGATACAGCTAAGGCTAATAGATTCCATCTCCTCCCTTTCCAAATACATCCATGCAAAAACAATTAAGGAAAGAACTCCTGCAAGAAGAAAGAAAGCAAAATAATTTTGTCACGTTTAAAAGCTGGCAGACCAGGTTTTGACCTTCTTCACTCTTCTGAAAGCAGGAAGCCACCAGTGGTTCTTCATGTCTTTGTCTTGATGGAACAGAAATGGATTCTAACATATACCCAAACACTCATCAAGAACAGTTAGCTTTTGTTTTTCCACAGAATGGGCCCCTCTGCTTTTTGGAATATAGTTTTGGGGTTTTAGCTTAAGCCCATGATTACTGACATTTATATTCTACATTTCAGTATACCCACAAACATGTGTTAAGAAGATGGTTGTTTCAGTCTGTAAGTATTCGTCCTGAATCTCCTCTCCCTCATCTGACATAGACCTCATTTCACTGGGCTGTGAATCCTGGCTCAAAAACCCAAAAAATGCCATTGGTCCAGGATGCCTTTACTGCACAGCAGTAACACTCTAATTGCAATGGCTCACAAAAGAATGAGTTTCAAAATAGTGAGGAAAAGTAAGAAGGCAACATTATGAATCATCAGTGGAATATAAGGGACAGGAACTACAACTGACTAATTTTTGACATCTTGGTAGAGAAAAGCTCAAAATTAATACTATCAGTAAATAGCTCAATTTGTTATTTCTAGTGCATTTTAACATGTTTTAAATTATTTTGTTGAAAAGAGACAGAGGAGATGTACAGAGTTACAAAAAGCAATTGCACACTCTCTAGAGCACAGAAATAGCCAGAAGCATATCAACAGTCATAGCTATCTGCAAGGACTCAACATCTCAGTACAGAGGGAAAAGATAACCTGTTTTGGACAGGTTACTCAAAGCTTTCACACCTGCTGTGGGCTGTCACAAAGGCCAATGCTCCTAATGACTACTCAGTTAAGTGATCCAGGATTCCCACATGGGAAGGGAGACTCCCAAGAGCACTGAGTGACAACACCTTTTTTTAATGTCCCTAGCCACTAGGGACATTAGAGCTCTATCTCCTGACAGGGCAGTGTTGGGGGTTACATGTTTTTTTGTTTTTTTTTTTCGTTTCTTAGCTATTAGAATTTTTCCCATTTAGCGGAGAGAAAAAAAAGCCTGATGGCTGGTACATCATCGGTACTTTAAAAGACAAAAGGATCGGCTGAGCCCCGGGGGCAGTGGGGAGGGGAGCGGTTTTTGTTTTTGGGTCCTTCTGGGAGGGCAACACAGACACTCTCGGAGCTGTTTCTGCTGGGAGAGGAGGTTTTTTGCCATCATCCAGACGGAGCGGCTGTTCCTTNGGGTTTGTGAGGCACCGCCTCTCCTCCACGTTTTTTTCCCATCTCGGCCGAGACGGGATCCCTGTTCTGTTCCGTTGTTAATACTGTAGTTATTGTTGTTGGTTTACCTTTATATATATATATATATATATATTAGTAAAGAACTGTTATTCCTATCCCCATATCTCTGCCTGAGAACTCCGTGTTTTCGAGATATAATAATTCGGAGGGAGAGGGTGGGGGCTTACAATTATTTTTCTGCCTTCCCTGACAGATAACTGTCTCTAAAACCGGGACAGGCAGATAGCTCTCGGATCAAATACAGTCAAACCACTGAACTGGTTTTACAGTAAAAGCACATTTGAAAGCACCACCTCTGCTGCTCCAGATTTACTCTGATCCTGGAAGACATAGTATAGTTTTTACCTCTGACCCTGCTATAGTAAAAAAATTTGGATCAAGACCATGAACTTGGGCAAACAAACACTCTAAAGTTATACTCTAGATTTTTTTCTTCGACAAACTGTGATATATTTTATTTTAAATCCTTCACATGCATTTAAACTAGGTTACAGATGCCTTTTATGCATCCCAAGATAAAACAATCTCTAGTGGTTAATTAGTGAAACTGGAGAGAGGTATTTTTATCATTAGTGCTCATCCAAGTAAAATGGCAAAATTATTTTCTAGCAGCATTTAAAAATGGAATCTGTATTCAGTTAAATTTGTTCTCTGCCCTAGCTTCTTTGGGTCATGAGCATATAAACCCAAGAAACCTCAAAATAATCAGGACCAGCTCAGTTCATGATACATGCACTGGAAAGAAATTCTATATTCCAAAAATTCAGTGACCCCACATTCCTGAGTTAGCATTCAGAAGGATTTTGGCATTGTCTATTAAGTGGTATTAAGACACCAGGAGTTATTAATTCATTGACTGCATGCATCTGTACTAAAAGGACTCCTTAGAAAATCTGATTGTTAGAAACATACTCCAGCAGTGCCTCCAAAGATGCCAGAAAAATGCCCTTATCAATTAGAAATGAAAAGTTGCCAAAGAGACTGCTGTTGGAGCTCAGGTAAAATTAACTTTTTTGCTTACTTGCCAAGAACGAAGAGGCAAAGTACGAGTAAAATCCTTTGAGATGATAAAACTGAACAAAACTCAAAATGTTTCAGGGTTATGATCAAGTCTCTTATGCTCAAGAAAATACCAAGCTGTAGCCTGACCTTACTGCTGGCAAGCAGCTGGCAGCCAGGCAGACTTCAGTTCAGGCAAGGGAAATTCAGCCCACACAAACCAGCACTCTGTGTGCTCACACAACAATATCCTAGCACATGGCTTGGAACAAATAAACTCATTTTAGATCCAAACAACTGCCTGGAAAGTAGAAAATGCAATTACTATTGAGTCGCTTCAGTGAAACTGCTCACAGGCAAGCCACCATGCATTTCCAAAAGTGGGCTCCAAGCTGAATTCAAGGCTGTGAAATTGCACAAAAGCATGACTTGTGAATCAGCATTAGACCTTCTTTGCAGCACTTCCAAATCCTCTGTCACCCTGCAAAGCGTTTGACAAAGGGCTGCAGCAACCACACCTAAGCTAAGCAGTGTTTTTAAATAAGATGATAACATCTGAGTTTAACTACAGCAAAGACAGCTAATTGAGTGGTAGTAATTCTGCTTTTCCCTCCCCTACAAGGCTGAAATCTCCCAAGCCGTATTTAAGTAACAGAACACACACACTTACATGGCCATTTTAATGCCAGTGCCTCAAAGTTAACAGGAGAATTACGCTCGCTATTCCAAACTGTCAGCAGTCACTGTCACCAAGGCAAGTATTCCTCAGCCTCCTTTCTAAGCATTGTGTACTGCCATTCTCAAAATCACTGATCTCTCTGGTAACCAGCAGCAGGACTCGAGGGAATGACCTGGAGTTGTGTCAGGAGAGGTTTAGGTTGGATATTAGGAAAAGGTTCTTCACTCAGAGGGTGGCTGGGGACTGGAACAGACTTCCCAGGGAAGTGGTCACAGCACCAGCCTAGCAGAGTTCCAGCAGTGTTTAGACAATGCTCTCAGGCACATGGTGTAATTTTCTTGGGGGTGTCCTGTGCAGGGCCAGGAGCTGGACTTTGATGGTCCTTGCAGGCTCCTTCCAACTCAGTTTATTCTATAATTCTATGAAAGGCAAGTAAATTGCTAGAAACGCATTTTGAAGATTGCTATTTAGAGCAATGAGGTACAGGTATAAATGCAGAAACCATTTGAAGACTCATGGCTTATCTAGCAAAAAAGCACAACAGACAAAAAACCCTGTGTAGGACCTTACTTTGCTCGCATTTGTTCCAATACAGATGAGGAATGTCTCTACTAAAGGAAGTCCATTTGTAGGGGTATAGGCCAGAAAGAAAATCAGCACAGGCCCAAAGGATGTATTTGTGAATAGATGTATTACCATATATGCATCAATGTATCCGTAGTGTTTGATTTAAATAAAACTCTCTCAAAATCACCCCTTCAGTGCAGAACAGCATTGCTAAACTCAGCATTCAAGTGCTAAGCACAAGTAATTCCATTATAAGGTTTATTTACACTTTCAACACCAGCACAAATTTGAAATTTAGCTTTCTCTGTACCAACAAGTAATGTCATGTGCATTGAATTAGCCTAGATGAAAGTATTTTTTATTAATATTTTTTATTTAAACAACCAGTTATCCAATACTGAGTCAGAGCAGTCAATGTTTTTCAAGTCAATGCTCAAGGCCATAAGAGAAGTTATATTTTATGTGAAAACTTTTAGCCTTTGGAAAGAAAGCTGGGCTGCAATTATCAACAATGAACTCTTGAATTTCAAAGCTCGTTTTGTGATGAAAAAAATCTAGGCTTGGATTTTCCTAACTTCCATAATACAGGTTTACCTTTTCTAGTAAAAGCATCTTCACATTAGGCAATCTCTCTTCTAAACGTGAACTTGTATTTTTATTGGTGATATAGTTAAAGTGAAAAAAACATTTACTGATAAAAGGATTCTGGCTTTGAAGAATACATTGCTCTGGAGATGACTAAATGTTTCACATTGAATGTCATCAAATTTAGAGAAAAAAATTACCATTGATTTGATATTAGCCCACCAAATTAAGAATTTAAGATTTTTTCACACCAAATTAAGCATACATTTTACCAAGGGGGGAAAAAATCCCGTGCCATTCATATTTCTCTTCTGTAAATGTACACAACAAACTGATCTAGGTATTAAACATACTCTGTATCTAATAAAATATCAGAGTAGATCTCTTCTTGAAGTGATCTATTGCAGTGTGTACTGAACCTGATGGGTGTTTCATCTAGAGAATTTGAGACCACACAAAGGATCCTGATTTATCATTTATAATATCTGGAATGTTATAAAATTACAGGTTGTGTTGGTTGCAGGGTGTAATCACGGCAGTGCTCATAAATTCAGAGCAATGCTGACAGTTTCCATCATGCTTGGAAAAAAATCAGACTCAGGTGTTAGATAGCTGGGCCAACTTGGTTTTCTGGGAAGATAAACTACTCTCTCATGATTCACTGTGAAGTGCACAGCACTACAAAAAGAAAGGAAAATTAGCACAGATTTATCTTCACGACTGATTCCTTGGAAACTCTTGGGATTAACATGCTCAATTAGGAAGGCAAAAAACAAGAAGTCAATCATGGATTAAAGTTGATGAGATCAGCCTATACACAACGCTGAATTTCTTCAGACAAGATGGGGGTTGAAATAGAGAATAAATTGTCAGTAGCAGCATATAAACCAGGTAAAGAATTCAGATACATTTTTAGGAACAAAAAGCAAAGGACTACCTGTACAATTTTAGATTAGATTAGAAAACTGTATTTTACAATATTCCAAGAACTTTGGCAGGCTCCCTGTAGAATCTATTTTCTGTAACTATTGCTACTAAAGAATGTTTTATTGACTTGGAGCCTGCAATCAGCTTTTTTGGTGGGCAGGAAGGGGATAGTGTTCTGTGTTGCCCTAGGTCTTCTCCAAGTTAAACCTGTGTACTGTACAAGGCTGATGACAAGTGCCAGAGAAAAACACGCACATATGCAAGACCTATTTTTCCACAAATTATTGAAATACAATGCTGAGTTTCACAAGCTTTGTTCCTCACACTGTCTTCATTCCTGTGTTTTCCACATCTTCCAAGTTCTGTACTATATCCACCATAAATATTCTGCACTTTTTGACCTGATTAACATTACCCGCGCTGAGAGGTTTGGAATTATTTTCTTTTATGTTTCAGAAACAAGTAAGAACAGAATAAGAAAATATTCTCTTTCTGGATAGGATTTAGTTACCTTAAGACAGACATCTCAGTACTGCTGCTTTAGACAGGTGATGTCCCAGGTCCTGTGACATACCTGCCAGTCCCATACTGCTCTCCATGAGCCCCGAGCCTCCACAAAGGTTACCAACACAGACACTACATACATTTCTCTCAGGCATCTAATTTAAACCTGATACCAATCTTAAGGACACTGAATCCCACCTTTTGTCTACCTGAAGGTACCTGTCTACAGAGATGGTGTCTAAGTTACTTATTCAGGATATTAATGCATTTGTGAGAATCCAAGCCTAGATTCCCAAATGATATAAAATGGAAGTTGCACACACATTCCTCCTTTGCTTCACCCTGATAAAGCATTGTGCTCAGCTTACCACACCGAGTACATGCACAGAAGCAACAATTATTAAATGCCTACTGGCATTTAAAGTATTTGAACAGGCAACTGACTAATTTGAATAAGAAGACAAGATAGCTAGCTGCCTTTTTTCTTGTTATCCTTGTTAGAAAGTTTTGCAACCAGATGTTCTTATCCTTAATTTAACACTGGGGGAAAAGACTGCTCTTATTTTTTAAGGAAGTTGCTTTATATGACAACAATTACAGCACTTCAGCCCTCAACTTACTGCAAAAATCCCCATGCTTAAGGTTTTCTATTGCCTGGCTGTAACCTAAGAGTGGCAAAGTCAATTGGAAACAGAAAGCAGAGACATGTAGGTAAAAGTCAGATCATATAAATCAGGGATAAGCACACAGAAGCATTAGAGCTGTCTGTTTTTTAGTACCATAACAGATACGCTCATTTCTGACTACCATTTGGAGAAGAGAGCTTAAATTCCCATGCCTCCTTTACATATTTTTTAAAATACCTGTTGTGTTTGATGGCAAAGCAAGAAAACAGGAAAAACAAATGCAAAGTCTCATGCAGCAACATTTCAAGTGTGCTTTGGCAGCCTGTGCTATCAGGTCGTCTGAAGTGGTGACCACTAAGAGTGCGTGGAGCACTTAACAGCTCTCACTGCCAGACCTTGCTGACTCTCAAAATCACCTCTTTTTTAAAAGCATGTTTATCTAGGTGTTGTGTTTACTCAGCTCTTTTGAAACCTGGAAATTCAGCTCTAGAAGAAAAACTATGATCTTAGTGTTTTGTTGTTTAGTATGTTTATCTTGTTTAACACTGATCACGTATTAGACTTCCCTTTCAGCATCTACAAAGAAACAGCTTTCTAATCTAGGCTTACAATTTATCTCTGGATTCTTAAAGTAGAAATCAAAATTATGCAGTAACCAAGGTACGTACATTATACTCTCCCCTTCCCACTTGCTATTCACTTCTCTGTCATGGCCCTACACTGCCAGACCTTGACACTGGGGCCATCTATTTCCACCCCTGACTCATTCAGCAATATATAATACAAGAATGCTTCATATTAAGTATGTTTCAAAAAACCAACGTGCTCCAGTGAAGTACTGAGCACGTTTTTCCTGCACACTGAGTTGGCCTGAAAGCTATCTTCCATGCTACTGTTTCCACAGAACCATTCCCAAAGGTCTTGAACTCTTACCTGATATTTCTGATACCACCTTTGATCTTGCTGTGTTTCTACTTCTCCAAGCATGACATGAAAGCAACATTCCTGTATTCTTTTACATTTGAAATCAGCTATATTTCAAAGCTCTGATGTCAATAGGACAACTTTTTATCATTTCCAGTTAAACATATCTGCTCAACAGATGTGAAACAGATCTTTTGTTTCACTACTCAGTTTGAAACTAGCTACACAAGTAATTGAACAAAATGATATTTTGTGAGTGTGCCCAGGTACTTGTCTGTCAAATCTTTAAAACCCAAAACCCTGTCACTGATCTGCCTCAGGATGATGCTGAGTAGTTGACTTTCCTTAGAAACGGATTTAATGCACACTGCTAGTGAATGTAGGCATGGGAAATACAGGAATGGACACTGAAGAGAGGGCTTTATATTTGCATGTCAGCCCTGCAGCCATCTTTGCAGCTTTCCATGTAGATTCCCCTGCCACTCTTGGGACAGACCCAGCATTGATAGTCAGGAGTGGGGAAGAAGTAGCAGTTAATCTATCAACCAGGTCTGTGGACAGAAAAGCTAGATTCTGCATCCCTTTTGATAGGTGAGGCCATAAGTAAAGGAATCTCAGCTTTTATACCCTGAAACACCTTGGCAACAGTGATATATAAGGGTTCAGGAATCGGGCTAAGAATCACATCAAACGGACTTCAGTTTCCAGGATCTGCTTCTCTTTGAGCTTTTTATTTATACTTCACTTAGCTTTGGATTTTCAAAAATCAAGGTGGGAAATCAAGAGAATACAGTACATTGCAGTACAGCAATGAAGAAATGATAAAGGAGAGACTAGGCTAGAGAAATGAGAGGAACACAGAGCTTCCAGCTATTAAGCCAAGATAAAATCTTTTCAGATTTCACTAAACTTCATTATTTTGATGACTTAAAATTCACTTCTTGAGAAATACCAGGAGGGCCTTTTCAAGAGAGAGGGAAAATATACTCGCATCTCCCTTGACCCTGCAATCACTAAACCACAAGGCCTGCTGTCTGCTATACCATCTCTCTAGCTGCATGAACCTATCTCAATATGGGCACACATTTTATTCATCAAAGCAGCTGAAAACAGTTCCTGGGCCCTTGTCTCTCCACAAAGAATCAGTCATTGCAGAAAGAGAAACATCAGCCTTCACGCCACAGCACCTCCTAGGAGTAAAAAACCATGATGACCATTACCTGAGTATACTTTTCACAAAACTACAAATTCTGTATTTTAACCCATAACCTGAAAAAAGCTGGTAAATTTAATGTTTCAAAGATGCAACACTTTGGATCCTCCAGGTTTAAGTATACATAACCGGTATCAAGATGAACTTCTAATGTACAAGGGGTTTTAGCGTACCAACATTGGGATGCTAGGAAAAGAGACAGCAATAAGCTCTTCTCAAGCATTTACCATTGTTTAATTAAGTTAAATCTTAAGTTAAGGCATTAGCCTTAACTTGCATGCCTCTGCTAGTTCTATCCAGATGTTCTGCGTGCCAAGCTGAACCACCACCTCTTCCTTCTCTCTGGTATTTGCAAAGTATCAGGGAATAAAAGTTATGATAGTCCCAGTGTCTCTCTGCTGCATTTATATAAGACTTACTGTATCTATTCCTCGGGTGTTAAAACTCCACTGAAATAAAACAGATACAGTAACAAAGGTATAACAAAGGCAGTCATATTCATGATGTGCTTTTTCATTCAAGTGTATAAATATTTACTTAGTACAATCCTTCTGAAGATACTTAGAAAGTAGCTCAAGTTCAAATCTCTGTTTCATTACAATGCTCAAAAGATATTCCCCACATACCACATATCCAAGCAGAAAGTATAGGTAAATATTAAACTTGTCCAGAGCACTGGGAAATAGTCAGGAGCGCACCATATGCACAAGCAACAGTGCAGAAGTTCCAGGAATTTACCATTCTCTCAAGTGGAAGGATTTATTCCCTTGTGGAGCATCTCTTTCATGAGCATCATTCCATACCACAAACTGATAAGCGCTGCCAAGCCTCACAGCACATACACAAAACAACCCCTCTTTCTTTGAGTAAAGCTAAAGAGGGAATTAAAGATCTCTTCTCTCCACCCTGTATCCCGAGGATACCAAAACTGGTGTCTCTTGGGTTTCCAGGCAATTTGGCTAGTTTTACACAGTTTTGGAGGGGAAGTTCCTTAAGGCAGCTAATAAAGGAAAGTCACCAGGGAAAACCAAATTGAGATCTTCCCACTGCTGCAGGACTACAAGATTATTTCTGTCACTTCATCTCCCTTAAAGACTTATACTTGCTCCCAACTTCTGTGCAGCACAAGCACAGAGGTAACTGAGGTGCAGAGCTGCATCTTGTAAGACATTTTCAGTGCTCAGGCGTTGGATGGAACTGACTCACCCTCAGTCATGGACATGAGGAGACTCAAAAGCTCATCTGGCTCAGGACAGTATGCCGAAAGAACCGAACACAGCCTAAGACAGTGGAGAAAACCTCTGATTTCATACTTCATATTCTCAGAGCAAACTTGGAATTTATGTATCATACAGAGATATTTGGCTAATAAAATTCCACCCTAGGGTAAAATAATTGAGCTACCTCAGGATGGAGGTACCAGAGAACTTCAGAGAACTTGTATTCAAACCCTTGCACAGCTGCTTATATGGGAAGGCATAGCTTTGACATACAACATTTGATGCAGAACTTAATTTACTTGTTAGATGATAATAAAAGAAACAAAGACACATGGACACATGGTGCTATAATAACCTAGAAGCAGGACTTCCAAAACTAATTTTCAAAGGGAAAAAAGAATCCTAGCAGGATTAATCATTAAGCTATAAAGCATTTTCTTAAAAATTCAGGAAAAACCCCAGCAATGGTCAGCCATGCTCAGTAAGAAATACACTAAAAGAGTTCTTGTTAAAGCTATTTATATTTATTTTGTACAATAGCAAATATTGTTATCATCTCCAACAGCATGTAAAAGCCTTTACTAAAAATATGATGTACAGGGTAACTCTCTTGCAGTAGACTAATGAGTGTTGAAATTTTAACCAATAGCCGTTAATTCAGAAATAGCACAGGAAAAGTGGAACAAGTTAGTGGACGATATTTGTTCTCTAACATCATCCACAGAAGATAATCAAACCCTGATGGAGTTTACTGATCACTCTGATCATTATATGACTTACTGAATAGAAAAATTATTATTATTATATTAGTCATCCACTATCTCCTCTAATTCATGTAACTACTTGCCTAACTATAAATGTTGCAATTTTCTGTTAACCTTATTCATGGCTGCTCAACTGTACAAAGAAATAGAAAATCTAATATATATGCACATATATTAATAAAACTGATGAACATGGTGGAAATTGCTGTACCAAGTGTTCACCTGATACTTAATTGGTCAAACCACTGACTCCAAGTTCCTTGAGTATGTCTCACTGGGCAGCAGCACATTATAAAAATCCCTTTCTGATATGTCCTAAGCTCAAGACTATATTCTGCAGCATGAGGACTACACTCCTATCATAAGCACACTGAAATAGAATGGCAGTAACAGTATTCAGCCCTCTTTATAAATCAGTTTCAGTACTTGACATCTTCCAGCAAAATATTTTCAAAATACAGTTATGTTTTAATTATTATATCAAATAACCTGATTCATTTTGTAAATGAATGTTATTTACAAAATTATGTCATCTCTTTCCAAAAAACAAAGCAAACTAATTTCAGTTCCAGCGAATCTATGGTCTTTATAATTTGGAAGCAACAGCTATAGTTTTCCATGATTTATTATTTGCCTATTAAATGCTATTAAATGAACTTTTGATTTAAATTTAGCCCCCAAACTCAAGTTTTTATAAATATAGGCACGAATTGAAACGTTTCCAAGAATACAAAGATGCTTTCAATACGAGTGTTTGCACAGAAGGAATGAACTTTGCCTCTGACATCTCATATCCAAATTTGCCCAGTACTGAAAACCTTTGGTCTTCCTCTATGAACATTAAAAGATTCAAGTGAACTGACTTGAGGAGGGAAACTGAATTTAAAATTGTTAAACATGGGGAAAAAAATGGCAGTCTTCTTGCTCAATCCCTTTGGGTGAGCTTTTCTAGTTGTAAGAGATGATTTAAGGAATATGCACCAGTAAGTCTCATCCATTTTGTTACTCTTACCTCAATAATATACAAAACCACGTTTTTGTAGAAGCAGTACAGTATGCATTTGGTAACTCGATTGTAACTCCAAGCACCATGGACCAACAATAGCTTCTCCAAGTAGGAAAACTGAAAGACAGAAAAGAAGTATTTACATATATGAAGAATTGCTAAAAAAATTGGTTGAAAGTAAACACCTGAACTCAAGGAGAAAAAAAATTCCTCAAATCAGCTCTGAAAGCTGTTCAAGTGCAATATTTAAACAACTTAACAGAAGATATATGCAAAAAACAACTCTTAAAATACTTAAAGCTAAAATCTTTTTTGTAGCAAAATTTATGAAGGTTCTAAAAAGTGTTTTTTAATGGCAAAAGGTCTTCCACTGTTATTACCATCCTGACGGCAAAATCAATGTTTGAGAGCTTACAAGGTCCAGAATCTCCTTTCCCTGCCTAAAATTAACAACCTGATCATCAAAACTGTCTTAAGCCGAAATAAAATATGCAAGATGGGAACAAAAGTAGAAAAAATGCATTTGTAGAGAATAGATACTTACATCAACATTTTCTGCCCACCACGAAATGTATGTGATTGTGTGTTATATAAAATAGTGTAAAAAGCAAGGTGCATTTTCTATAAAGGGCAAGTAAATGAATCTTTTATAACTGTGTACCTTTTAATGCTGGTTTGAACCTCAGACGGAGCTCAAATTCAGAACTTTTGAAAATGGACTTTTATGGAGCCAGTGTTGTAATCCAGACTAGGAAATGCCAGTTTTCTAGTCTTGGCTTTGTTAGTGAACCTTTTTATGACCTGCAGCATTCCTCTTTTGCCCAGTTACCCACAGCTCAAAGGGATGACTGTGTTTACTGTTTAGCATGTGTGTACCTGAAGGGATCTTGGGGCACTAAGGTAATTATTTGCTTTGCTTCCTTTTCCACAAAGTGACTTGACAGGAAAACCCTCCCTGACTTCCTAAATTTAGATTCTAGATAATTTATTTTAATCAAAACTTATTTGAAAGTGAAATCTACAGTTATGAGTGAGGACTGTCATGAGGCAGCTCTGCTCCCATGCTTTCCAGCAATGAAATCACTGAACCACAAATCCTGTAAGGACAGCCTCTCTCCCATGCATCAGCAACTCAGATTTGTTATGATATGCCAGCAGTGGAAGAGAGAAAACAAAAGTGAACCAGCCCTCACTGTTCTCTGTTTAACTTGAGCTAGAGCTATAACTCGGACACTCCCAAGGGAGTAGCTGACCTGTTAAGACCCCTAATGCCTCAAGTTAACATGCAAGAGAGCTATAACTTTCCTCATCAAAATCACTTAGAAAACACTACAAGGTGATGGGAAACTTGCCACAGTATCTTTACAAGTTATCTCAAAGCTCTTGTGGAGAATAGTCAGACATAACCTGAGCACCTCTCTCTGCTGAATCTAACAAATGACCATCTTGGATGTGGTCTTCCTGAAAGCTCAAGGCAACAAAAATTCCTACCATTAATTGCCCTTGTCTGTGCTTTCATGAAAGTAAGTGCACTACAGAGCACAGCAAGGAAGATGCTCAGAGCCTAAAGAACACACTGAGCCTGCTCACACCTGAAGAGTCCCACTAAGACAGGACACAGAATTAAATTTGCTTTGATGCTGATATTATGCAAATGCACAGCAACTGGCACAGCACAGTACAGACAGGGACTCTACCAGGACACTGTCCTTGTTTGGACGCTCCTGTATTTACAGCATTTGAAGTCAGCAGGGAACATGACAACCAGCTGGCCAGCCTACCTGTGAAACAGTCTCTAAGTTTTCACAGTCATCTCTATATCAACCCTAGCATAACTTCTTTTATACTGAGATTATCTTCCAGAATCTATCTTGACTAAAGGATGAGGTGATGGCATGTTAGGGGGGTTTTAAGACAGTGAAAAGGCATCCACAAAACAAGCCAATTTTTCCCAAGAAGAAAAATGAAACAAGAACATTTGTTGAAGAAAGAAGTTTCCTTAATTAAGAAAAGGAAACAGTCCCTAGACAGCAGATGTTCTCTGCATTAAGATGATAAAGCTATTTACTGAGAAAAAATGTTATTAAAGTCTACTACTGTCTCTCTAGTTAGGTCATTTGATTTGGGAATTCTCTAAATAGAGGTCACTGGTGCAATATAATTTCAAGGGAAAAGGATGATTCAAACAGATGCTCCTTGCACCTGTGGAAGCTATTTCAAGTGGAGTCAGACAAACGTTGGCTTTTTATTTTTGTTTGGTTTATGCTTTGATTCTCCTTGGAATCCCAAATGAGCCTATATAGAGACTCTCTCTTCTCTAAGTGCCTGCTTCTGGCAGCACTGCATTTGAAATAGCATTTGAACATGAGATGCTACATTACAGTGGTCGTCTTAAATTACTCAATAAGAACATACTCTGCCTTCAAGGCATGCACATACAGTAATGTTTTAGTGGGAGCTACATGTCTTCACTGAAAGAAATACACCCCATACAGATCAAGTTTTTCTTTTGAACACTAATTTTTTTTAAGCACACACTATCACACAGTATTAGTCTCCTCTACTACAGTGATTTTTTTCTGTATGTTTTCTAATTTAATCAGTACAAAGTTCTACAAAATCACAAAAAATACAGTTCCATTGTGTTTCACTAATTTTTGAATGCTGCAATTGTGACATCAGTTTTTATTTCATATTGAACTAAAAAGATTCATCGTTACTGTCAGTAACTCACTGAGTGGAATTTAAACCAAGAGTAACTTCCATGTTCTAACACTAAACTGAAATACAACGGGTTTTGTTAATGCAAAAGCAACACATGAGCGTGGAATTACTTATCCAGATTTAACACTGCCACGACACGAAAGAAATTTCATATGTAGGGCCTTCTACAGACAAAAATCTTTCTGCCTATGCTTGGTTACTAAAGCAGAAGTAATAAATGATCTGATGAAGTCCAAGTAAAGAGTATTCCATTAAGTTATACAGCAGAAGCTATATATAATCCACAGAAATTAAAAATGTAAAATTCATTACAAGATACCAGAGACTATGACTATGGCAGTTCCTATACTGGTATATATTTGGAATATGCTACTGTTTATGAGAGAAAAACTTGGTTAAACTGACTAAAATTCTCAAGATAGATTTTGTGAAAGGTCTCAGTTATTCAAATCTGAAACCAAGTGTTCATCAGAGGTCAGAACAGAGCAGCAGTACAAGACTGCCATTTTCCTTCTCAGTAGGGTTAACACAACAAACAGTTATCTGTGCATACAGCAGCATTACCCTGGCCTTTTCAAAACCTCATCTGCTACTGGAAGCTATCAAAAGGTGGTAATATTTCAGGTCATTTGGTAGCACAAACCTGACTACACCCTGCCGGAAGGGAACATCAGCTGAAGCTCTGGTCACTGAGGAGACAAGGGATTGTCTCTGCTTCCTGTCAGCTAGATCTGGTTTTGCCCTGCCTCAGTCACCAACGCATACTCAGATCATATTCAGCAACTGAAGCATCTTTTTCTTTTCTGATTTTTCTTTCAAAGTCTTGATTCTAAATTGTGGTTTCTTCAGCAAAGCAAACAAACAAAACAGGCTTTTATCTCCTCTTTTTAGCTGAAGGAATCAGTTCTGAATTTGATGAACTCGTTGAGGAGCACTCATACAAAAAATGTTCAAAATAACATATGTAAAAATGAAAATGAAAATGCTGGCCAGCTCTCTAGAATGATCTCTGTGATCCATTCTTGGACGCAACACAGGGGGCTGGGGAAATAAAGATAGAGACACCTCAGATTGAGAGCTGCCAAACAGCCAAATTCTCACACAGCTGGTTACTGTACCTACTCATAATAAGAGAGGAGTTTGCACCAAGACAGATCAGCTACTTACACAGTAAGACCTGCATCACAGAAATTGCTTCCCCCTAATTACTAAGAGCCAAGATATTGTACAGTTGTCAGGAGGAAACTAAAACTTTGAAGAGAGGTGGAGCTTTGTCCTGAAGAATACAAAATCACAACAAATCTCCAAAATACATCTGAAATATGTTCCAGACAGCTGCCTGGAAAAGAAGCAATCAAAGATGTTTCTAGCTTGAAGGCTGGAAGAAGCCAATCACGCACTACATGGCTGCACAGTGCATTTCTCACAAGACATGGCAGTTGTTCATTCTTGCATCTGACCTGTGCAATGGCATAATCCGAGCAATTGGTTGCCTGCATGCCCTCATTGCCACTGATTCCCACTCCAACGTGAGCTGTCTGGATCATTCCTACGTCATTGGCACCATCCCCAATGGCAAGTGTTATGGCATTGACGTGTTTCTTGACCATGTCTACTATTTCAGACTTCTGTAGAGGAGATACTCTGAAAAGGAGAGAAAAAGGTGTCAGTTTCTCACATGCTGAGCTATGTGCCTTTCCCAAAAGAACAGCTGTAACCTACATTTAGAAGTAATCAAAGGCAGTTGCTGGGAAGTTTCTTTATTCAACAACTAAGCTTCAGAACCTGTGCCAAACTATTTCAGAAGAAAAAAAGTAGCTTTAAAAATAGTTTCATATTTACCTACTTGCTGATAGTTGGTGCAAAAGAGACCAAATCTGTATGAAAGGTTTCAAAGCTTTGTTTTCCTTACCCAGCTCCTCCTAACTGGCATAACACTGGTGATGTTATATTGGGAACCTCAAAGTGAGTTTCCTCTTCAAGTACGACAGTTTACAGATTTACAGTGCAGACTTCCCTGCCTCCTGTCATCATCATCCAGAAGGAGAAAGACCACAAATACATCCAGAGATATTTTCAAAGGTTTGCAAAAGATACTGCAGGCTTACTGCACTAAATTAAACCAGTTCTGTTTAACATCTTTATCAATGATCTCAATAAGGAGATTGAGTACACCCTAGGTCAGTTTGCACATGACACCAAGCTGGGTGAGAATATTGATCAGCTGGAGGGCAGGAAGGCCCTGCAGAGGGATCTGGACAGGCTGGATTGATAGACCAAGGGCAGCTGTATGAGGTTCAACAAGGTCAAGTGCTGGATCCTGCACTGGGGTCACAACAGCCCAGGCAGCACTATTGGCAGAGAAGCTGCTTGGCAGAAAAGGACCTGGGGGTGCTGGTGACAACAGCTGAACACGATCCAGGGTGTGCCCAGGTGGCCAAGAAGGCTGAGGGCACCCTGGCCTGGATCAGCAATGGTGTGGCCAGCAGGAGCAGGGCAGGGACCGTCCCCCTGTGCTCAGCACTGGTGGGGCCACACCTTGAGTTCAGTTTTGGGTCCCTCACTTCAGGAAAAACAATTGTGGTGCTGGAGCATGTCCAGAGAAGGGCAACAGAGCTGGGGTAGGGTCTGGAGCACAACTCTTTATGAGGAGCAGCTGTGGGAGCTCTGATTGCTCAGCCTGGAGAAAAAGAGGCAGGGGTACATACCTAATCACCCTGTACAACCACCACAAAGGAGGTGGTACCAAAGCAGGGGGTGTCTTGCCCCTGGTAAAAGATGATAAGAACAAGAGGAAATGGCTTCAAGTTGTGTCAGAGGAGATTTAGATTGGGTATGAGATAAAAATTAAGGAAAAGGGTTGACCAGTATTGAAACACACTGCCCAGGGAAGCGGTGGAGCCACAATCCCCAGAGATATTTACAAGTCGCGTAGATGCAGCACTGAAGGACATAGTTTAGTGGTGGACTTGTCAGTTAGAATTATCTTGAAGGACTTTTCCAACCTTAATGATTATATTCCCTCCTCCAACTGACCTCCTCATTTTGCCAAGCCATCTTTCCAATCTCTGACAGGTCAGATCAGAAAGAACAAGGCCGCTTCCTGATCTCACATACATCTTGTGTGCTGATGCAACTCTGACCTCAGTGATGATACTCAATTCCAGCTCAAACACAAGAGACTGACTCCATGATATCTGAAAATCCTTATCAGATTTACTGGCAGATTTACTTTAACCTGATTCTTCTCTCATTTTGTACCAGTTTCAAGTCAAAAAAAAAATCACAGAATTCAGAGTTGAGCTAGTCTAAACCAGGCAAAAGTGGAAAAATACTCAGGACTAGGTTTCTAAATTGGATAAGACATCCAAAATGCCCTTTTGTCATGGAAAAGGTAGATCAGGTTACCAAATCATATGAGGTATTTTGGAAACACCCACACGTAGATTAAATATTTCCATTCTAACCCCATCTGTACAAACAACCCTAATTCCTTTCCCCATCAGTTTTAGTTAAAGATCCAAATTATTTTGAATTATTTTGTATTTCCTTAAATAAAGCTTTAGACAAAACTTTTCCACATCTCAAGTCAGCCAAATACCACTCAAAACCCCCCCCAAAAAAACAAACCCACAAAAAACCTGATATCTAAAAGCTTTACTATTAAACTAGGGGGAGAATATGGAGCTTGGGGAATAGGGGAGACAGAGATTTTTTACATGGCATATTTTTTCCCAGAGTTTACATCCTGTGAGAGCAACTTAAATAGCCATTTAATACACCCATGTAGATCACTGCTGATCAAACAAAAAGCAGAGTTATCTTGTTCAGCGTTATGCTTTCTGGCCTTGGTTTTGTTCAGTAAATACCTAAATAAGTGTTTTATTAGTAAATCACTCTTAAAATAACTTGATGAGTAATTTGGGGAAAAAGAAACTTGCTAAGCTCAAACTTTACATGTGAACTAAACCACCTGAGAAGTCTAGCAGCTGTCCCATTCCTAAAAGCCAAATACAGGAAAAAGTTGACTAAACCATAAAATTTACTTAATACCATTGGATAGATCTATTAAGCATTCCTGGCAGTGAAAACACCACTTGGCACTGTAGAAGCCCAGTTAAATTACCAACACAAAACCCAAACACACCAACCTATGGAGCACAAAAGGCACTGTTTTTTAATCATAAATCAGCTCTGAGTATCATCTACACCAAATTTTAACTTTTCTCTCATACATTCACACATGCTCCTCCCTCTCCCCAGTACTCACATAATAAAATACTAAAGCATGGAGCAAGGGTTCAAAGGGACTTCAAGCCATAAAATGGAAACTCCAGAGGGACTTGGGGCCAGCTGTGGAGGGTTTGGATTGATAAGTGCACAGACCTCCATTACCAGCCCCAGGGGCACCTGCAGTACACAGGACCATATACTTTTGGCAGTCCCCTCATGCAATTAATTCTTCACAGTAAAGTGCTGCACATATCTGCTAACAGTCTTCTCAGACATACACCTCTCTTGAAATTTCAACTTATGTTCAATTACTTGCCAGTTACATAGCAATAGAAACAGGTATTCTAGAAATAGAAGCACCAGCATCTCTGACTCTGTAGTTTAAACCAGCAGCTTGTCTATAGGAATTTCAGACATGACCAGAATGTGGCAGAGATGCTCAAGCTTCTTCTACTGCAGTTTAGCTGGGACATACCAAGCAAGCTAATGGAGCTCTGTGTTCACTTCTGCACCTACAGTTTAGGTGTGGTTTCAGAGTTTAAGTGAACATTGCAATTAGTGACCCATTATTTGGCAAGTCAAGGGAATGTCTCTATAAAAATGCATTTATCAGCTCCATAATGTACACAGAGTATGCTTTTATTTGACCAAATGAAGTTAATTATATCCACAGTTATGCAGCACCCAGTTAATGTTTAACATCCCTACATGCTCAGTAAGGCTAAACAAACTACTGGAAATGCTACATGTGCATTTTAAATACCACAAATATTTATGGATGTGGTTTAACAAAATGAAATCTAAGACAAGATTTCAGCACAAAGTGTTACTTGACTGTAGTTGTTTCTCTTAAACAGCAGCTCTATAACAAGCATCCTCTTTGACACTTCAACAAGTACAGCCTGTAACTCCAGAGAACACATGTTGTTGTTGCACACAGTACATTAGCTACAAAAATTGCAAATTGAGATGATTACTAATTTCCTGAGGGGTTTTACACCTCTCCTCCCCCAACCCACTGACTCAGCCTCCTTATAATCTGTTTGGTACCAACACACTGCATTAGGTGACATTAATGCCCTTTGCCAGAAACTCTGGTACAATTCTGCACACTTGATAAGCTATCTACAGGAAGAACTGAAGATTATAGCACAGGATAATATTAAACTGCAGCTCCTCCAGGTATAGCCAAGTTACAAAGATTATGGACAAATGTACAAGCTCGAAGTAAAAAGTACAAGCAAAGAACTAACTTCTTTGAAAAAAATTCTGCAGTGACAGAATTGGTATGTATCATTTGATGGAAGATCCCTGGCTTTCATTGCAGAGCTCACTACAACAGTATCAGGATGTAACCTTTGCTTGGATATACACCCAAATAAGAATTAAGATATGAATGAAGTACCAGTTGCAGAAAAATCTTCTGCTTACTCTTGTATTCACTCCCTGGTCAGACAGCAACACTTCCTCTAAAGGTTCTTTGCCACTTAAGAGTTCTCTAAAACATTTTCATTTATACAGAAGTTATTTTTTATTGCCTCTGCTCAAAAATGTCTTTGAAAATAGATTTATTCTCTCCTTTAAACACACTTGAGGAAAAAAAAGAAGTCAGGTTTCAAGTACCACAACTGTAGTGATAGCTACAATCTGATAAGATCAAGTCTTCAGATTCTTGCCCAACCTCTTTCCCTGACAATCTGAATTTAGCCTACACAGGCTACAAGAGAGCCTGAGGTCAAGACTTCACCTTTATAAAGTGCCTATCATTCAGCATCAGGCTGTGCAATATAAATATCAAGATGGATGCCATGGATGATGGCAGGGATACATGAAGCTAGTGTCAGTCAGGCAGCAGAGCTGCTCCTTGCCCACCTCTGGCTAGAAATTCTGGTAGCCTTCTGGTAGCCAAAAACAGAAGGAAAACAGAAGGTTCTTGTCAGCCTCAAACCTGCTTAGTCTTTATCAGCACATTTAACAGGTTAATACAGAAAGGCCTTTTCATCCTGAAGAAGATGACTGATGCCTTCGTATCACTTTGATTCCTCTGTAATGGGATGGGTGGAAGCAAGAGAGGGCACAAAGAGCCAGCTACACCTTGTGAAGAAGCTGGGAGAAAAACTGCAGCCTGGAGTCAGGGATTCTCAGAAAGATATGGATCTAATTACCTTTAGGTTACTTAAATTCACAAGGAAACAGTGGAAGGAGGCAGGGGGTGATTAGCGTTCAGGTAACAACATAATGTTATATCAGTAAATACTTTAAGGTCCCACTTGAACTTTGAGGAGACTCATGAAAAAACAGCACAGGGCACAGCACAGCGCAGTAACATAGACGGTTTCCAACGAGAATGTCAGTGGCTTCCCACTGACTTCTGCAGATCAGGTCCCAATGGCTTTAAACATTTAGTTTGCATTTGCCTCTTTAGCCTGAATATACTTTTACAAGCAAAATTCTTACCTGACATTTTTTGTCTGATCAGAAAAGTTCTACTTTTATGATCTTGTCTTAGGTGCAAGGAGCAGGGAGCTGGACTTATGAGTCCCTTCAAACCTGAGATATTCTACAATTCTACTCAGCATTTCACTGAGAAGTTTGTTCAGGCTCACTTTATTTTTTAAAGAGAATTTAAACAAGATGAAAGATCACTCAGTTCAAATTTTTTAGTCAGTAATACTTCATGGGACAACCAGAGCAATTAACAAATTCAGTTATAATTTAGTGAAAAGTTTCACAAAAAAAAATCCAAACAAAAACCAACCAGTAAAAAAACCCCAACTACAAAAAATCCTCAAGCCATGATGTTTTAAAGTAAGTATCAAACATTTTATTTAGAAATTCATTTTGGTACCAAGGTTTTTTAAAACCTCAAAAGTAGAAACGTGAAACCAATCATTTTAACCAAGCAAAGCAATGCAATAGAACTTAAGTTTTTAATGTACTTCAACTGACTTAAAACAATCAATTCATTTACTGTACACTTTGTGCAATCCACAAGGCTATCCCTCTTATTCCCAGAGTCCATCTAATATATCAAGATGGATACAGTCACAAATACGATAGGAAGGACACAATCAGCACAAGCATCCCTGTGTCACACCAGTCAGCTACACCCCATAAGATCTTGTCAGTGGGAATTGATAAAGTGACAGTTCTCTTAATTCTGTCCCTATGCCTAACTGCATTTACTGCAGTTACAGATGTATCACAGCAACTGATGGCAACTGTAAATAATAATTCTCACACAAGGCCCTAAAACTACAGCTGCATCACTTCAGACGCTTCAAAGAATACAGGCATAAGTCCAGCTGGGAATAAAAATGCAGTATTTTAGAAAATAATTAGTTCTATTTATTGCATTCAAGTCTAAAGGACCAAATAAAGACAGGGTTCTGCTACAGAACTAGCAAGTGAGACTATTGTTTATAAAATGATCAATAAAAATAAAGTAAGTAAATCCAACCAGAATCCTTTTATTCACAAGATACATATAGAGAAAAAGATTAGGTAATTTTTAATAGATCAGTTTATATCCAGACCACCTTATAAGGTCATAAAGAGAGGCAGTCTCATAAGCTCTTCCATACCTAAGCAAGGCACAGTTTGATCCCTATTGTCAGCCTCCTGTGTTCTGCCTCGTGTTGGGTTTTCTGGGAATTTTTTTTGTGTCCCTTCCACAAAAACAAGGAGATTAGAGCATTTGTGTTGAAGATTGCATACTTTCCACACTCCAAATTCAATACTAAATACTCTGAAGACACTCTTACCCATACCCTTTACATTTTTAATGTTCATTTGTGGAAAGAGGAAGGCAAGGAAGGAAGCTGTTTCAAGTATTACCTTTTTCTGCTTCCATGCCATAACAGGCATAAACACAAAGACATTAATGTCTTTAACATGAAACATGAAATTGATATCCTACTTCCTTGAAATGCCTTGTTAATGCAACACAAAAGGCCCTTAAGAGTTTACCTTTATTGCAGTGAGCATGATTTTACCCTGTTCTATCATAAAATACACTAGTACTTCAAAAAAGCTCGGTGACCTCATCTGCAGAAAAGGCAGATGAGAGACAGCCTAGAAAGCTGAGAGCTATGAATAACGTTGTCATAAGTGTATGCATTGGTTTCCAGAAAAAAAAAGCAAGATAAATTAACACACCACTAAAAGTATTGCTCAAAAAAGAAGGAACATATACCATGATATTACATTTTGCAGTTCTTAATTATGCAGTTGACTTCTCCTGACACACACTAGCCTGCAGATTTCAAGCACATGTCATCCAAACAAGGGCTAGGCCTGAATTGCAGTCATGATGCCCTGAGATCTCTTGGATAATCTTATAATGATACAGTAACCCACAGAAGAAAAGTGAACAAAAGCACACATCATGGTGATTCAAAATGTGCCTCACACTGAGTGGTTTACATTTAGTGACTTCTCTGAACTTCCTTCCTCTGCTGACCACTTTCATAGGACTGGCTCTGGTGCGGTACTTATGTTTCTGGAGTCAGCACTGAGTGAACTGATGGGATAAGTTAATGTTCAGAAAAAGCACCAAAGGAGCTACATGTAAGTGACTTCAATGGAGACATCTCTAACCGCACTAATCACACTACACTCCTGTTTAGTCAGAGAGAACCAGGCACTTCTAGAGTGCAATTCATCTGGCTGTAGACATGTACTTTTAAGGCTGTAGTTTATCTCCTCTTAAAACTGCTGCTTTACCTCAACCAAGGTAAAGGGAGCTGAAGGTAAGTGGTTCACATGAAAAAGTTGTGAAATTTCATAGGATGAAGCCCTTTTTTTACATTACTGCAGTGCTAAATACCTTTAAATTAATCAAGTGCACAGGCTTTTGCTCTCCTGCTGCCTCCTGACATGGCCATCTGACGCTGAATCGACATACTTTTCCTTCTTCCAAAATCCTCACTTTCCTGATTCTGCTCTTGCAAACACTGTTCTATAGCCCCATCTCTTTTGAACAGATGATCAGAAGTCTTACCAAACATCTACTGCCTTCTGTAAGAACAACCTCAGCTTCGTCATCCTTTGTCACTTCATTTGCAGTCTCACTTCCCATACTTCATGTTCTTCTTGAGTAGACAGTCCTTCAAACTGCTTCACTCATTTGAATTTATCAGACTGGTTGAAGTCTGTTTTTTTTAATTTTGAAGAGTTTTACACCCTATTTCACCTATCATCAGGAGCCTCATTTCATCTTAAATACAAAAAAAATCTTCCTTCAGATTTTCAGTCTCACTGGTGTGCCAGTCACACACTTGACTTTCTGAGCAACACATATTACCTCTAAATTTCAGGATATCCAGAACAGGGTATTTTTTGATGTCTAGCAGAGCTCCAAGTCAAAACATATGCATACACACATGCTCACAGGACATGGGGCAGTTTTTTCATTTAATGGCCACCAAAGCAGTTCCTTCTGCATCACTTTAGATAGATTAGAGAGGCCTTCTTAATATAAAGCTCTCTTTGTAGTTACAAAGGCCGTGAATTATAGGGCCTTTATACAAGAAGAACACAAATTAATTTAGTATCTTTTTACCACCAAAAAAAAAAAAAAGTTGCTAATTATATGTTTGGGGTTTTTTAATATATGTATCACTAGAGAATTTCTCACTTGCATTTCATATTTCAAGAAGTCATTTGCCTTTCAAAGTTGCCACTGAAAGGATCTTCAGAGGACAAGGGCTACAAAGTAATATTTTCATAAGCTAGATTGGAGGTATTAATCAGTGTAACATAAATACAATGTTCCAGGGAGCACAGGGTTAAGTTTCAAGTCAGCATCTTCTTCCTCTTTGATATCCCTCCCTTCATGTTTCTGTCTTGATCGCCCTTCCCCCAATCTGCTTTATGGGGCAAAGATTAAATACAGAAAATTTGGTTTGGAAAATAAATTATTAGGAAAGTGATGAGTTGACATAAACACAGCATTGAATTAAAGACTATTTTGCATTTTTCACTATAATGGTCACTAGTGGCAACAGCTATATGTTTTTAAAATGAAACATATATCAAATTAATTTTGAGCTTCCCTCACCCCAAGCTGATTAAGGCACATCCATTTCCATGCTAATCAGCCTGAGCAATTCTCATGCAACACAGAAAACAGTCTTTTTCTAATGACAGAGCAAAAATATTTCAGTCTGCAAAACATACAGATGAGTCCTTTTATAACCTTGAGGACACGCACACAGAACCAGCAGCTGTGTACCTAATATAGCAGAGCTCTTTACAAAATTTTGCAACATATGATGAAATTAAGTGATGATTGACACTATTCCAATTAATAAGCACATCAGCCCATTTAGTGAGCCTCTGCCCTGTGGTGAAGCCAAAAGATCAACTGGAAGACCCAGAGCGGGCACCCACCTCCAGAAACAGAGCAGCAATACTGTGAGAGTATCAGTCACACCACATACATGGCCATAATGGAATCATAGAATCACTAAAGTTGGAAAAGACATCCAAGATCATCAAGCCCAACCACAAGCCCAGCACTGCCAAGTCCACCACGTCCCTAAGCACCACATCTACACATCTTCTAAATACCTCCTGGGACAGTAACTTACCCACTTCCCTGGGCAGCCTGTTCCAATGCCTGACCATACTTGTAGTGATTTTTTTTTAATTATTTTTCTCCTAATATTCAATCTAAACTTCCTCTGTGCAACTTGAAGCCACTTTCTCTTGTCTGTCACTTGCCACCTGTGAGAAGAGACCGAGCTGCATTTCCTGGTAACCTCCTTTCAGAAACCTGATGGGTGCCCTGCTCCTCCACTCAACAACAGATCAAAAATATAAAATAAAACAGCTTTGGACACCATTACTGCTGTAAAATACTGCTGCTTTCAGGATCATATACCTAGGAAACAAACTACAAACACTGACATGGAAGGAAAATGAAAGGATATGTAGCTAGTAGATTTGAGAGAGTTTGCTATTTCAGCAGCACCACAAGCACAGAAAGATTTTTTTTTCCTCCTGAATTCTAGTAACTGCATGTTTTTTCTCCCTCTCTATGAAATGTTTCCTAGAATTTAATATAAAAATGCATATAAATTATCATCTTGCAACTACATGTTATAGTTCAAAAGCCTAGCATCTCTGAATTACGTTCTCCCAGAACAGACAAGACAAACAGAATCTGGAGCAGGGCATCTTACACAGTAATTATCATCACAGGGCTGCCATCATGTAGAAGACTCACTATCAAAAGGGAAAGTGCCACATCTGTAAAAATGTAAGCCTTTCAATTTCAAAATTATCTGTACACCTGAAAAAATCAGGGTCATCAGGGAAGAGAGGCGAGGTCATTTTCCACTACAACACCACTAAAATGCATGGTATTTCCCATTCTTCCCTTAAGTTCAGTCTCTATTTGAATTATTGAACGAGATGCCTGCAAAGCCCCTAAATCA